>CM045758.1:190028462-190435962 GCA_025200525.1 Camellia lanceoleosa | reverse complement strand
GAATCAAACATGACCTTATAGTATTAGACATTAGTCATATTAATTTATGATAACATTACTCATATTTTATTATCTAACATGGACAGAGAGAGAGAGAGGTGGGTCTTGGGGAGGAGGAGAATCTAGGAAGAAACCCATGATAGAAAAAAAGAAATAATATATATATAGTTACAGCTTCATTACAGACTGTTTTGAAGCATGAAGTTGTGGGGATGATAGTGGGTGTGGTGGTAGTGCGGAATGGGGAATGGTGTACCAGTGGTCTTTGTTGACTCTTTGGGTTACAATCGCTGTTTGCGAAGCTTACAACGCAGCTTCTAAAACTCATATTTGCAAAAATTAAATTTCAAGAATCTTAATAAATTAGTTCAGTCAGTTTGTTGTCTATATGTCTAACTCTTTAAATAATGTTGTTTTATTTTATAATAATAGGGGGGATTAATTCATTCTTGCAAGATTACAAGCTGTTTAGCAAACCCCCTCTTGCAATTCTTTGAAGTCAACCACTCAGCAGACACACCGAAGCTTCTACTTCACTGGTTTGATATACATGGGTGTAACTTGTAAGTTCATAAAGTGAGATTTTTAATCAGATGCTAATACAAGCAAAGCGAGATTTGACCAAAAACCCATGTGATAAATAATCTAAATTTATATAGTTCCAACCATAGAAAGAAACTCACCTCCCCCACCATAGTCTGGTGGACCATTCCCAACTGTGTGCGTCTTTCCTATATGCTTCTAAAAAAAACTAATCTTTGGATGGTTTAGACATCAGGGAGTGCGTGGCCTTGTGTCTCAGTGTAGTGACCTCTTGTCACGAGGAGAAAATGCTCTTTGGTTATTTGAGGAACACTGAACTTGACCACAGAAATTAAAGAAGGGTTTAAAGTGGGAATAATCTTTGGTGTGACGAAGGGAATGGCCAATGGATACAGAACTTGGCCACAAAATAACACAGAACACTCGCAACAGTTGTGCTTGACAACTGTGGCGCCACAACACCCCTATAAGAGGGCCAAACAATACTTGAGTGTTCTATGTCACTTTCTTTCTCTGTCCAATCCTGTGTCCCAAACATTGTTAGGAAGGAAAAACACAAATCCTACTCGAGATTAAACCTACATTGACATGCTGGATACATATGAAAGAGTCACTTTCCAAGCAATTAGGCAAAAGTAATTGAGTTTTGAATATGATAAACGAACGATAAAACCTCTAGGAAGCAAAAGCCTCTCTATTGGTAAGGGCTTAAGTTGAAGTTGAATTCTGTCACAACCTAAACCTACCATCTCCACTCACACAACAGTCATTAAAGGAGCATGGCTATACCAATATCCATATATTGACCCCTCATTTGCACCATTTTTGGAGGAGTCTTGAGATAAAACCAGTACAGGACACAACTATATAACTACCAAAAAGGACAAAAATTATTTACTAATTTAATACAACAAATGTACACTTCTCTTAATAAATAGAAAAGAGATATCTGTCAACCTCCCAGACCAGAGGAAGGGCTAAAATGACAAATCACATGAATATTCTTTTGTGTCGTGGCTGGATGCAAGCAAATTGACCTGTGTAGAGACCTATTGATATTAATTGTTCTAAAGGAGAGCTTCCACAGATAACAACACAAAGGATGAGAATGCATAAAAGTTACCTTGATGATGATATCCGACTTTGAGCTGGGATGCGTAAGGGTTACTAAGATAGACATTTGAAAATCCTGATTTTATGTACCCAAAGAAACAAAAAGAGCAGAAATATATATGCTCAGATTCTTATCTTAACAAGGAAAGAACACGCATATTTTTAGGCCTAGAAATATTCATGATGCTTATGGAGGGATTACTCTTCAAACAACAGGGGTTAAACAGCTTTTGCAGAACTTCCAAGTTCAAAAGAACTATAATGATATTATGATAACGCCAAGAGAGCTTACTCTAAAAGGATCACCCCTTAACGATTGCACAAACATTGAGTTTCCTAAGCCCCTACCCTGCAATGAACAAAATGCACTCGACATCTTCAGAATAGCAGTCATTAACAAGTAGTGAAGAGCACAGAGGTGGTTATGTTTATGTGAGAAATATACCTCTAAATAAACTTCCCTAATTCACCTTCCAGTTTGAGCACAACAAACTTGAACAACAGGATCATCACAATTCCCACTGATGATATAGTCCCTTCCATTCATGTAATATGACCGAGTATAATTGTGGGCACTTCCTGTTGAAGGCAGCTCAAACTTTGTGTGAAGCATCCCATCTACCGCCATAAGCTGTTTAACCTGGTACCTTAACAGCTGTTAGTCCCAATCTTGTACCATCAAAGAACACCATTTATGGTAACTCACTGCCTATGCAACAGAACTTGGCTGAGTCCCAATATCTTCAGTTTCAAGAGGTTGAAAAAGTTTGGAGTAAACTAAAATTGTGAAACGATTAAATGGTTATTATGATCAATCTATTTGTGTGCCATTATTATACTCTACCTACCCAGAAATGTAAAAAGGTGGGAGAGGGTATTATTCTACGCCTAGAAAACTATAGCGCATATCTAATTTCAAGAGCAATACCTCATTGTCCACAGCTGACACAAGCAGATAGTGGTCATCAGGTGAGAAGCAAACCATTACATTTCCTCTTGAGCTTGAAACTGTATAGCAAGGTTGTAGAGGTTGCTGCTGAAGGTCCCACATCTTGACATCATGGTCAAAGGACGAAGTAAAAAATATGGAAGGAGAGTGGTGAGCAAATTTAGCAACATTAATGGGTCCTCGATGCATATCATTGAATAACTGTAAACACTTTCTACTGTCAATGTCATACAGCGCAACATGTTTTGAGTAACCACGTGTAAGAAACTGATCATTCGTTGAATTGACATGAACAAATGTCAGCTGCTCAAAGTTACCGAAGGTAACATTACTGGAAGAAGCATAGCCATCCGCAATATTCGGCAGCATATGATTAACGTCAAATAATCTCAAGGAACCATTATCTGAACCAGTAAGGAACTGATTATCCAATGCAAAAAAAAACAACAAATATTAGCAATTCCCATCTGACAAAGGTCACTTTTGAATGCTGTAATAGTAAAAATTAAATTGCTCTTGTTCAGAACTAGTGGAGACTGAATCTTCAAATAATGAAGCTCAATGATTTTAAGAGAATGAAGAGTTTTGTTCAAGGATAATTACATCAAAATGCTCCTCTGAAGCATATGTTCATAAGCCTATCTCCACAGACCAGAGTTTTCTGGCTGCGTTGCTCTCCTTTGTTATATTCAACAGCATTTTTTCAGAGAGAGAGAGAGACTTTGCGTCAAACACACCTGATGCATATAAAGAATTATTGCCGTAATTTGATTAACAAAAATTTGATAAAAGATGGCTAACATGGTGATCTATATTGGGTTTTGATTCTTAGATCTTAGGCATGTATCCTACAGGCAACGGAAAGCCTTTCAAGTGCATTTTGCATCATAGCATTTGGCTTTAAATATATATATATATATATTGTGGTGCTAGAAAACATAAATACCCTTAAAAAAAATTTGGCAACAACCTAAAAAAGTCAAAAAGTCACTATCCAAAAAACTAATCTCCCTACTTTTCTGCGCATCTTTTCGTAAAAAGTCAAAAAATCAACTAAAATCACTTCCTAAAACAAAATGGAAAGCGAGATTCTAATATAATACAAAACAAAGTCAGAAATATGCATCTAAAGATTGTTATTGGAAAGCAAACTGAATTCTCCATCATAAAATTTATTAAAGTTAAACTGCATACCTTGGATGGATACTTCTTAAGCCAACAGAGGCCCAGAACACTGTTCATAACTCCAAGGGATGGGGAGATAACCAATAATATGCCCATTCTCATGGTTGATAACGACTATTTCCCCATCTAGAGTTCCGAAAACCATAAGACTAGAGTTTGATGGATGATACTCAAACTGCCTTGGCCGAAGGCTCTTAACTTCTTTGATAATGTGGCAAATGTTAGACACTGGATGTAAGAGCGGCCATGCAGAAGACCCAAGTTTGGCAACACAAAGAGACCTAGAGTAGAAATGTTGGATTTTTCTATAAGACAGTGGCTGCCTTGGCCGGGATGAGTTATGGTGGTGAATCCTACTCACTCCAGTTTCACGCATATGTAAAATGCTGACAACACTCTCTTTGTGCTGTCGTTTATATGGTAAGAACTCATAATATTCCGAAAAGATAATCTTGGCCATTTCCCTTTCCAACTTTCTGATTGGCAGATTATCTAAAACGGCCAAGCGAGGCAATGAGACAATCATATACTCCCTATAATATTTCTCAAAGCAGATAGGCGAAGGATGATGTGAAACATAATTCTTGAATGTGGTAGAGGCATCCTCTAACTCAAAGTTGTAGTTAAGTGCACTAATGGGAGATTCATCTCCATCTTGTGTACACAATTTGCTAAAAGCAACCTGCTATAAAGATTTGAAAATCCATTAGCAAGAGGTAGTTTCTTGTTGAAATAGTAAAATCAACAACTTCACTAGAGAAACTACATTTTAACTTCAATCGGCAAATTAGACTTTCCATTCCAGACAGCAAGGGAATCGGATGATTGCTCCACTAAACCTGGTGTTTGAAAATGACCTGAAAATTCAACACACAATGATCTGGTGAATCTTCAGTCATGCTTTGAGTACGAGTTCCTGATAATGCCTTAAATGTACAAATTTTTCTTCAAATACTCAGTTCTGCCACAATCAAGATCTGTTATTGCACTGGATGACATGGTGTAAGAGGAGCTAATTTGAGATCACTAAATTAATTAGGCCCAATAGTCCAAGGTTGATGGGCCCGAATTTATCGAAAGTCCAAGATTGGTGGTCTCGGATTTATCGCCATCAAACGGGCTGAATCGCTCTAAGCCTCGAAAGGATTCAGATCCACGAACTTAGAGACTTACTCAGGCCCGGACTCGAAAGGGTATTAAGCAAGCCTAGAGATTCGAGGCACTCGGACTCGAAAGGGTTCAGATCCACAAACCTAGAGATCCGAAGCACTTTTCTTCGAACGGATTCAGATGCAATCTAGAAGCTGCTCCATTAAGGAGTCCAAGAACACTTGCGAACTCGAAGCTTTCCGGGATCTACGTACCAGAACCATTGACGTAATGGAGTCCGAACAAAGGACCCGATCCCGAGGATGGTGAGTGGAGATAAATTCACTCTTCGGTTAAACTAGCCTATACCAAGGTCGAGGTGGCACAATCTAGGGGATCCCTGAGACTCGGCAATATTTCTCTTGAACTACGACTACGACCCCTTGGAATGATTGGGGATCATTGGTTAGGTGTGGCTAAGAAGAAGGGTTCGCCGAGAGGTTGATCTCCTCTTCGGAATTTTCCTCATCCTCGGAGAGGTCACCTCCTCAGACAAGGTGGTTAGAGAAAATATTTCCCATGTGCCTTGCACATGGGCTCCATCCTACATCATGAGGTGCCTATAAATAGCGCATACCCATAGCTTTACAAGGGATGGATTTTGGAGAGAAAACTCTTGGGAAAGAACTAATTTCCCTTCTCTATTATCAACCTTGAGAGTGAAATTGTGAGATTCATGGGAGAGCCTTGCCATTATTCTGTCTGTAGCTACTTTGTCTGCTTCTTCACCCAATCTCTTATCTCCATCATCTCCTTTACTTTTGTGTTCTTAAGTTAAGACTATTGAAGAATCTAAGTCTCTCATCATCTTCTAGAGAATTTAAAATTTCAAAGATCTTCGAATTCTCCAACGACGTTCTTGAACCCTCTCATACACATGGCAAGGACCAATGCCTTTGCAACACAAACAATTTTGAAACCGGAGTTCCACCATGAAGGAATTTTTGACAAGGCAGTACTAGTTGTCCGCAGATCAGCAACTCTTGTTTCACACGTTGAAAGACGCATCAGATTTGGCAAGCAATCGAAACAATCCTTCTGCATACTTGTAAGAGAAGCACAAAAGTCCAGATTAAGGGTGTGTAGTTGCTTGAAAATTCCCACTATGTAGAGCTCTCGGATCTCAGAAGACCTCAGGTTCAAAACTTGGCAAGACAAACCACCCTGGGAAGGATCCCTGGATAAATCCCAAATTGATCAAGGAGTTAAAATCAATAACCTTACATTTTTAGAAACCATCCATTTAACTCTTGTTATTAGCCCAGACAAATTTTTTCTATTCCTACTGCTTGATTTGAGTGTTACAAAAACATTGTGCTGAATGTCTGAAAACTCCCTTTGCCTCATTTTTAAAATTTTCACATAGAGAGCAACAAAGGGTATACTGGAAGATTAGCAAAATTTAAACTATATACATGATTATTGCACAAGAACTCTAGATTTGAAGGTGTTAATGTTCAGGAAAGCACTAGCACAGAACAGAAGAAGCCGTCCACAAGTGACATATCCTGGAGATCAACGATTCGGAGCTTCAAATTGATTGCACGCAACAAAGACATAACATAATCAATATCAGAAGAGTCGACTGGCAGGAAGACATCAATAAATGGAGAGAAATCGGCATCCTTTATTTGAGGAAGGATTTGAAAGTGAAATGTGAATAAAATATACTTACATTTCACCTAGTTTCACACACCTTTTCCCTTTCCCTTTCCAAATCCCTTCCCAAATCCCCCAACCAAACACACCATTAGGTCATCCAATGTAATGACCGTATTACATTTCTGGTGAATGGATTTCTGAATCTTGGCCTGAGTGATAAGGAAAAACATTATTCATTGCAATAAGCTTCATCACCCTCAACAGAAAAATGGTGCGAGCTTTAAAGAGTCAAAAACTGAAATTCTTCAACCAAATTGGAAAAATTAATGTCATAAAAGTATAACAAACACATGGGCTTCATTTGCACCATATAGTAACAGAAGATTCATATTTCATTGTCGAAAGAACAAAAAGTATGACATGATGTTGAAGTCAATCACTTAAAATTCGTTAACTAAAGACAAAATTATGCCCAAAAGCTTCCAGTGAAGCCAACTCCAGTAAATCATCTATAAGCAAGACAGCCCCTTCGTGATCTATTTTAAACTACCTGATACATTAGCTAGTTTAATTTTAATCTGGTGCTCTTGTCACTTTGTTTAAGCCATTGAATATAATACCAAATTTTTTTAAGTTCAAGGGTTCGGAGAATCAGGAATTGGAACTATCTTCTTCCCCAAAAACATGGTTGTGTTTGGTAGGGTTTTAGAATTATAATTTGATAATAGAGTTGTATTTTGAGTTTGTGAGTGTTGGAATTATGATTTGAAAAGAGAAAATTTGTTTGGTTATGGGTTTTGAAAAGATTTTTGAATTGAGTTTTGAATTTTTAATGTGACATATGAAAGGAGAAAATTTGTTTAGTTATGAGTTTTGAAAAGAGTTTTCAAAACTTAAATTCAAAAATTTATAATTCATAACCAAACACACAACTCAAAACTCTATTGAAAATTTTATTTAAAACTCATAACCACACTCTTTTTAAAATTCAATTCAAAAAAAGAATTTTTCATTTTGGTTTAAAAAAATAATTTATATGTTTAAAAAATATCAAAAACATTTTTTTTTTTCATTTTCAAATAGCAGTTGGTAATTGGCAAATTGCCAAAACAAAAAAGTGTACTGTTCCAGTGTAGACCCAAAAAATTTTGAAAACTCACTAGGAAAGGTTCTACCGAACGTGTTGTGAAAGGTGTTTTGAAATGTAAGGTTAGAATCAATTTTTGAAAATTCTATCCAAACAGAGGCTTCGCCTATGAGGGTGGAACTAGAATTCCAGAGTTACACCAAACACAGCCATAGTACTCTAATATTAGCTCTCCCATATTCTAGTTCCATTTTTAAAAGTTTCTGACAAAAAGGACTCAAGAATGTATAATCTCCTCAAGCACCTAATGCTTATTTGTGATATTCCCCAACTACACAACTTTAGGTATAAGTTTCTCCAGTCATCAAATTCTGATTAGTACAAACTAAACAAAAATCCAAAGCATAAGTAACAACTATTGATATCATAAATCTTTTTATACTCCAGCGTAGCTTAAATTAGTAAAAGGACAATGAAGGATGACCTCGTAAAACCATGACAAAACTGTTGAATTCGGCAGCACCTCATGCCTCTTGCAAGAATCAAGATACCTAGCACCCAAATCAATGTGAATTGAGCATTACGATGGCATCCAAAGGAATACAAATTGCTATATCAATCTAGATTCATCGGTGTACAGAAAACAGAGAAACAATTGAAATATCAAAAACATTTAAATTATCAACTCTTAAAGAACAATAATTTTCCTTCATTTTTAGTTATATATACATATACGTAAAGCAGTTCATAAGAATCAATGGTTGGAAACTGGTCCCACTCATGAGAAATGACAGAGGTAGCAACAATTAGCGAGAAAATTTTAAAAAAATCATTTACACTCCGTTTGGATCTTGAGGGAGCTAAGAAAAGAAATTATTGTACTTTCTCACCTAGGTAAGAAAAGAAATGAAATGATTATCATTTTTCTCCACTATGTTTGGACGAATAAAAGAGAATAGAATGTGCTTTTTTCACTTATCTAAAATAGAGTAGGTAAGAGAAAAGAAAAAAAATGTATTTTATTCTAAGGACTGCTATTAGCACGTACCTAATTTCTTTGAATTCTCTATTTCTTTGAACCCCCACACCTAAATCCTAAATTTTAATAAGATTTGCATGAATACTTCACTTAATACTAATTTTATCCATATTCATAATATCATCACACTCATGTGAACACCTACCTAATTTTGCACACATTCTCTTCTTCTTCTCTTAGTAAACAATGAACAATTGAGAACAATAAAGATTAAAAGACCAATTGACTATTTCTCTCTTCTCCTTCTCTCATAACCGATGGTCACTTTCTCCTTGTCATTGTGAATAACGGTATCTCAGTCGAAAATCTCGTTGGAAATCTCTTCAACAGTCTCTTTTTTCTCCTCTCAAGTATCTCACAGGGGATTTTAGAGAGAAAAACTCTCAGAAAAAATAGAAATAAGGGAAAAATCCTCTAAAATGGAACCGTTCAGCATTCCAGTGCCGAACAAAATATTTATGTTTAGCACTATATTATTGAACTAAATGTTTCTGTTTAACACTGTATTACTTAACAGAACCTTAACAGTCAGTAAACAATACCAAACTAAAAATGACCTAGAATTATAAATGCAAGATAGATAAATTTACCAATGCAATGCCAACCTCATCAAAGTTGTTGTCATCATCCTCCATTGTTCTATAAGTATCAACGAATGATGAAAACAACTACAAATGTAGAAACTCAGAGTCTATAATAGAATTGTTTGCAATGTTAACTGATTTGGAATACCAAATACGTTTGAAACCACTAAACAAAACGTTAACTGATTAGATGGTTTCAAATGTTTTTCATTGAAGATGAATATGTATGTTTAGGATGGTGACGAAGAAGAATACAGTTAGGATTTAGGTTGGTAAGTAATACATATAAATAGGATGAAGGTGGATGTATAATATTGTAGAGTTTCATTCTAATTGTTTTCATTTAATGGATGGATGTTCCATTAAAAGTTGTCATTTAATATAATTTTACTTCAAGATATAATTGTAATAAAAAAAAGTGAGAATTGGAAGGTCCAAAGAAACTAAGTAAGTGCTAATAACAGTAATTTTTATTTTATTTTACCAAAATAATCTTTCATTTTTCATATGAGTAGTTTTGATATTTTAAATATTTCATTACACCTAATTCTTTTCCCATCAAATCTCATCATTTTAGTGAGAAACAAAAGAGGGTTTGGTGAGATAGCATTTCTCACCTTACTTAACCATCCATCCAAACAAGGGAAGGGTTTTCAATTCTCACAATTTCTTTTCTTTTCTCACCAAACCACTCCATTTAATACAAATTTTTTTTTTTTTTTTTTTTTGCATTATACAAATTTTCCATTTTTTGGATCCCTGTTCTGGTTGAGGTTGTTGAGTTGGGTTCTGCAAGAGAGAAGGAGAATGCAGCTGCTGCTCTTCTACAACTTTGCACACACACCAATCGATTTGTAGCATGGTGCTTCATGAAGCTGTTCCCCCATTAGTGGCATTGTCACAATCCGGCACTCCGCGAGCCAAAGAAAAAGGTATACTTCATACATTGCTGCTCAATAGGTTTTTTTTTTTTTTAAAAAAAAAAATCTATTTTGGGAAACTATTTAATCATGTTTGTTAAAATCTTACGATGCACTATTCGCTTTATAAGATTTGATACACCTTAAGCAAAACATTTTGATTTGTGGAGTTGAATCTTAAATTGAGTGAATCTTACTATTTGTTTGCGATTCACTTTAATTCATAATTCATTATGATTCAAACGATTCAATTGTTTGTATAGTCTATGAAACGACGCTGTTTTCACAAAATAATATATATATATAAATAACTAATTATATTGATATATGTGATTTACATGTAAATACATATATATAATTTAGTTATATTGATATTTATTTCATTTTAAATAATGTGTGTATTTTTATATGTATATACATATATAAAATTATATATTATGCTAAATAATATGAATTTTACAATTTATGATTTGACATAATTCACGATTTGTTATTTTAATAAAATGATTCACAATTCAATTTACAATTTGAGAATTGTAATGAGTTTTTGATTGGTTGCAGGCTTAGGCACTTCTTAGCCACTTTAGGAACCGACGACGGTGGTGCTGGGAGGGGCTGAGACCTTTGGATGTATCCAATGCTTCGTGGTAAGATATATAGGCCATGTTTGTTTGGGTGGACATGAGCTTGGGATTGGACTAATAGTCCAATAAAATTATTAATCCGATATTTGGTTAAACAATTAAAGTACGGACTAAGTATTTTAAACTTGACTATTAATTAAGATATGATACATAATCCAACGAATTCATAGTTCTAGGACTATTAGTCATGGGAATGCTAATCCAGTCCGCCCAAACAAACATGGCCATAGTGTGTAAATCTATCATGTTGCAAATAATGCTTAAGAAGGTTCTATTTCTTGAATGTTTTCTTGATTTGTGAAGAGAAATGAAAATAAAAAACAGAAAAATGATTTGTGGAGGGTTGATTGATTGCCCTCTCATGAATGACTTTATTGTGAATGCGGGAAAAAAATTGTTCACATGTAAGCTTAGTTTTTTTTTATTTATTTTTTTTATTTGATAAGTACTGAGTTTAGTTTTCAAACCTCGTGTAATGTGATTTTTGGCAAGACAATTGATATGAATCTCATTTTATTTTATTGATGTTATGCATTTTTATTTTCCCTCCCTTTTCTTTATAGGGATTGTTATTGTTATGCTTATTGTATTTCGTTTCTATTTGTTAGTGATATAATCATAGTTGCTAGGGTAGAGGAGAAGACTTCAATTGACATGAGATTTTGTAGTTAAAAAAATATAAGAATTAATTTATTTTAGTTAAGCATATAACTCTTGATAGTACAAAATGAGCCCCCCCCCCCCCCCCCCCCCCCCAAAAAAAAAAAAAAAAAGAAAAAAAAATGGGAAAGAAAAGAAAGAAAGATGTATATGGCCAAACTTATTTATTGGAAACAAGTCCTTGGTTTGATTGTGTTTGGTTTAACCTGTGCTCTACATATTTCGTTCCATTGTTGTTGTGCGTTGTGGTATGTGCCCTCTACAAATGAATGTATTTTCGATTGAGCAGTGATATATAAATAAATAAAAACGTATACACTTATTTAGAATGATGTAGCTTCTTGTCGCCTCTAAATTTAAAAATATAACCTGCATCACTATGAACAAAATTTACAAATTAAAGTATGTAGCTATCATATCATTTTGAAAGTAAATTCTATATAAAAGTTCTGGTGATTTGGCCATTTCCATGTCGATATGTATCATTTTTATCATGATTTGGGAGTTAAAATATTCATCTTTTACTTGTTTTCAGCTTTCAAAAACACCAGATGCTGTCCTGTTAGAGTCTGACCCCAATAGCCCTACCAACCAATCCAATATGTAGATTTCTTTGTGGCCACGGATACCCTCCTTATTCTCGGAACACGGTGGTTTGTTGCTTGATTTATGGTGCATATATATATATATATATATATATGTACAAGTTGAATCTTTTGTGGGAGCTATTAGAACATTAAGTTTTGAATGCTTTGAATCTTTTGCCATCATGCAAACCATTGCCTGCAAAACCTGTAATGATTCCTTCAGGATTCATCGAGGAATTTGATACAGAAACTTAGAATTCGGCATCGTCGTTGTTTTGATTGGAGAGGCCATCATTTGAATATTTTTGTTCTCTTTTGATGTCATTTGCACATGAGAAGTTGTTTGAAGTAGGACACGGGGACAATTAAGTTAGTTTGTTCAGCTTTCCCTCCTCATTTGGTTTTTCAGATCAGATTGACTAAAGTATGCTGTTTTCTTCCTGCTTCACGACTATTATGTTGTTGATGTTGCAAATTGATTCATGTTAATTGTCCTTAGTTTAGGACATATGAGATGGAGAGGATCAAAATCCAAAAGTTTGGAACACAATAGTAACATAATTTATTTGTTGATCAGGAAAGGAATGGAATCAGTGGATAGGCTAGGAGACGTGTTTAGTTCACTGGAATAAAATTTGAATAGAATTGTCATTTTATCAAAATATTCGATAAAGAGAAAAATATTTCAAATGGAATCATTATTCACCAATTTAGAAGAAATGTTAGTCTATTGTAAGGTCAAAGAATAGCCATCCCTTCATGTTCAAAATTATTCCAACAATCCAAACACTACCTACAATATAAGACTACAAATGAGAACAATTTTAGACTATCCCCACAACATTCGAAAATTGCAATGACCCCCAAACCTTTAGGCAAGTTTGACTAAAAAGAATCACAATGCAATGTACCCCTTCATTAACACCATAATACAAATAAGTTTTATTATGTCCACAGAAAAAATACACAGAATCAACAATGACTCCCAAATTTAATTACCAGCCACATAAACTTGAGACGAACATAAATTATATACCTACCCCGACATTCTTTCGGTTAGCTTTTAGGATAGACTTTTTCTCAATTTTGACAGTCAAATTTCTCAAATTCATTTTCTTTTTTTTTTTTGTGTGTGGATAAATAAATAATTTTTCATATTCATTTTTGCTCTCAAAAGTAAGAAAAAGTACTTCCTTATTATTACTAACCGACACTTATTAAACAATTAATCAATAGCTAGCTAGAACTAAGATGAAAGTAAGAGACAAAAGTGGGGAAATTGGAGGGTTGAGTGAACAAGCATCTCTCTCTTTAAGGGCACTTGGATGTGCCCTTGGAGTTGAGCATGTCTCTGTAACAAGGGCACTCTGACTTGTTTCCGAAAGTCCCTGATGGAACACATTCGCACTTCTTGCAGCAGATCCCGCAGTCTGTCAGGCAACGTGTCTTTTCTCCTGCCTTGGAGCACCTGTCTGTGCACTTGGAATCGCAGGGATAACCACCTTCAAAATAATCAACAAAGCAAGACCAGTCAGATAATTATGCAATGTATGTATGTATGTATGTGTGTGTATATATAGAGAGAGAGAGATTACTTGGGGGGGTAGCCTGAGCCATGGTGGCTTGGAAGATGGAGGAGCTCAGAACCAGTGAAACAATAAGCAAAGCTGCAAAAACAAGCTTCATTTTTGCTTGTATGAAAGAGAGTTTTAAGAGAGGAGAAATTGAGAAAGACTGGAATGGCAATATAGGCTGTGAACTAAACCACTGGGATGTGTGTTGTAGATGTGATGGATCTTATGGGACTTTAGGTGGGGGAATTTATAGTGATCATGTACGGGTTTACCTATGAAATATATTAACATAATAGTATCTCAGTATCTGTAGTATGTTCTACGTCGATTTTTTAAAGTTTTATATTGTCAATTTCATTTTAAAGATTTTTAATTTTAGTCAAATTAGTCTGATTTCAGATTGTCATTTGAATCATTAATTGAAGGGTAAATTACACTTACACCTCTTGTGATTTGGATTTAATATCTATCATGTTGGAATGTGCTCTACATCGTCTGGAGTTGTCCTATCTATGTTAGTTATAAAGTTTCAATTTTCATTTCCTTAATACCTGGATTTTAAAGAGAAGTGTGAGCTGAACTCTTCAATTTATTAACCCCTGACGTTTGAGAAATTACACTAACCCTCTGTCATTGTAATTATTTAGATAGAATGAAAATATTAAACTCATGCACTCTCTCTTTTCTTACTTTGTTTTACTTCTTCTGTTTTTTTCCTTTCTTTTAGTTTTTTTTTTTTCCAATGTAAATTCCTCTATTTTTCTATTCAGAGTTGTTGTCTTTTATATTGAGAATGTAATTTTTAGAATATCAGGAAGTGGGATATAATTGGACCACATCTAAGGAGGTATCAGTGTTATTTACTCTTAATTTGAATAATAATAAAATTCGACCAGAATTCCTAAAATATGTGTTCACTGTCATGTAAGTCTCTTTAAATTTAATTTTATCAATTTTGACATTATAAAATTACGTTTCATTTTCTTTATTATTATTTAGCGATGAAATTTAAATTATTAAAAATTCCGAAAACCAAACTTACACCAAATACATATTTTAGGGACCAAATGATCATTCAATTAAAATTTTATACATATTTAAAATTTTATAGATAAAATTAAGAAAATTAAAAATTTAAGGATCAAATGTCACGAAATACATATTTTAAGACTCTAAATTCTATTTTATGAATAATAGTACACCTATTTTATTACAAACTAAAATGATATGCAATAATAAAAGGAACCTGTAGAACAAAAGCAACTCAACTAACGGCTCCGGTTATTATTCAACACTTGATATAGATAAAAGTGTTCTATGTTAGTTGTAGTTGGAGAGGATTTAGATCCTTGACTAACAAAATTTTAGAGCCACTAGAGGTTTGCTTGATTGTTAATTTCAGAATTTCAGCATTAGTCAAGATATACATAAATTGGTTCAGACACTTACCTATTATAAAAAATAAAAAATAAAAGCTGACAAAAAAGAGTTAATAAGTGACGAGGCATTCTCACTCAAGTTTAAGCATTTACTTTTCTAGTTTTAGACATTAATCCTATTAATTTATAATTTTTTTGGTTTATATAACATGGCTCATATTTTATTATCTAACATGAAAAGGGAGAGAGAGAGAGAGAGAGAGAGAGAGAGAGGTGGGTCTCGGTGGGGAGGAGGAGAACCTAGGAAGGAATCCATGATAGAATTATTTATTGTATAGAAGAAGAAGAAAAAAAAAAAAAAAAAGAATAAAATATATACATATATTCATGTACAGCTTCATTACAGACTGTTTTGAAGTATAAACTTGTGGGGGGGTGATAGTGGGTGTGGTTGGTAGTGGGGAATGTGGAATGGTATACCAGTTGTCTTTTGTTGACTCTTTGGGTTACAAAATGAGTTCTTCGCTGTTTGCGAAGCTTACTACGCAGCTTCTAAAACTCAAGATTTTAAAAAATTAAATTTCAAGAATCTTAATAAATATTACTTCAGTCAGTTTGTCGTCTATATGTCTAACTCTTTCAATAATCTCGTTTTATTTTATAATAATTGGAGGGCTTAATTCATTTTTGCAAGATTACAAGCTGTTTAGCAAACCCCCACTTGCAATTCATTACAGTCAACCACTCAGCAGACACACCGAAACTTCTACTTCGCTGCTTTGATATACATGGGTGTAAGATCATAAGTGATATTTTTAATCAGATACTAATACAAAGAAACGGAGATTTGACGCAAAACCCACGTGACAAATTATCTAAATTTATGAGTTTCAACCCTACTAACTCACCTCCCCCTCCATAATGTGATGGATCACTCCCAACTGGGTATGTGTCTTTCCTGTATGCTTTTAAAAAAATTACTAATCTTTGGATGGTTTAGACATCAGGATTGCGTAGCCTCCTGTCTCAGTGCAGTCAACTCTTTTCATGAAGAGATAAAGGCTCCTCGGGTATTTGAGGAACACAGAACTCGACCACAGAAATTAAAGAAGAGTTTTAAGAGAGAATAATCTTTGGTGTGAAGAAGAGAATGACCAATGGATGCAGAACTCTGCTACATAAAATTACACGAAACACTTGCAACAGTTGTGCAACAACTATGGAGCTACACTCCTATGACATGAGAGGGCCACACTACTTGTGTGAGTGTTCTATGTCACTTTGTGTTTAATCATGTGTTCCAAACAGTGTTAGAAAGGAAAAACACAACCAACTCGAGATTAAACCCACATTGAGATGCTGGACACATGAAAACAGTCACTTCCCAAGCAATTAGGCAAAAGTAATCAAGTTTTCAATATGATATATGAACGATAAAACCTCTAGGAAGTAAAAGCCTCTCTATTGGTAAGGGCTCAAGTTGAAAGTCAAATTCTGTCACAACCTAAACCATCCCTATTCACACAACAGTCATACAAGCAGCATGGCTATACCAATATCCATAGATCGAGTCTTGACCCCTAATTTGCACCATTTTTGGAGAAGTCTGGAGATAAAACCAGTATAGGACACAACTAAATAGCCACCAAAAAGAATACAAATTATATATACTAATTTAATACAACAAATGTACACTTCTCAACATTTACATAGATTTGGAGATGTATACATACATTCATATACATATTTACATTAATAAACAGAAAAGAGATATCCATCAACCTCCCAAACCAGACGAAGGGCTAAAATGACGATCACATGAATATTCTTTTGTGTCATGGCTGGATGCAAGCAAATTGACCTGCGTAGAGACCTATTGATATTAATTGTTCTAAAGGAGAGCTTCCACAGATAACAACACAAAGGACGAGAATGCATAAAAGTTACCTTGATGATATCCAACTTTGAGCTGGGATGCGTAAAGGTTGCTAAGATAGCCATTTGAAAATCCTGGTTTTAGATTCCCAAAGAAACAAAAAGAGCAGAAATATATATGCTCAGATTCTTATCTCAACAAGGAAAGAATATGAATATTTTTAACCCCTAGAAATATTCATGATGTTTATAGAGGGATGATAACTCTTCAAACAACAGGGGTTGAACAACTTTTGCAGAACTTCCAAGTTCAAAAGAACTATAATGCTATTATGATAACACATTAAATTTGAAGCAGAGATAACTTACTCTAAAAGGATCACCCCTTAAGGATTGCACAAACATTGAGTTTCCCGAGCCCCTACCCTGCAATGAACAAAATGCACTTGACATCTTCAAAATGGCAGTTATTAACAAGTAGTGAAGAGCGCAAACGTGGTTATGTTTATGTGAGAAATGTACCTCCAAATAAACATCCCTAAGTCGCCTTCCAGTTTGAGCACAGCAAACTCGAACAACAGGTTCATCACAACTCCCACTGATGATATAGTCCCTTCCATTCATGTAATATGACCGAGTATAATTGTGGGCACTTCCTGTTGAAGGCAGATCAAACTTTGTGTGAAGCCTCCCATCTACCGCCATAAGCTGTTTAACCTGGTACCTTAACAGCTGTTAGTCCCAATCTTGTACCATCAAAGAACACCATTTATGGTAACTCACTGCCTATGCAACAGAACTTAGCTGAGTCCCAACATCTTCAGTTTCAATTCAAGAGGGTGAAAAAGTTCGGAGTAAACTAAAATTGGGAAACAATTAAATGGTTATTATGATCAATCTATTTGTGTGCCATTATTATACTCTACCTACCTTGAAAGGAAAAAAGGTGGGAAAGGGTATTATTCTACACTAGAAAACTATAGCGCAAATCTTATTTCAAGAGCAATACCTCATTATCCACAGCTGACACAAGCAGATGGTGGTCATCAGGTGAGAAGCAAACCATTACATTTCCTCTTGAGCTTGAAACTGTATAGCAAGGTTGTAGAGGTTGCTGCCGAAGGTCCCACATCTTGACATCATGGTCAAAGGATGAAGTAACAAATATGGAAGGAGAATGGTGAGCAAATTTAGCAACATTAATGGGTCCTCGATGTATATCTTTGAATAACTGTAAACACTTTCCACTGTCAATGTCATACAGTGCAACATGTTTCGAGTAACCACTAGTAAGAAACTGTTCATTCGTTGAATTGACATGAACAGATGTCAGCTGCTCAAAGTTACCAAAAGTAACATTACTGGGAGAAGCATAGCCATCCGCAATATTCGGCAGCATATGGTTAACGTCAAATAATCTCAAGGAACCATTATCTGAACCAGTAAGGAACTGATTATCCAATTCAAAAAAAAAAAAAAACAATTATTAGCAATTTCCATCTGATAAAGGTCACTTTTGAATGCTGTAATAGTAAAAATTGAAGTGCTCTTGTTCAGAACTAGTGGATACTGAATATTCAAATAATGAAGTTCAATGATTTTAAGAGAATGGAGAGTGTTGTTCAAGGATAATTGCATCAAAATGCTCCTCTGAAGCATTTGTTCATAAGCCCATCTCCACAGACCAGAGTTTTCTGGTTGCGTTGCTCTTCTTTTTATATTCAACAGTATTTTTTCACACAGAGAGAGAGAGAGAGGGAGAGAGAGAGACTTTGCCTCGAACACACCTGATGCATATAAAGAATTATTGCTGTAATTTGATTAACAAAATTTGATAAAAGATGGCAAACATGGTGAACCAGATTGGGTTTTGATTCTTAAATCTAAGGCATGTATCCTACAGGAAATGGAAAGCATTTCAAGTGCATTTTGCATCATAACATTTGGCTTTAAATATATATATATATATATATTTATTGTGCTTCTAGACAACATAAATACCCTTAAAAAAAATTGGGAAACTAACTGCACAGTGGCTTTAAACTATGAAAAAGTTTATACATTTTAATAACTGAAATAATATACTTTTTCATGTTTTAGTAATTTCTTTTTGCTGCACCTACTGTGCAATTATTTCCCAAAAAAAATTGGAAACAATCTAAAAATGCCAAAAAGGCACTACCTACAAGTCAACTATTCTCTCTATTTTTCTGCGCGTCTTTTCATAAAAAATCAAAAAGCCAACTAAAATAGTCACTTCCCAAAACAAAGTGGAAAGCAAGATTCTGATATAATACAAAAAAAAGTTAGAAATATGCATCTAAAGATAGTTATTGGAAAGCAAACTGAATTCTCCATATAGTTTATTAAAGTTAACTGCATACCTTGGATGGATACTTCTTAAGCCAACAGAGGCCCAGAACACTATTCATAGGTCCAAGGGATGGGAGATAACCAACAATATGCCCATTCTCATGGTTGATAACGACTATTTCCCCATCTAGAGTTCCGAAAACAATAAGACTAGAGTTTGATGGATGATACTCAAACTGCCTTGGCCGAAGGCTCTTAACTTCTTCTTTGATAATGTGGCAAATGTTAGACACTGGATGTAAGAGCGGCCATGCAGACGACCCAAGTTTGGCAGCACAAAGAGACCTAGAGTAGAAATGTTGGCTTTTTCTATAAGACAGCGGCTGCCTTGGCCGGGATGAGTTTTGGTGGTGAATCCTACTCACTCCAGTTTCACGCATATGTAAAACACTGACAACACTCTCTTTGTGCTGTCGTTTATATGGTAAGAACTCATAATATTCTGAAAAAATAATCTTGGCCATTTCCCTTTCCAACTTTCTGATTGGCAGATTATCTAAAACGGCCAAGCGAGGCAATGAGACAATCATGTACTCCCTATAATATTTCTCAAAGCAGATAGGCGAAGGATGATGTGAAACATAATTCTTGAATGTGGTAGAGGCATCCTCTAACTCGAAGTTGTAGTTAAGTGCACTAGTAGGAGATTCATCTCCGTCTTGAGTACACAATTTGCTAAAAGCAACCTGCTAAAAAGATTTGAAAATCCATTAGCAAGAGATAGTTTCTTGTTGAAATAGCAAGATCAACAACTTCACTAGAGAAACTATGTTTTAACCTCAATCGGCAAATTAGACTTTCCATTCCAGACAGCAAGGAATCGGATGATTGCTCCACTAAACCTGGTGTTTGAAGATGACCTGAAAATTCAACCACACAATGATCCGATGAATCTTCAGTCATGCTTTGAGTCTCACGAACCATAAACAAATAACAAATAGATTACAAGTTCCTGTTCATGCCTTAAATGTACAATTTTTTCTTCAAATACCTGACTCAGTTCTGTCACAATCAAGATCTGTTATTGCACTGGATGACACAGGGCAAGGACCAGTCCCTTTGCAACACAAACAATTTTGAAACCGGAGTTCCACCAATGAAGGAATTTTTGACAAGGCAGCACTAGTTGTCCACAGATCAGCAACTCTTGTTTCACACATTGAAAGACGCTTCAGATTCGGCAAGCAAGCGAAACAATCCTTCTGCATACTTGTAAGAGAAGTACAAAAGTCCAGATTAAGGGTGTGTAGTTGCTTGAACATTCCCACTATGTAGAGCTCTCGGATCTCAGAAGACCTCAGGTTCAAAACTTGGCAAGACAAACCACCCTGGGAAGGATCCCTGGAGAAATCCCAAATTGATCAAGGAGTTAAAATCAATAACCTTAGATTAGTAGAAACCATCCATTTAACTCTTGTTATTAGCCCAGACAAATATTTTCTATTCCTACTGCTCGATTTGAGTGTTACAAAAAAATTGTGCTGAATGTCTAAAAACTCTCTTTGCCTCATTTTTAAAATTTTCACATAGAGAGCGACAAAGGGTAAACTGGAAGATTAGCAAAATTTAAACTATATTCATGATTAATGCACAGGAACTCTAGATCATTTGAAAGTATTAATGTTCAGGAAAGCACTGACACAGAACAGAAGAAGTCGTCCACAAGTGACATATCCTTGAGATCAACGATTCGGAGCTTTGAATTGATCGTACGCAACAAAGACATAACATGATCTTTGTTTATGGCACAGTGTGATTCCTGAATTATGTCAACTGCATCAATTTCAGAAGAGTCAATTGCCAGGAAAACATCGATAAGTGGAGAGAAATCGGCATCCTTTAGGTCATCCAATATAATGAGCATATTACACTTCTGGTAAATGGATTTCTGAGTCTTTGCCTGAGTGATAAGGAAAAATGTTAGTCAATGCAATAAACTTCATCACCCTCAACAGAAAAATGGTGCAAGCTTTAAGGAAGTAAAAAACTGAAGTTCTGTAACCAGATGGAAAAAAATTAATGTCATAACAGTATAACAAACAGATGGGGTTCATTTGCATGGTATAGTAAGAGAAGATTCATATTTCATTGTCAAAAGAACAGAAAGTATTGCATCCTACCAATTCAGTACTTCAAGACTAAAAGAATAGTATCCATACCCCCTACGCATTGTGAAGGAAAAAAAACTATAACAAAAATCCAAAGCATAAGTAACTATGGATATCATAAATCTTTTCATCCTCCAACATAGCTTAATTTAGTAAAAAGACAATAAAGGATGACCTCAGAAAACCATGATAAAACTGTTGAATTCGGGAGCACCTCTCGTCTCTTGCAAGAATCAAGATACCTAGCACCCAAATCAATGAGAAATGTGCATTAAGAAAGCATCAAAAGGAATACAAATTGCAATATCAATCTAGGTTCATTAGTGTATAGAAAACAGAGAAAGCATTAAAATAATAAAAACATTGAAGCTATCCACTCTTAACAATTATTTTCCTTCATTTTAGTTATATATATAATGCAGTTCATAAGAATCAATGGTTAGAAACTGGTCCACATATGAGAAATGACAGGGGTAGCAATGATTAGCAAGAAAATTAATAAAAAATTATTTAATAAGGTCCACTTATTTGCACACCAGTGACAAGTAACTCAACTCGAATTAAAGGTGGCACAAGAATAAAATGCATTTATGATTAACAAAGGATGTGGCTCGAGCAAAATAGCAGAAAAACATTCAAGCAACAGATCCCAAGGAAAAGAAAATACACAAAATTGCTTCATTACTTTTCAAGGGGTTTTCATCACTTCATCTTCTCTCTGAAAGAAGGCAAAAAGCTTCATGCATCCAAACCTGATCAAGTATGATCCTTCAAATGGAAAAAAGAGGTTCCCTTCAATTTTGAAGGGCTGTCGTCTTTTCTTTTCTATGTTTTTGTTTCCCTTGTTCCAAAAGCATATCAAGTCTTATAGGCTGAAAAGCATAGTTGTCAAATAGAAATTTGAATCGTGAATCGAAATGGCTTCGCACCGAGTTGTGAATCATGAATCGTAAAGATTCGGTCACTTTTACTAAATTACTTTAAAAAATATATTTACACACTTAGATGTTAAATATATCTTAGAAATATGAAATATTTAAACTTAAATCAATGAAAATGTTATTTTGAATGATGATTATATAGTTTAATAGATAAGAAGTTAATAAAGATTACTATGTAAGATCACCATCTCACATTTTCCTTTTTTTAGATATTTCTTATCAACCATTCTTAATAAAGACAATAAACAAAGACAAACTCTCAATTTTCAAAGTAACAATAATTTGACAACGATATTGATATTTGGACAATAAGCATACATACTTTTCCAAGTAACAATAACCAAATAATAAGAAAGCATTATTTATGATCTTTTTTCTAAAACATTTTAAAATGTACAAGTGACCCCACCTATGTAATATTTAACTATATTTAATTTAATAAAATAGCAATAGATAATTTACGGTATAAGTTACTTTAATCTTGAATATCTTTAGAAGATATATTATGATTTTTTAATAGAAAAAAAATGAGAAGAAAGCTTAAAAACATATTGGGTTTGACTCAATCTGATTGAATTCTATTAAAAACTCCATAATCACTAAAATAATAATAAATCATGTATATATATTGATTATTTTGGTACTAAATGCTATTAGAGATTGTGTTATGTCACTTTTAATAAAAAGATAGAGAAAGAAAGAGTTGAAAATATGTCAAACACAATAGTTTCAAGAATTGCATAAATTGTAAAAGTGAATCAAATCGTGAATCGTACGATTCACTTCCAAAATAGATTCCCTCATAGGTTTGTATCGATTTTGCAAAAATTACAAACCGAATTGTGAATCGAATCGCAAATCGAATTGCGAATCGTAAGATTCTGATAACAGAGTGCAATAAACACATAAGAATTTATTCGTATAATACAATATTTGCTAAATCAATTAGGAACTTTGCACACAGCTTGTCTCTTATACTTGGTGTCATCTTGTTAAACTAGTAAGATCTTCATGAATGATGCAACTACCAAGATGCTAACTTACTGGCAGACTTGCCAATGAATATTGTGTTGGGCCATACAAGGACGTGTATTTTTAAATGGATTTTGAATCCAAATTTGTTTCATTCATTCTCATTATTTTTCTTCAAAATGGCTAATCTCTAACAATTCCTATCCTTTTTTCAAAAAATTAATTGAACTACTACTAAAACATCCTATATTTCAACTCATTTCCATATAAACATTTAAGAGACTTTCTCATTGTATCCGTGTACAAAACCCGTGTTGGATGGGCCGTACATGAGTGCATCAAGGCATAAAAGCACCAAATTTACTGTGTTGAGCCTCTCCATAAAGTTCTGTTCTGCTGATGGGTATCTCCTTGCCAACCATTTTGACTAGCACTTCATTCTTAAACCTCTTTTTTCTTTTTCTTTTTCCCCTTCTCCCCATATAATTATTTCTTTTCTTCATCTAATTGTTCATTTTCTGTACCTACCCTTGTTGTTTCTTTTTTTATTGTTTCTTTATTTAATATATATATATATATATATTCAAATAGTTGTTAAAATCTAATTAGACTTCTTCTCCAGTAACCTTTATAGCCATCCTTTTTTCTTTTTCTTTTTCTTTTTCTTTTTTTTTTTTTTATCAAAGAGGCAGAGGTTTATATAAAAATGATGTTGCTGACAGTTTGGCTAAGTATGCAGAGGGCTCTCTTATAATATATACAGCAATGGTTGGTGGCCCGAAATTCAGTGGCTCGAATGGCTCGAAACTATCAAAACGACATCATTTTTGGCGCAAAACAAGCCAAAACGACGTCGTTTTGGTAGTTTCGAGCCATTTGAGCCACTGATTTTGTGGCCCTCAAACATTTTTCTAATACATACTAAGAGCATCTCCAACCCACTAGGCATATAATGCATGTTAGTCAAAATGCTTAATATAACTCACTTTTTTCAACTCCAATACACTAAGCATATGATTAGGCATTTTGGCTCAGCTCACATTCACTAGCTACATGTAGCTAGCCTTCAAGGCTAGGCAAAATGTATTTAATCATTAGGATTATTTCCCTCCATCTTTGTTATTAACGTGGCATTCTATAAAGTTAATAATATTTGGATAAATAGCTAAAATAAAGAGCATGATTGGAGTAGAAATATAAAACAGTTGACAGGCAAAATAAAATATATACTTTATAGTAATATTTAGATAGCTAAAATGCCTACTACCGTTGAAGATGCTCTAACATGCTCACTTTTGTTCTACCTTTTGTAAATCATGACAAACATGGGAAATTGAGTTCACCACTGCTATCTATCAACAACAACATTTCCATATTCTACAGCTGGCACTAACATACTAGAAGCCTCTGCTTTTATGACGGCATTGGGATTTAAGAAATTAAAAATTCAAGGCTACAAAATCACAGAAGGATTGGCTTGGACCATGGCTCATGGATTTCAGGACATTGGCCCAGGAACCATTTCAGGTATTTTAGTTTATGTTTGAACTTTTTACAAAAATATGTAACAAAAAAATTAAAAAGAGTGATGTGATAATTTATAGTGATTTTTTTGATTTTTTTTTTTTTTTTAAACTAAAAACTCTAGTCTCCAAAGGAGGAATAAACTATGTTTTTGGCTTTAAAAAACCAAAGTGAATGACGCAGACAGGTTGTTTTTCTGCTAAAATAATAGAGTAGGGGTAATATAATATTTTTTTCAAAAAAAAAGACAAAAGATACAAAACTCTCTCCTTAACAAAAATAAAATAAAATTAACAAAGGACAATTACACTGTAGTGAGGTAGTTAAAATTAATTATAAATTAATAAAAAAATTATAATTATAATTATAATTATTAATATTTATAATATTTTTTTACTTTTCGTAATTATTTTTTTTCTGACATTACTGTCAGTTAGTTTCCCCAATTAAAAACTACCAAAAGCCTTAAATTATTATTATTATTTTTAAATTCTAATAAAATAAAAGTTACTAAATAAACAATTGCCAAATCGCACCTAATTCATTCGATTTCAATCAAATGAGGATTGTTTGTTTATGACAAGGTACTTTATTTAGCCCTAATAAATCCATTACAAAATTTCACGAGTTGTGATAGTACAGAGGAGTCGAATAACAAGACAGACACACGAAAAATAAGAGAAACGAAAGAAGACCAAAGGAACAAATCAAGGAACAAAATTTATAAGAATATTGATAGATTGATTGATAATCAAATTATTATTTCTTCACATTAGCCATTAGTTAGTCAGTCTCCCTCCGCCAGTCAATCATATGATCATCTATCTACCGATCAAAGAAATTTGTCAACGAATCAAACAATTTCCCGATCATTAAATAATATTAAACAATCGTCTCAGAGGTTATATTAACAAAAGTACCCAAAATCTGCCACCACACAACTTCCACAAACCAATGTAATGAAGCAAGACTGCTCAGTCCACAAAAGATTAGGCAAATTATAGAAGAAAAGACCGTAAGAACAACAAACGAGAGAGAGAGAGAGAGAGAGAGAGAGAGAGAGAGAGACCTGGCTTCGAAGCTGGAGAGGTGGAGAGACATGGCTGTTCTTCAAATTTTCAACTGCAGCGGACAGTTTCAGCTACAAGGAATATATATATATATATATATATGAAATTGGGGGTGTTGGAGGAGTTTTGAATAGACTTGAGCAAATGGGAGTGAGTGAATGAAGTATCGTTTGGATTACGCCCAAGTCCACTGCTCGTTTTCGAAAGGATTGAGACTCTCCACTTGGTGGAATCATCCCAACTGTTGGTTTTTATAAAGGAAAATGAGTGAGAGCACACTATCAAGAATGATGTGCTAGTGGGTTCTATCATAAATAATTTGATGTTTTAATTTTAGTGTTATATATTTTTCTCTCATAATGTTACGGAACTCAAATTTTGTGATTCAAAAGTGACTCAAATAGTCAAAACGATGTCGTTTTGAGTACAGAACAATACTAAAATGGCCAAAACGACGTCGTTTTAGCCATTTGAGTCACTTTTGAGCCACAAAATTTGAGTTACGATACATTTTTTTTTTTTCTTTTTTTATTGAGTGTCATGTTATTAGTGATATTTTTAGAGTTTTAAAATTAGTGGTCTCTATTATTGTTATTTTATAAAGGTTGATTCAAAAATATATTCATATAGAAAATACTGCATATAATTCGATTTTAAATTTAAATTTATTATTTAATATTATAAAATAAATATAATTTTATCATATGATTATTGATATACAAGTTTGCAGATATATAATCAATTATAAAACTAACAACATAAAAATAATATTGATCATGCATATAAAATAATTGGACTTTCATAAAATAATAATAATAATTTTACTCAAATTACTTTACTTCCGTTTTATAAATTTGCCATTATTAATAAAGTTAATTGGTAAAAAATCTATTAGCAAGTGAATTAATGGCTAAAATAGCCTCAATTAAAATAAAATAAAATAATCAAAAAAATATATACAAGCAAAGCCTATACCCAGCCGCTCATGTGGCGTGAGGCACGTGAAAAAGATCATTTTGTCCTTAAAATTTTTTAAAAATCACACCAATCATTCAATTATTTAGGTCATTCAATTATTTAGGGATAATTTTATCATTTTCTTTCTCATATTATTTTTAACATATTTTTTAATATAATAATTAAATAAAAAATTTAATCTTTCTAAATACAAAGATTAAAATAACCTAATAAAAAAATTAAATCTTTCTAAATACAAAGATTAAAATAATTTAATAAAAAAATTAAATAATCAAAAAAATAATTAAAAAGTAATCACCTTCTAAACGCTGCCATTATTAGGTCCAATGTTTAATTTTTTGGGGGGTATAATTAAGTTTTGAACCTATAGATAATCTTTTAGACAAATAATAAAAATATTTAAATTCGGATTTATTTATCAAAAAAATTCAGAAATTGCTATAATGTTATTTATTATTGCTATAATTTGACAATAAATAGTACTATTTTGTCAAATTATAGCAATGGTGTTCCAATAGTCATTTGCTATTTTGACAAATCTCAACCAACTTTCCCTTCAAGTTTATAGGTGTTGTTTGGATATAGGTTTTTTTGTGATTTTATTTTTGTTTATTTTTTATCTTTTGTGACATTTTTTTACCTGTTTGTAAAAAAAAAAATTATATATTTATATTATTCTCAACTAGACAAATAATAAAAAAATAAAAAATTGAAAAAAAAATAAAATATAATTCACCCCACCAAAAAACATATCATTACATATTTAATAAAAAAATTTAACTGCACATAAAAAATGAACAATCTCCAATTACCCACCAACAATTATCCATCATTCACCCATCATTCATTCACTAACAACCAACCACAAAAAATCATCCATTATTAACTCAGCATTCATTCATTAACGACTATCCACCCAACAAACACCCATTATTCATTCACCCACCCAACAACTACCCATTATTCATCCACCCACCCAACAACCATCCATCATTCACCCACCCACAATTTTCTCTATAAATATAACACAAGGTTTTCTACAATTCTCATATTCACATATCCATTATTTTCATATATTCTAAACTCTCTGTACCTACCTAGAAGATTTTCTACAATTTTCATATTCACCCACTCACCCATCCACCTACAATGAACAATTTGACTAAAGTCATATTGAATGGAGATTTTGAAGAATTTTTATTATCTGATGATGATATCATCATGATGCAACTGTTCACAGTCCAACAACAAAAAATACAGACGTTAAGCCTAAACT
The DNA here is from genome assembly GCA_025200525.1 of Camellia lanceoleosa. Classification (NCBI taxonomy): domain Eukaryota; kingdom Viridiplantae; phylum Streptophyta; class Magnoliopsida; order Ericales; family Theaceae; genus Camellia; species Camellia lanceoleosa. The sequence goes on along the minus strand of CM045758.1, from coordinate 190,407,830 downwards.
AATAAACCAAACATGTTGGTTCCATAAGTGGTCGTCGATACATTAATTGTGAGAGAGTCAAAGGCGACGAACAAATTTATAGAGATTATTTTGCAGATAATCTTGTCTATCCAAAAGAATACTTCTGAAGACGTTTTTCGAATGAAGCAGTCATTGTTTGTTAGTATGTTACATGATATTCAACAAGTGAATAAGTACTTCATCCAAACCCGTGATGCCACTAGTGCTCTTGGATTATCCGGTGTACATAAGATGACTGCAGCACTTCGGATTCTACACTACACGCATGCCTGCTGATGCTGTAGACGAGTATATTAGAATTGGCAAAAGTAATGCAATTGCCGCCTTGAATTTTTTTACTAGATCAATTGTTGCTACTTATGAAGCCGTTTACTTAAGATCCCCAAATGAAGCAGATGTCGCCAGATTATTGCAAGAGTGAGAGCAACGCGGGTTTCCTGGAATGTTAGGGAATTTAGATTGTATGCACTAGCGTTGGCATAAATATCCAACTGCCTAAGCCGGTGCTTGCACTAGACACTATCACAAACCAACAGTTGTAAGCCGATGCTTACACTGGACACTATCACAAACCAACAGTTGTACTCGAGGCAGTTGCCTCATATAACTTGTGGATTTGGCATGCTTTCTTTGGCATGCCTGGCACTCTAAATGATATTACTGTTCTTGACAGGTCGCCTTTATTTGCTGAATTAACTGAAGGACGTGCCCCTGCTGCCAACTACACCATCAATAATCACGCGTACACCATGGGGTATTATCTTGCTGATGGTGTCTATCCTCGTTGGGCAACAATTGTGAAAACAATATCTCAACCTCAAGGTGCAAAGAGACAACTATTTGCAATGATTCAGGAGGCATGTCGGAAGGATGTCGAAAGGGCATTTGGAGTGCTCCAAGCACGATTTAATATTTTCAGAGTTTCAACTAGAAGTTGGAGTAATGAGGATCTGTACTACGTCATGAAGACGTACATTATTTTTCACAATATGATCATTGAAGACGAGCGTGATATTCCAGAAAATGAACGCGGTCTTGCGCATAACTTGAGACTGATACTAGTAATTTGGGTTGTCAAGTGTCACGCAATCCGAATGAGGAATATGCTTAATTTATGTTGAATCGGCAGAGGATTAGATCTACTGAAGCCCATAATGCAATTCGTAATTATCTAATTAAACACTTGTGGTCCTGAGCTGGAGAGTTAGATTAAGTTTGTATTTTATCTTTTTAATGATAGTTGTCATTTAATGTCAGTTAATGTTTTTTTATTCTAATAAAATTATCTTTATTTAATGTCTTTTTATTTTATCTTTTTATTGCCTTCATTTGAAAAAATATATTTATTTTTTTGCATTATACTTTATTGAAAAATTTCATTACATTGTGAAGTACAAAATAATATTACATTGTGAAGTAGAAAATAGTCAAAAATAAAAAATAAAACAACATGAAATTTCATTACAAAATAAAAATTACATTGCAAATAAAGACTAACAATTACATCAAAAAATAAATGACATTTCAAAATTTAAAAATACATTATCCCGTAATTATTCATCAAGAGGTAGCAGAAATAAAAATTTGGGCTTTCACATTTGAGGATCACTTAGAGAAAATCTCATTTTTTCGCATTGTATATCGTTTTCATCGAGGATCCAATTGACAAATGTCCGTAGTCATTATTTTGTGTTCTTCATTTTTCATCTCAAAGTCATGTTTTTTTATCTCAAGTTCTTTCATCTCCTGTAGTGCTTGAATCCTTTTTTCTTCTCTTTCCTCTTTTTTCTTTTCTCTTTTCTTTCTCAACAAGGTATTGGTTAAATGTCTCCAATTGTATGCTCATTTTTTGGACTTCAATTTCAATGACTTGATTTCTCCGAAATAATTCTTTTGTAGATTTCCTACCTATAGGCCTTTTACCCCTTGCAGAGACACTGCCTCCACCAACAGTTGGATTGTTACCAATACTTGGATTGTTGTCGTTTTCAAGAGAAATACAGTTATCCATAGGGGAATTGAAGACTGAATTAGGGGTAAACGTTGTATGTATCCTTGACTTTGTTGTATTCGTAGAGCTACATCTTGCCACCTGATATTGTCTTGCAAGATTGGCCAACAGTGTTCAAAAACAAAATGTTTGTTTTCATCTTGATAGTATAACAGTTTTGCTTGAAGCATCTATTTAAAAAAAATTGAAACATTATTTAATTACTTAATTTTTATACGATACCAGAATAAGAAACTAAACACAATAACTGAAGACAAAAACTTACTATATCAACTTGAGAAATCCCATTTGGGTGAAGATTTTCGACTTGCGCTAAACACCCCTGAAATTTATTACAACATTTCATGATTATACCCCATCGAGATTGAATACACTTATGTTCTGGGCTAATTATTCTGAAGCAAGCAATAATTTTTATAAATTCTCTCAAAAAAGTGAGCATACGGTTGCGAATTGCCAACAATTGGGTCTTCCGAAATGTGACACCAAGATTTACAAATTGTCATATCTTCTTCAATGGTGAATGATTTTTCTTTCTTTGTTTTTGATGAACCTTCCATAGTGATTGGATGAAAAAACTAAAAGTAAAATAATTTAAGAGGTTTGCTGTGAAATCAAATTCAAAGAAGAGAGGAGAAAAGAAAAATTAAATCCAAATGTTTGAAAGTGACATGGATAGTTTCAATTTATAGAAATTAAAAATATTACTGTTTGGGGAAATAGGCGTTTGAAGATAGCTGTTATAAAAAAAATATATTTTTTTTAAATAAAAAAAAAAACAAACAGAGCACAACGGCTCTTTTTATACACAATGAGAGAGCATCCATCGTCCACGTATAAACATCAATGGTTGATCTGTTAAGTGTCTAGAATGATCCACCGATATCCACCATCTTCCTCTCCTTCTCACTCTGTCTTCCTCTCCTCAAACCACTCTCCCTTCTCCTCCATGATCGAAACCTCTCTCTCACTCTGTCTCCTTCTCAGTCTCTTACTCTGTGTCCCTTTCATTCTCTCACTTTGTCTTCCCCCTCTCTCTATTTTCACTCTTCATTTCCATCTCTCTGTCTTCCATTCCTCTCCTCAAACCAGTCCCTTCTTCTCCTCCATGATCGAAACGTCTCTCTCTCTCTCTAGCTGTAAAGCTCCGATCTATCTCTCTCTCAGTCTTCACTTCCGATCTGTCTACTCTCTGTCTCTAGTATGATCTTCATCTATATACATACTTATATATATATATATATATATATGTTTTGATATCTGTCTCCCTCTCAGTCTTCACGTGTTGATTTATTTATTTATTTATTTAGGTGTTGATATGGATCTAAGGCGATCATGATTTTTGAAACTCAAATCTGGTAATGGATTCAAACCGAATCTTCAAAGAACTCAAGCATCTCTAGAAGGTTATTCAAAAAACACAATCTGGTATTTTTTTTTTCAAATTTTCTTAATTATTTATTTTGATTTTTGGTTTAATTTTTTTTCATCTATCAATTTTTGTTCATCCGATCATTTTATTGTGATAATATCCATCTGATTTGGTTTGGTTTATTGTGAATGCATACCATCTAATTTGGATTGACTGATTTGGTGATAAATGATTAAACAAAATTAAAAATTTTAGAGAAATCGAATTTGGGTTTGTCAATTTCATTTTGAAATTTGTTAATTTGGCAACAAAATAGAAAATTGGGTTTTATTCTGAAAATTGGATTCCCTACTGTTTCAATTTTATTTTTTTGAAGTGAATTTGGTGCCAAATTTTTGTTGATATTTGCTGATCTGGCAAGCATGGGAGTTGCTATTTAACTTGTCAAATTTGAGAACAAATATGGCATCTACTATCTTTGGCAAGTAAAATAACAGGCCATTAGAGACTTCTTTTTGCCATTCCTGTCAAATTTTAGCTTTGGCAGCTTGAATAGCAGCTCCATTAGAAATGCTCTTACGTTCAAATTATGGATAGGTTTTTTTATGGGTAAATTATACTTTATCTCCTTAAAGTTTCACCCATTTCTCACTTTAATAATTTAAGTTTGATTTTTTTCACTTTGACTTTTCATATTTATAATTTTTCCCACTTTGGCCTTTCATATTTGCAATCCTTTCCAGTTTGGCCCATAATGTTTGCAATCCTTCTCACTTTACTCCTAGATTAACTTCCATCCAAAAAACTAATAGAATTTTTCACATTATCAACACATCAGCTCCATGTGTGATGTAAAAAATTCACTAAAGATGCAAAAAAATAAAAAATAGAAAACAAAAAAAATAAAACAAATTTTTTAATGATTTTTTTTTTCAAATTTATTCATAACCATTATTACATTATAAATATATCTAGATTAGATGCACCTAAAAAAATAAAAACAAATTTAACTAAAAAAAGAAAAAAGTTTACTAGTGACGAAAAAAATAAAAATATATTGACTCAAACACTTGTATTATCAATTCTAAAATGAAAAGTTTACTATCCTTTTTTTCCGTCTTTAATGAATTTTTTTTTTAGTTAAAATTATTTTTATTTTTTTAGGTGCATCTAATTTAGATGCATTTATAATGTAATAATGTTTATGAATAAATTTGAAAAAAATTCACTATAGATTAAAAAAATTCTAATTTTTGTTTTTTATTTTTTATTTTTTCCATCTTTAGTGAATTTTTTATATCACACATGGAGTTGATGTATTGTTAATGTGACAGTTTTTATTAATTTTTTGGATGGAAATTAGTTTAGGAGTAAAGTGTGAAGAATTGTAAATATGAAGGATCAAAGTACGAATAATTACAAATATGAAGGGCCAAAGTGAAAAAAATCAAATTTAAAAGGCTAAAGTGAAAAGGATTACAGACATGAAAGACTGCAAACATGAATAGTCAAAGTAAGAAAAATCAAACTTAAATGACCAAAGTGAAAAATAGATGAAATTTTATGTGGACAAAGTGTAGTTTATCCTTTTTTAATTTGAAGATAGGAAAGATCTAGATATGTAGGCCTGTTTGAAATAAAGGTTGGGGTTAAAATAATTATATATGGCAAAATAAGTTATTTTAGTTAAATAGGATAAAATATCACATTTAATTTATAATTATTTTATTTTTTCTCTCACAAAAGTAAAAAAAAATAAGAGCTTGTTAAGTTGAGGTCTGGGATTTTTTTGACTAAAATAGTCATAAAAAAATAAAATAGGCTTTTTAGCCTAATAAGACAAAATATCACATCTAACCCATAATTATTATATTTTTTCTTTCACAAAAAGTCAAAAAAATTAAAAAAATCTTTCAAAATGAGACTTTTTAATCCCAGATTAAAATAATCAAAAAACTAAAAAGCTAAGGGTGTGTTTGGTAACGTTTACGTTTTCAGTTTATATTTACAAAAATTTTATAAACTGATTTTTGTTTATTTTTAGAAAAACATAAACTATAAACGCGTTTGGTAATTGACAAAATGTTTAAAAAAATTTAAAAATATAAAAAAGAGTGAGAAATGGCAAGTAGTAGCAAGTGGCGGCGGAAGACGGTGGTGGAAAGTGGTGATGGTGAGTGGTGGGTAGCTGGTGGTGGTGGGTGGTGGCGGGTGGGTGGGTGGTGGTGGTGGTGAGTGGGTAGTGGTGGGTGGTGGTGTGGTAGGTGGGTGGCGGATGGCGGGTGGTGGTGGGTGGTGGGTGGAGGCTTGGCGGGTTGTGGGTGGTAACAAGTGGGTGGTGGTGGTGGTGTGGTGGTGGGTGGTGGTGGCGGTGGTGATGGGTGGTGATGGTGGGTGGGTGGATGGGTGTGTGGTGGGTGGGTGGTGTCAGTGGGTGGTGGTGGTGGCGCCAGTGGTGGTGAAGTGGTGTGGTGGGTGTGAATGGTGGTGGTGGGTGGCGGTGGTGGTGGTGGATGGGTGGGTGGGTGGCAGTGTGGTGGTGGGTGGTGGTGGCGGTGGGTGGTGGGTGATAGTGGTGGTGGTGGTGGTGGTGGTGGTGGTGGGTGGTGGTGTGTGTGGTGGGTGTGGTGGTGGTGGTGTGGGTGGCTGGTGGTGGATGGTGGTGACAGGTGGGTGGTAGGTGATAGGTGGCTGGTGGCTGGTGGTAGTGGCAAGGTGGGTGGGTGGTGGGTGGTGAGTGGTGATGGTAGGTAGTGGTGGGGGGTGGGTGGTGAATGGTGGTGGCGGAAGACGGTGGTGGCTAGTGTTGGGTGGTAAAAAAAAAAAAAAACTCAAAACTCAAAACGGAAACACATTTTTTGTGTTTTTATTTTTTGGCCAAATTTATAAACTAAAACCACTAATTTATAAATCAAAAATTTTACCAAACAAATTTTTATTTTAGTTTTTAAATTTTTTATAAATATAAATAGAAAACTAAAAATATAAATATTACCAAACGAAACCTAAAAAATCAGGGCTGGTTTGGCTTATCCTATATGGAGTTTTCTTAAGTGTGCAAGTGCACACCATGTGCCACTTACACAAAAAGTGTAAGTGTAAGGTGTAAGTATAAGTATAAGGTGTAAGTATAAGGTGTAAGGTGTAAGTGGGTTGCATATGGTGTGCAACCTCAAAAAAGGTGTAAGTGTAAGGTTTAATTTTTCACAAAAGGTGTAAGTGTAAGGTATAAGATGTAAGGTGTAAGTTGCACACCATAACCAAACTCATCCTATATAAGCTAAAAAGTCAAAAAGTTACTCCAAAATCGAAAAAAATATCACTATTCACAAAAAAAAAAAATCATTTTTTTTCAAAAAAAGGACACACCGAATTGATTGGTGTGCAGCGCGGCAGTACCTCCAAAAGAAATGATTGGGTGTGATTTTTACACACACTGTTGTTCGTTCCATGGGGGCTATCACGGGTCCCGTTTTGATAATCTGAACCGTTCAATGTATAGAAATCGTCGAGTACTATATGTCTGCAAAAAATCACATTGATCGGATATCGATAACTATATGATCAAATCAGTTATGTACAACAAATGGATGGTGTTATAATTAATGATTGAAAAATAAATAAATCTGATCAGATAGCTATCGATATTCGATTAACGTGATTTTTTATAGGTATATAGTGTTCGACGAGTTACACACATTGACGGTTCAGATTATTAAAATGGGACCCGTGATGACCCCCACGGGTCAAACAAAACCGTCCAATGCTTTGTACAAAAATTAGCCAATAATTTCCAACTCAAATTCACTCAGCCGGTTGTACAGCCGGTTGTACGGCTGGGGCCCACTCCTCTCTAATCATCTCTTACACACTTTTTTATACAATTTTTTAATACACATTTTTTCAAGAAAAGTCAAAAAATTAATCCAAACCTCCATTTTTTTTTGTCTTTTTTAATCCAAAAAAATAAAAAGTACACTTTTTTAGAATATTGCAAATCAGCCCTTAATTTAGGCCAAGTTTGACTAAACTAAAAAAGTACACTTATTTTATCTTTTTATCTTTTTTGAGTCACATCAATCAACATCTCCTCTCTATTTTTTCTAAACATAATACAAGAAAAATAAAAAAGTACACTTATTTAATCTTCCCAAACTTAGCCTTACTTTCCAAATATACCTAAACAATTTACCCTGAATAAAATTTTTTAATCTCCAACTAAAATAATAAAAAAAACTAAAAAATTAAGAATTTGACCCACATGTCAAATCAACAATAATATTCTAAAGTGAATATAATAAGACCAACAAGCTATCATATCGCAAGGGAGAAGCCACCACCTTCATTTGAAAAGAAGACATGTAAAATGGGATAAGCAAGGGAGACTGTACCCACCAATCATATTCATTTGTCAAAGGGCGATAACGCCAGCTGGGCTAGCGAATGTGACATCGAAGCTATCGTTTCTATGAGATGCTATTCACTAGTTGTAGGGTGTGCCCGGTATGATTTGAATAATTTAAAAATAAAATTATAAGTTAAATGAGGGATTAATAAATAAACAAATTGACAAATTATAATTTGTACGATTTTGGATGAATTGATGGATTAAAAAATATTTTAATTCATTATCAAATTTTTACATAATACATAATAATAATTTATATAATAATTTTCATATATATAACTATTAATTTGTAATAAATTTAATATTTTAAATCTTCTTCATACTCATTTTTACTTTAATATTTGATTATAGATTAAAATATATATATATATATATATAAGTCTTTTGGGAAGTTGTTAAAAAATCCAATTTTTTAATTTTTCTGCCTTTTTAGCCAAGAAAGTAAGCTTTTTTTATCCAAAATAACATAGCTTTTTGTCAAAAAAGACACTAAAAAAGTCAAAAAATTAACTTTTTACCAACTTTTCAAAACACCACATATGTATTAACTATAGCAGAGCAAAACTTCTCAAAACACCACATATGTATTAACTATAGCAGAGCAAACCGGTTTCGAAGACAGATTATAAATTTTAAAATTTAAATTGTGATTAACAAATAGAACGGTATAAATTGATGCGAATCGATATAATTTTAGCAATTTTTGCGATATTTTATACAACCCCTGGCACATAATGAAATTATGTCTTAAGAATATTGTGATTGATGAAATTATAAGATTTACAAATTTGTATTGACATATAAAATATATTAAAAAAAAAAAAAGAAGACTACTTTGTTTGGGAGGTTAGGTTGACTTGTTAACTTTTTGATTATTTTAGTTTCAACTAAAAAGTTCGTTTAGATTGACCATTTAATTTTTATGACTTTTGTAAGAAAAAAAATAAAATAATTATAATTTAGATATGATATTTTATCTTACTAATTTTTTAATTTATTTATTTTTATGACTAATTTTATTAAAAACTGGAAGAAAAATTCGCATCCCAAACAATACTTTTAACATTTGGTGATTGATAGGTACACACATATATATATATATATGATTTTCATAGATCACTTAATAATTTTTTTATTTATATTTTAATTAAATAGAAAAATTATTTAATGATCTTAAAACATAATCAAATACTGTTTAAACATTATGAACGGTAGGAATGAAATTCACAATTTTAATTTTGTATTGAAGGATAAGAAATAACGTAGTATGATTTTTGGTGATTGATAGAAATATTATTAAGTAATGTCCCGAGACCACCTAATAGTTTTTCACCAGAGAGAGTACTCATCATCACATCAAACGCGGTATGAGGTGGGGCACACTGGAAAAATTGTACGGGTCACCGGGCTGTTTTGGTTTGGTTTGGTTTGGTTTGAGTCATCAATCGAATCATTTATTTTATTTTATTATTATTATTTTTTTGGATTAGAATGAGAATTTAATCAGAAAAAATGCTACTGTACTATAAAAAATAAAGAAATTACTAGTGTGAGGTGATTGGAAAAATTACTAAAAGATTTTTATCACGTTGGACTCATTTTTAAGTTGGCTGATAATTGAACAAGTTATTTCTTTTTTATTATGAATTTTTTTTGTTGGGCTAGTGAATTTCTATAATTGTTAAACTATGAATGTAATGATATAGGTAGTGTTTGATTTAGTTTTTGAAATCATGATTTAAATTTAAAAAAATTAAAAATTAAAAATACAATTCACAACTTAATTTAAAAATTATTTTCAAAACTCGTAACCAAACACACAATTAAAAACTCAATTCAAAAATTCTTTTCAAAACTCATAATCAAACTCTTTCCAAAACTCCATTTTAAAAAACAAAATTCAATTTTTTTTATTTTGTTCTTTAAAATTATTTTTTTTGAAAAAATATAAAATTTCAAAAAAAAATATTTTTATTTTTGAAGAAAAATATTTTGTTATTTTTTTTAAATATTGGCCAAATAATTTGTTATAATTTAGATATATATAGGTGATTCAAAAAAAATTTAATTAAAAAAATTAAATATTTTAAAAATATTTTAAAAAATAAAATATTTAAAATAAAAATATTATATCTAAAATAAAAAAGTACAACTCATTTTAAATTTTAAAATATTTTTAAAAAATATTTAAACTATTTTAAAAAATATAGCGCATACATGTAGTAAATACAAGGCACTTCAAAAAAAATAAACATTTATAATAAAAAATATTTACCCCAAAAACTAAAATTAAGAAAATTTTTAAATATTTAAAAAAATAAATTTAAAAATTTTTAAAATACAACTCAAAACTTTTTTCAAAACTCATAACTAAACATATTTTCTCTTTTCAAAACTTAACTTAAGGCTTGGTTTGGGATACATGAAAAAAGCCGAAAAGTTAAAAAATTACTCAAAAAAGTTAAAAAGTTATTACTAATCACAAAAAAAATATAAAAAATTAATTTTACACTTAATTATTACAACTGGTGCCGGTCTCCCCACTGACTTTGCTGATTTTTTGGAAAAATTGCACAGGCGGGGTGTACAAATAACACGGTATTGTTCTGCCCATCACGGGTTACGTTTTGATAATCTGAACCGTTAAATGTGTAGAACTCGTCGAGTATTATATAATTGTAAAAAATTATATTGATCGGATATCGCTAACTACACGATCAAATTAGTTTTGTATAAAAAATATATGATGTTATAGTTAACAGTTAACAAAAAAACTAATACGATCAGATAGTTATTGATATTCGATCAACGTGATTTTTTATAAGCATATAGTACTCGATGAGTTCTACACATTTAACGGTTTCGATTAGCAAAACGGGACCTGTGGTGGGCCCCCACGAGCCGAACAGTACCGTCCAATTCAAACTCGAAAAGAAGACAACTATTTCCTATCTCCTACTCAGCCCGCTACTCTGCCCAGATTGTACGAGCCGTACTGTCTATTTCACTAAAACTTCTCCTATATATTTATTTATACAAATTTTTAATACACATTTTTTTGGTAAAAAAATCAAAAAATTAATCCAAACATCTATTCTTTTTTTTTTCAACTTTTTAGTCTAAAAAAATTAAAAAATACATTTATTTATGACATCTCAAACAATCCCTAAAACTCATAACTTAAAATATAACTCCACACTCAAATCATGATTCTAAAATAAAATCAAATGAATAATTTTTTTTCATATTATATTTTATTGATTGACAAAAAATTTATATATATATATAAAATAATTTTGCAAAAGCATATAAATAAGTTGAATTGATTGACAAATTTAAAAATGCATATGAGTTGATTAGTAGATTTTTTTCATATAAGTTTATTTTGAGAAGTTGGTTAAAAATTAATTTTTTAAAAAAAATAAAATAAATAATATAACTAAAAAAATAAAAAAATTAATTTTAATCGTATTTTCAAGATAAGTCATAACCGACTACCAATCAACCTGCGAACTTTAAAAGGCTGTATAAATTGGATTGAATTGACGGGTTGACATTTTTTGCACGACCTTAGAAAATCAGAGTGGCACATTTAAAACATGATACAGTCCCCACTGTTTTAATTAATTATAAAATATGTTCTTTTTCTTTTTTTTTTGTTTTTTTGAGTTTAAGATGTGGTCTTATCAACTATGTAAATATTAATATTTTGGTAAGTTTGTAAAAAGTAGACTTTTAATTTTTTTAATAAAAAAAGTTAACTTTTTGAATAGTGGACTTGGATAAAGAAGCTAATTTTTTTGATTAAAAAAGTTAAAAATTAATTTTTTGCTAACTTGTCAAAACAAGCCATAATATCAAACCAGTCCTGAGAGGTGTTTGTTTGGGGGTCCAGACTGTCTCTGGTTTAGATATGAAACAGTTCGGTATAGTTCATGTTTTTTTTTGGGGTTTTTATTTATTTATTTATTAAAATTAGAATTATTCATATTTTAAAATTTGTTAAGTATATTATTTTTGTAAAAAATTATGTCGATCAGATAATGGATATTATGTATTCGGATAACTTTTGTCTGAAAAAAATTAGACGGTCAAAAAATTAATAGTTCATAAAAAAATGATTCGAATACAAAGTATCTGTTATTCGATCGACGTAATTTTTTATAGGAATAATGTACTCAACAAATTTTAAAATGTGAACAGTTTAAATTATCTAAAAATGGCCCCAAAGTGGACCCAATGAGCCGAACTAGACCCTCGAGTCCAAATAGTGAATTGAAGGCAAACCCCAACCTTGTTTGGAGGATTGGAGGGTAGGATATGATAGGATTTCATGTTTATTTTATGTAAAAATGTAAGTCGGATTAATAGTTTAATTAGACTATCAATACTTTAATTGTGGGATTATTATGTCTTATGAGGGGTGTGGGATACAAAATGGTGAGATAACTCCTCCTCGAGATTAGAGGGTAAAATGATATTTTTTACCCTCTGAATTATTGTACTTAAAATAAATGCAATTTAAAAGTTTCAACTAAAAATTAAAATAAATTTATGGGTAAATTACACTGACACCCCATGAGATTTATATTTATTATAGTTTTCCTCTCATCTTTTGAAAATTACATCTCCCTCCCTGAGGTTTAAAGTTTCATTATAGATTCCCCTCTTCAACAATTTAATTTTTTTAAATACTAATTTTTCCCTCACTGGGTAAATTATATTGACACCTCTCACATTTTAAAAATTACAATCCCCTCCTTGAGGTTTAAAGTAACATTACCAATTACCTCATTGGTTAGTATTAGTTGGAAAAAAAATTAATTGAATTTTTTTTTTGTTAGTAAAATTTTTAAATTTCTGTTTAAAAACTAACGTAAACTCATTTTTTGAATTTACATTTTTTTCTCAAATTTACAAATTGCGACAACCATTTATAAACCAAAAAAATTATCAAACAAGTTTTTATGACAATTTTTAAAATTTTTGTAAATATAAATTGAAAACTGAAAACAAAATGGTTACTAAACAGACTTTAGATGGTAAAAATGTCATAAAATTAACAAATAATTAAATAAGTTATCAAAGTAAGAAATGACTTATCAAAAGATTCGTAGGCTATGTATAGTTTGATTTTTAGAATTTTTTTTAAAAAATTAAAAATTAATTTGGTTAAAAAATAAAAATAAAAAATAATTATCATTTTTATATAATTTTTATCTTTCAAGTGATTAGAAATAATTTTTTACAAATTAAATTGAAATAGCCATACATATGTATGTAACCTGCCCAAAAGTTAAAATGATAATTATTTTTTACCCTTAAATAATAATAATTTTTTATTTTTTATTTCTTAACCAAATTAATTTTTAATTTAAAAAAAAATTCTAAAAATCAAACCATATATAGTCTAAGAATCTTTTGATAAGTCATTTCTTATGTTATTTAATTATTTGTTAATTTTATGACATTTTTATTATCTGAGACCTGTTTGGTAACTATTTCGTTTCAGTTTTCAATTTTAAAAACTGTCATAAAGACTTGTTTGATAATTTTTTTGGTTTATAAATTGTTGTCTCTGTTTGTAAATTTGAGGAAAAAATGTAAATTCAAAAAATGAGTTTACGCTGGTTTTTAAACAGAAATTTAAAAATTTTATTAACAAAAAATTAAATTTTTTTTTTTCCAATTAATTTTATATTTCAATAAATTTTTTTTCAACCAATAATAACCGATGGGGCAATTGGTAATACTACTTTAAACCTTAGAGAGAGGATTGTAATTTCTAAAATGTGAGGGGTGTCAATGTAATATACCCAATGAGGGCAAAATTGGTATTTAAAAAAATTAAATTGCTGAAGGGAAAATTTGTAATGAAACTTTAAATCTCAGGGAGGGAGATGTAATTTCTAAAAAGTGAGGGGGAGAACTGTAATAAACACAAACCTCAAAGGGTGTCAGTGTAATTTGCCCTAAATTTATTTAATTTTTATTAATGTTCTATTTATTCAATTTTTTTTTTGAAATTCTAGCCAAAAAATAAAATATAAACCATAACTTAGATTTAGTATTTCTATTATTTAATAAACAATTCAAAAGGATAAAATAAGCTTTTGAACATTTATGTTTCTCCATAATATCCTAAACAAATATATGATTTAATAAAAAAGTCATTTCCTGATATCTAATTCAATGACCAAACAAATATAGAATATATATCATTTCTAATCAAATAATCCAAGAATATATTCTAAGATTAACAGCTCATTCAAACAAATATATAGTCATACTGTATTTAATTAATATATATATATATATATATATGTTGAGATTATTAGTGCAAGTTGATTTTAGCCTTCCTATATTGAACACACATTCTAGATTGAATTTTAAATAGACACAAAAAATTTGTGTCTTAGATTTATTTTAGATAAATCAATTGAGCTTGTTCAGTTGACCACTCTTGTATACTTTTCTTAGTTAGAAAATTACGTGATCAATTCTTATTAAAGACGAAGATTGATTATTTTTCTTTTATTTTTTATGGTAATTGTTGACCTTAGCAGTTATTGTGCACGAAAATATACGTTGCTAAATTATAATTATCTAATTTAATATAATTAATCTTCTATATATTAGGGAAAAAATGTTAGATGTTGTGTGGCCTAAAGTAACTTTTTTGTCCTTATTATTACTTTAAAATATGTTAAGCATACTACATGAAATTATAAAAAAATTTGACTACTTTTCACATTGACTGAATCCCAATTATATTCCATGTGAAAGGGGTGATAAATTTTTTGATAAAACAATTGGGAATTCATAGCAAGCATTGGTGTCAAAGACGCAAATAAGGATATTTAAGGGGGGAGGGTCCCAAATTATGATTCCCCCTACCCACTCTTTGTTTTTTTTTTACTCTTTTTCCTTTTTGTTTTTTTCTTATTATTTTGTACCTTTTTTCAAAAAGAAAGTGAAACTCTTAAAAAAAAAAAAAACTCACATGACTTTATCTACAATGACATATCAAATTATTCAATTATATAAGACTTTATTTTATTTTATTTTTTTGTTCATGTAATTGTGGATAAGTTTATAAATTATAAATTGTGAGTTTTTAACCTTATTATTATTATTATTATTATTATTATTATTATTTGGGTAAGAAAAAATAGTAATGCACTCATTTGTTCAACCAAACACACCTTGTGAAACATGTGGATCGAGTACTAAAAACGAATATGGCTTAGACTAGAAAGGACAGAAAAGCTATATGGTTAACACAGCTTGTGCAATTGCTATTTCTTATTTATTTGATACAATGGGCATAAAACCATCGTTTTCATCGTGTGAATCATTGTGCCAAACTTATTATGGAAGTGAATGTTTGACAGTTGAATTTTTAAATTTTAATTTATTGCCTTTAAAAAATGTCGTATTATGTATTTTTCATACAAATTGTCATATTAAATTTTAATTCAAAATGCAATTTGAAGACATTCTATCATAAAATATTAATCATATAACTTTATTTAATATAAGTTTTCAATTAAGTTAATAGGTGATTTTTTTAAATATTAATTATTCAATTACAAATATTTTAATTAAAATTTTAATTTAGAGATATTGCAAATATTTGCAATTAATACATACGATCGCATTTAAAGATAGAAATTGAATCATATTAAAAAATAGCATAAACATTGCTAGAGTGAAAACTCTCAAAATATGTCATTTTAACATCGAAAATGCTAAAATATAACATTGGTGGATTAAAATAACATGATATGTTAGAAATAATTTTAAAACAACTCCATCAATGTATTTTTTATTAAACTTTGGTACGGTACGATAGTCATAAAAAGCACACTCCAATTGTGTATTATTTATTGTGTCAAATTTAATATGATGCTATCTATTATGTCAAATTTAATATCACATGACTATGTACCAATTTTTAACATGATAAATATTTGACCATGAATTTCTTTAAAATATAAAAGATTAGAAAACAATCTTTATTAAAAACTGGGTAGCTTTAGCCAGGTTGAGCTTAGGCCCAAGTCTGAAATTGAATTTGGGCTTGGAATTAAATTCCATCCAAATCTCATCCCATTGGATTTAAAATTAATTAAAGCTGGACCCTAAATGCAACAGGGCTATACATGCAAACAACTCACATGGGCTCTCATGTGAATAACACTTTTTTGTACAAATTTTAAAGAGTCACATTATAACACAAGTTGAGTGTAAGGACTTAATTATTACAATTTGAATATGATAGACCAAAATACAATTTGAATAAAATTAAAAGTAAAAAGTATAATTTGTCATGATTTAAATAGTAATTCAAGTAATCATATAGAGATACTTAGGTGTCAATAATAAGGTGAGATTTTATATTCAGGTCAGTAAAGTGATGTCGGTTTGTTGCAGTAATCTAACTCTACCAAGTTATATGATCTTTTCTTTTTCATGCACTTTTGCTGATGTTGACAACCTTATGAAAGAGACTTTTCGTAACTGCAATGGAGAAAGTAAACCGCCAAATCTGAAGAAGAAGATCACAAGTACCAAGAAAATTAAAAGCTCTTCCACTAGCTCACTCGAGATGGAGACCAAGTCGAGATGATAGAGAGGAGGGCCAGACCTAAATGTCGAACCTCCAAACAATTTAAAAATCCTTGATTACATGTTTGATAGCGAGTGGAAATATCAATCATCCATTCCATCTCGACCATCTTCCAAAAAAAGATTAGGAAACCATGGGAAAATGCTCTCATTATTAAAACCATAATGTTGTGCACAAGAGTCAAGAATATCGTGAGTTCGATTTGGGGTATAATTTCTTCTTATTTAAGTTCTCAGGACTACACAAAGGTCATCATGGACCATTATCTAACCTAATTTCAAACCCGCTTTTGAAACCGGATAAGGTCCTATTTGCTATTGCTAAAACCATCGGTAAACCACTCAAAATTGATTGGACAATTTGTGTGGAGATGGACCTTACCCAACCGAAACCAAAATTTGTCGGAAAACAAGTGTTATAACATTGAGTATGAATCACTACACTCATATGTGGCGGATTGATCACAAGAAGGAAGCTGATTCAAACCAATTCGATCCACCTATCGAGGAACATTTTGGGCCATGGATGCTTGTAACTAAGCACAAGAGTCATAACTTCTAAGCCTAATAAATTTAAATATTTGGATGAGGGCAGGATGGGCAAGGAGACCAATCTAGGGAAGGAAAAAAACCTTCAGCCAAAATAAAGATTCGAAAGGCAAAGGAAAGTCAATAAATTCAATCCCGAACAACCCAATAAACATCTACGATTCTCCGCCATGATTTGACATGATTTGTACATTGGAACCAGTAAAGAGGACTCTACTATGGTATACACTCCACATTAACCCTAATATCACTACTCTTTCTTCAGTTCTTTAGATCAATTGACAAGACTAGCAATGGAGAATCGAGCAACACCTCCATCGTGGATCGATTCCACTCGATTCAAATGGCCTCCTCGGATCGGTGGAGGACGATCATCGGAGAATAGTATCATCAAGGAACTAGACTTTTGTTTTGGAATTGAACAACAAATTTAAGAGAAATATAGTGGAGATTATCAAGACTTGGTGCTCATGGAAACTAAAGTAACTTCTTCGATCATCTGGGACACCGTTAGAACATCTACCATCAATTCACAAGTCATCCATGCTCACGGTTCATAAAGAGGATTTTGAAGAATGGGTTTGCCCATTTGTGGAAGGATCTTGAGGACATAGCGGGGATATGGAGAAACCTTGGTTGGTGGTGACTTCAACGACTACTCAAGCCAACATGAGAGAAGAGCTTTGAAATTTCTTGAACATGTTAACAACCTTATTGACCTTGGAAGCTCGGACCTCGTATGACTTGGACTAACACTAGCCAATACCATGGAGGGATAGGGCAATGTGCAATGCGGAATGGAAAACCATGTTCAAAGTCCTCGACCTACTCAGATCACTCCTCTTGTAGTCTTCACCCAAGGTATGCATTCTTTAAACCCACTTAATAGACCCTTTAGGTTGGATGTCCGCCTTATTGATGTTATTAAATCTACTTGGCTCATGAATGTCAACCTCCTTGAGGCCATTTCGATTTCACTCATAAAGCTAAAGAATGGAATAAAGATACATTTGGTAATATTTTTAGAAGAAAAGGATAGAAGGCACCCAAAATTGAACAAGATCTCATCAGGCAATATAATGAGACCCTTTTTCAAGAAGGAATGCTTTGGTTTCAAAAATCTAGATCGAAATATATTACCCTTGGAGATAAAAATACTAGATATTTTCATATATCAACTTTAACCAAGAGGAGAAAACTCAAGATAAATGCTCTCCGAGGAGGGATTGGTGTCAAAAATTAATTGTTGAATACTTTCAATGTTTAGAAAACATGACACGTTACAACTTGATAATTGGCATAATATCTCTCCTGTTAAATTCTCTAGGCAAGATAATGATAATTTCATGAAACCTATCTCGAATCTTGAAATTCATCAAGCTGTCAAAAACATTGGAGCCTTCAAAGCTCCTGGAAGAGATGGTATCCTTTTATCACAAATATTGGGATATTGTTGGAACTTCGTGTGCTTTTGTCACTTTCATGCTAAGTTTGTTTCATTGTACTTATTCCTAAGATTGACAATCTGAAACTATTAAGCAATTTAGGCCCATAAGTCTGTAATGTTTCAGATTATATCTAAGTGATTGTCTAATTTGGTGAGCCCCAACGAGTAGTTGATAACATTATCATCACCCAAGAGATCCTCCATATATTGAGACATAAACATATGATATTTAAAATTGACTGGAAAAAGCCTATGACCGTATTTCGGATTTCATTAGAGATACTCTCTTAGACTGCATTTGAACAATGGATTGATCTTATCTCTCTAATAGTAAGTCTTCTAGGAATGGGGAGACTCTTGATGAAATTAAGCATGAGAGAGGCCTAGATCCCTCTCCTTACCTCTTTGTGCTTTGTATGGAGATATGATAAATACTAAAGTTGAGAAGGGTATTTGGAAGGGTATTAAGGCCACCATTCTAGCCCTCCATATCGCATCTTTAGATGACCTCATTTTATTTGCTAAGTGACCATTCCCATTGTCAAGTTATCCTTGATGTCAAGGTTAATTACTCTAAATCAAAACTTTTGTCTAGCTTTCATAGTGGCATTCCCTTATCTCAAGACCTTGGCAAATATCTGGGCTCCCTATGATCCATGGTAGAGTGAATAGGAACTTTAGGGATACCATGGAGAAGCTTCAAAATAGACTCTCAGTTGGAAGGCCAAAACCCTTTCTCCTATGGAACTCCTAGAAGCTTATGTGATGATATTGATAAACTTCATAGAAATTTGCTAACATTAAGAAGGTGCATTTGGTGCACATGGAGGATTGGGGATTAGGAAGGCTAGGGATCAAAAACCAAACTAGGATGGGAAATGTTGAATGGAAAAGACAAACTTTGGTGTAAAGTGCTCCAAGCCAAATATCCATTGGCCTCTTATCATCCCATTTTTGGAAAAGCATTTGCAAGAATAGAGACATCCTCAGGAAAGGAGTCAAATGGAATATTGGAAATGGTAAGGACATATCTCTGTGGAATGATTGGTGGTGCGGAAACCAACCTCTATCCTTGACTTATGGCCCTAACCAGGGTAATGACCAACTATGATGTCCTTGATGAGGAGATATGGCTACTCTTAATGACCTAAGATATTCATGATATCACTCAACTTCATAGACCTAGGTTTGTAACCTGGTGGGTTCAGATGGAGGTGATTGGGAAAATCAAAGCCCAAGAGTTTTATTTGGCTAGTCCTCGGAGATTACTTACTAACCATCCGAGATTGGTGAGAAATATGTAGATGTGGCTCACATAGTGAAGACATGGAACACCTTCGGGTTGAAATGATTGAATGGGTTAAAACTAAAAAATAAAACTATGTTTTTGGTCAAAATTGGCATGTTATCTTCATCTGATTTGGAAAGATAGGAATAAACTTGTGTTCGATAACCAATCTACTCCCATTCAAGTTAGTCTCAAGAACATAAGAACTTATGCTCGAGATCACAGAGGCATTCATCCATCTTACCCTTTATTAATTAAATGGATTTTTAAATTGAAACTCAATGTTGATGGTTGCTCTAAAGGAAATCTATATGGATTTGGGGATTCAAGATTGGGCCATTGCTCAAGTCAACTATGGGCCATTCTGAGCCTCACCATTCTCTTCCAAAAAGGCACCAAAGAGGTTGCCATTGAATAAATTAACGAGGGCCCATGTCATAACTCACCATATCGAGCTCTCATCGAAGATGCTAAGTTCGATCAACTTGCAAATATAGGTGTGGCACAAGATGAACATGTAATAGTTCTTGATGAGCCTCGGAGTTAGTGAGATGAGAGGCTAAGCTCCTTTGTGTTTTGAAGGCTCTGTTTTCTGTTTGTTTTGAGCTTTCTATGTCTTTGTAGACTCTGTTATGTATCTTTGTTATGTATTTCCTATGAATCAAAAAAAAAAAAAAAAAAAACTCTACCAAGTTACTACATGTAAGGCCACTTTCTTCCTTTTTTTTTTTTTTTTTTAAATTTTTTTTCTATTTGAAAAATCAAAAAAAGAAAAAAGTAAAAAAAGTTGTGAAAGGAGGAGATACTGATTCGGAGCAGCCTGCCACGATTGTGATACTACAGGATGAGGACCATGGTAGGTAAAAATGAAATGTGTGTGAACTTGTAGTGAATGAGTTAAGATCCTCTCCTACTATTCTCTTCCATTCCTTCGGGGGGACGGGTTAGATTGTGTCACGTCATCTCACTAAAAATTTACGACTTAGATTAGTTTAAAAAAAATAAAAAAGCAAAATTCCTGCTGACACTCTCTGTATCAGACGTCCCAGTACACAATCTCTCCCTCTCTCTCTCTCTTCTAATAAAAAATTAAAAAAATATTTTAATTTTTTTCATTTTATTTTCATAATACATATAATTTTAATATAAAAATTTAATTTTATAAAATTAAAATATCATTGAAAATATACCTTTAAAATGAGACTAATATTAAATATATTTAATAAAAAATTAAAATAAATAAAAAGTAATTACTATGTTTAGTTATGTTTTGAAATTTTTATTTTTTAAATATAAAAATTAATTTGATGAAATAAGCACACAAAAATCATATATTTTTGAAATTCTCAAAAACAATCTTCATTAAAAAATAATCATACGAAAATAATTTTTTTTTAAAGGAAATAAAAAACACACAAATCCAATTTGTGCATAGGTGCAAATCAAATACAGAGGAGTTTTGGGAAGATAGTTAAAACTTAGTTTTTTTTTTTTTTTTTGACTTTTTTTTTAAAAAAAAAAGTGTAAAAAATGTAAGAGATAATGTTATCATATTTTTTATTTTCATATGATTTTTTTTGGAATGAAAATTGTTTTTGAGGAATTTCAAAAATATATGATTTTTGTGTGTTTATTTCGTCAAATTAATTTTTATATTTAAAAATAATAATTTCAAAACGTAACTAAACATAATAATTACTTTTTATTAAATATATTTAATATTAGTCTCATTTTAAAGGTATATATTTATTGATATTAATTTTATAAAATTAAAATTTTATATTAAAAATTATATATATTATGAAAATAAAATAAAAAAAGATTAAAATAGTTTTTTTAATTTTTTATTAGGAGAGAGAGAGAGAGAGATAGTGGGACCTGGGAGACATAGTGTCAGCATGAATTTTGTTTTTTTTTTGTTTTTTTGTTTTTTTTGAACTAATCTAAACTGTAGATTTTTTGGGGGTTGACGTGGCTTAATCTAGCCCGTAATGGAAGGAAAGGATAAACTCTATCAATTCTTTAAATTATTTATTTTTTTTAAAGTAGAGGGTACTTAACAACTTGGAATCAAATATTATACTTTTTTTCATTGGAAGATTCTCCTTTTTCTTTATATTTATTTACTATATCTTTCTCCTATTTTGACAGTCACAAATTTTTGGACCTCTCACAAAAGTTTATGACTAATATAGATTCTCCTTTAAATTTGAGAGTAAATTCCTACAATACAACTCAACTCTAGTAACAAAATTTATTGAGTAATGAGGCTGACAATGGGGTGACTATTGTCCCTCTTGCACAGTTGTTATTGTAGTACAGTTACATGAGCTCATTTTGAGATTTATTTTAATAATTTTAACTATTTATTTTTTATAGTAGAAAGAATAGAATATATTTGTAAAAAATCAAGTTAATTAAATATCGTTAACCTTTTTATCTACCTATATTTGTATTCAGTTTTATAACTAAAATCAAATTTGTCATTTATTTTTTAGATACAAATTTAATTCGATGAAATGATTAATGATATCTGATTAATTTTATTATTTATAAATATATTTTATTTGATATATTTTAAAAAGTTAACGATTCGAATTATTAAAATGGATCTTGAATAGGCATATATAGCCCCCACAACAGCGACTGTTGTGCCATACAATAGTGACCCATGTCCTAAAAATTATAGAATGATGATTTTTATATTATATCATCCACTCATATCTCTCTCCCTTTGCTCATGTCCATCCCTGTTTCTTACCCTATTTAATATTTTTATTTTACTTTCAAAAATAAATATTAAATATAATAATATTAATAAAATTTATTATTTTGTATAGTATTTTTAAAATAGTTTGTTTGCTATCAAACTAGTTAAAATTTTGTTATATTTTGATTTAAAATTACTTTTTCTATTTTGGTTATACACATTTTTAAATCCATTGTCCATCAAACTCTCTATTTTTTTCTATATTTTTTTAATACAATTTTTATTTATTTTAACTATAAATATTGTTTATAAACTCAACACAATTAATTTCAAAATATGAAAAAAATAATATTTTTAATGTTTGACTAGGTAAAACCATTAGTTAAATTTGTTGAGTCAAAATTACAAAAACTAAAATGATCAACTAGATAACTAATCTAATAAAAATAAAATTTAGTAATTTAGTTAAATTTGTTGAGTCAAAACTACCAAAATTAAAATGATTAACTTGTGTTGGGTACATATTTTGTAAAAGCCAATTACAGTTCGACACGTGGCAAAGCAAGGGTAGTATGGGGAGACTACTCAAAGTTTTCGATCCTGATCGTACACGTGGCAGTGAAAATTGGTTCTCACGTGATCTAAGTAGCACAGGATCAATAAAGAGATACAAGATGACGTGGCTTCAACGGTTGCTCATATTCAAATTCAAATACAAGAAGGAAGTTCAATTGCAAGAAAAGGCGTAGTGGAATTACTTCTAAGGCAGCATGATCAACAATCATGGAGGAGCAGTTCGACAGTTTGAAGTGCAATTCGATGGTCATCCTTGAGGAGTATAAATAGCAAGGAGGTCCCTAGAAAAAACTCCAAACTTAGATCATACAAACCAGTCTTACTTTACATATTTTATTTTCCAGTTTTTACATTTCCAGTCTTTACCTTTCTTCCACTTTAAATACCTGTTCTGCACTTCGATTCATAGGAGTAGTTTCAAGTAGATCGTCAATGTAAACCTCTTCGAGGCTGAGTTTGGATCATTGTAAGTGTTCATTTTAATGAAATACTTCCATTGTTCTTCATATTAACTGTTATTTCTCTTAATTTCTCCTAAGTCAAGCCACCAAAGAAAAGTCCTCTTCATTGAAATTTGAAAAAATTAAAACACAATCGTCGATAATTGGTTGGCAATTATAATTTACATGGGGTGATTGATCCTTGTTGGCACGCTCGTATTTACAAAAATACCCTTCGAAAAGTCAAAAAGACAACATATATTTTTGTCACGCGCTGTGGGACCTGTTAAAATGGCTAGCCGAACACGACACGGAAAAAAAGAACGATTGGAAGAAGGCGTAGAAGGAGGTAGAAATACCTAATCCAGAGGATAATGTGGTAACACATCCTGTGAAAACTCCCATGTTATTTGAACCTATGGTCGAACAGACCAGTACTTCGGGACAAGAACCATATGTTCATAATATTGGACGAAACTAAGGAATTGGACCATCCACTGTTCCATCTATTCAGCCAACCAATCCATGGGATAGCTTAGTAAATGCTTTGGGACAACAATTAATGAACACAATGGAAAGGTGGGCAACATCCTTTTTGGATCGAATGAATAACCACCAACCAACAAACACAAGACACACAGAGGAAGTTTTAAATGTCCATCAGCAAAGATTGGCTAGAGACAAGCAGCCTATGCAAGTTAATGGACATTCTAATGATCAAACTAGTAACTAAAATTATGAAAGACCATCACCTCAGTCTTGGTACGAACCCATTTCGAGGCCTATAGTAAGCCAAAATGCCTCAGTACTTAACAATGAAACCACACAAGTTGGTGGATCTGGCTAAGTACAAGAAACTGGCATAAGAATGGCTACAAATCCCATGTTCGAAGCCATACCTGGCACTAGGGGGTATAATAATCCCTTATTCGAATTTATACCCGGGGGGTTGGAAGGTTGGCCTACAAATGGAAGGGACACAACACCTGTCCCAGCACCTTTCGTAGGTCCTTTCGCAGGACAAGCTCAAAGGGGTTACCCACACCCCCAATAGCAACCTGCACCACAGGGGCAACCAGTCCCAAATGTACCACCTTATGGACCAAGAGGACCGCAAGCATAAGTTTGTCCACCAAATCCTATGTTTATCCCTCCAGTAGTGGTTCAACAGGCACAAAATATGGTCCCTAGGGACCAAATTGCTGATATTGTTAGGGAGATGTGTGGACCGATGGCTCGGGGGGTCCAGACTCCTGTATATAGAAAACCATACCCAGAATGGGTGGATAGGGTACATGAATACCCAAGGGGGTTCAGGATACCAGATTTTACCCTTTTCTATGGGACTGAAAATCAGTCAACAATAGAGCATATTGCTAGGTTTGCTGCTTAATGCGGTGAATTTACTAATCATGACTTTATGAAACTAAGATTATTCCCAAATTCTCTAACTGGAGGAGCGTTTGTATGGTATATCAACCTTACAGCTGGCTCCATTCAAAATTGGCAACAAATGGAAGAGGCATTTCATGCCCAATTCTTCCAATCGGAGCCAAAGGTTTCTATGGCAGACTTGGCTAGATTGAGTCAAAGGCTTGAAGAAAAGGCTAATCAGTTTGTTGCCAGATTTAAAAGGGCTCGAAATAAATGTAGAGTCATCCTGCCAGAATCAGAATTTGTAAGATTGGCTCAAAACGGCCTAGAGTTCAGGCTTCGAAAGAAGTTTGACTCAACTAAATTCAGAGATTTGGTGGGCCGACCTATAAGGTGTCTAGATACGAAGCACTACTAGAGGAGGAACAAGATCGAAATAATGCGTCGTACAAGACATATTATAGAGATCCTAATTATGAGATCGATGCAGCGGAGATTGTAGGCAAAGAACCTGTAATCTGTGAAGCATTAATTCATAAGGATATAACAATTGACCACCAGTTTAAAAAGAAAGACTTTCACAGAAAATACTCTTTCGATTTAACAAAAGCAGATGACATCTTTGATCATTTGCTTGTGGCCAACTTCCTTAAGTTACTTAAAGGAGTAAAACTGCCATCTCCAGATGAACTTAAGGGAAAGTATATTGTAAATGGCATAACTCTTGGTCTCACTTGACTAAAAGCGCATTGTTTTTGAGGCGAGATCCAAGAACAAATTCGGAAAGGAGTTTGAAATTTCAGTCAAAAGCAGAAAAGGTCATGAGGGATTGATTAACGTTTCGAAGTTGGAGAGCACAACTAATGTGGTTGTACCAAACTTCCAGAAACTATCTCTATAAGAGTTGGAAGAGGTCAATGTGCAGATGCATATTGCCAACCAGACAACTACCAAGAAGGACACTGGAAACCCACCAGCCATTGGACAAGGTTTCTCGCCGGAAGAACACTCGATAAAGAAGCCTTTGGATGATGATTCCTTGGAAGCAAGCGGTATGTAATCTGAAGGATCGTCCCAAGTCTGTTGAGTTATAAATGGTTGAAGGGGCTTCCAATTGATGGGAAGCAATACTACAGGGATGTTCAAAGATGTCCTAAATCAACCAACGCTTACAACAAAAGGCCGTATCCGGCTAGTGATAGGCAGCGACCACCAGTGGTTGAGCCTGCAATAGACAGAATGCATGCTAAAGGCAAGAGACCCTTACATGAATCCAGGCCACCTAACTATTACAGAATGAAGAGCCGTCATTTTGAAAGAAGATTAGAGAGAGGCTCATTTCATGGGATCAAAACCAGGGATTGGCCCCCTAGACCAACCTCACGTAGGACAGAAAGTGGCTATCTGCATCGAAGGTCTGAATCAGGCTCAAAACATAAGGTCAGAGCCAAACACTTACCTTCACAGCCAGCTTCAAAGATGGCTTCGAATCTAAAAAAGCAGTTCAACATCTGAGTCAATAAGTTCATGGGTACCTGGGGTCCCAGATTGGTTTGTAATGCAGAACAAGCCTAGGGAAGTGCTTACCCAAAGGGATGTTGGAAACCAAGGCAGGATGGTCAAGCCTCCATTGGTGGCTCCGAACAATTGAGTATTGTTTAAACACCCAAAGACAAAGGAACCAGATATGGTCCCAGTTATTTCAAGGTCACAGAGGAGGAAAATTCAGCGTAGGTACACCTAGTACCAGCAAGATCTGAAAGAAAGTGGAGCGAGTTCTTCATTGGTAAAGACAAAAGAAAAGAAGAATCCAAAGCCAGTCCATACCCCAAAGCCAAATCCACAGAACAAACTGGTTGGCAGCAGAGAACAGTTGGCCAAGGTTCATTCTGAACTAAAGGCTAGGGAGAAGGCTAGCTTAGCAGGGTTGGAGAAGGCTCTGATGGAAAGTGATAACGAGACGGAAGAAGAGATTGGCATAAGCCAAAAGAAGGAAATGGCAGAGGAAGAAATGTTCGCAGCCTTCATGGCTGAGCAAACATTTCTGGCTAAAGGACCAGTTGAGAAAGATCTTTCGAAAGAATCAGTTAGCAACGAAGTGCAGTTGCGGCATGGAGGATGCTTACGAAGTCATCGATCAAGGTAGCCAAGAAAGGAGAGCGAGCCTGACCCGACCATCCAGTTTGGCTCATTTCCTCCGGTATCAGTCAATATGGTACACATACTGCCTCATGAGTTCTAGGCTAAAGAGGAGGACCAAGATGACCAAGATATGGATCCTATTCCAGTCTCTAGTGAGGAGTCGCAAGTGAGTATGGTACAGGATAAGTCTGAAATGGCTACTCCGATGGAAACTGAATGCGAGGGCGAGGAAGAGGTGAGCATCAACCTCTCATATCCTTTTGAATATCCTTCGAATTCTATGACACAACATGTCAAGCCTTTGTATATCAAGGCTTTCTTTGATGGGATACAATTGAATCGGGTCCTGATAGATAATGGGGCAGCAATGAACTTATTATTGAAATCTTCTTTGAAGAAACTAGGGAAAAAGAATCCTAGGTTGATCCCAACCAGCACAACCATCGCTGGCTTTGCTGGAGACAAACAAATGGCTCAGGGGATTTTACCCATTAACTTGAGCGTGAGAACCAGGGACTACATGACAGCATTCTTTGTAATCGACAGTAATGCTAAATACAATACCTTACTTGGGAGAGATTGGATCCACACTAACAAATGTGTGCCTTCCTCTTTGCATCAGAAAATCATGAAGGCTTTGGGCAATGGAGAGATAGAGGAGATTGATGCAGATCCTCAACCCTTCATAGCCTGTGCAGATTTTGCAGAGGCCAAGCTGTATATTGAGGGAGTGACACCACTCAGTATACTGAGGAAAGCTGATGGCTCAGCCGAAGTGACGGCTAATGAGGAAGTGACACACCTGAAGCACTTAGTCCAAGAGAGTGCTAATGAAGAGATTGTCGTTAAAGATGACAATGATGCTTGGTTGTAGGCAAAGAAATGAAGAACAAGAAGCCAAGTCTTTGGCTCTGATTAAATTCTCAACATTGGATGTAAAAGCTATAGTCCAGAAAGTACAGGAGCAAGAAAGAGAAGCCATGATAATTGGTCAGAAGAGGAAGCAAAGAAGTCGAATTTTGACCCTTGGGAAATACTGTGCATTGGACATTGAGACAAAAGTCCAGGAGATACAGGAGGAGGATGCCTTATGGACAGATTTTGTCTATGAGGAGGAGGGCAAAGATATTGAACTAAAGAACCTGGGAGTAGAACAAAGCAAGAAGGTTGCTTCGAAGGTCAAAGAAACCAAGGAAGAAACTTCAATAAGTTCTCAGACACAATACCTCTTAGAAGAAGTAAATTTAGGGGAAGGTTCTATACAACAGCCCACCTATATAAGTGCTTGCTTGAATATTCTGGATAGAGACCAGTTGTTGGTTGTTCTGAAGAAATGCAAAGATTGCTTTGCATGGTCCTATAATGAACTACCAGGATTGGATAGGTCATCAGTGGAACATAGGCTCCCTATGAAGCCTAATTTCAAGCCATACAAGCAGAAACCAAGAAGAATGAGTCCAGAAGTAATTCAGAAGGTCAAAGAAGAAATTCTTAGACTACTCAAGGCAGGCTTTATTAGGACAGCCAGGTATGTTGAATGGCTATCTAATATTGTGCCTGGAGTTAAGAAGAATGGAAAAATGAGGGTATGCATCGATTTCAGAAACTTAAATCTAGCAACTCCCAAAGATGAGTACCCTATGCCTATAATGGATCTGTTTGGTGAGCAGGTTACAAGGCATCAGATTTTATCAATGATGGATGGGCACTCTGGTTACAACCAAATCTGCATTGCAGAGGAGGATATCCACAAGACAGCATTCAAATGTCCTGGGAATATTGGCACCTTCAAATGGATTAAAATGCCATTTGGTTTGTAGAATGCTGGGGCTACATATCAGAGGGCTATGAACACTATCTTTCATGATCTCATTGGAGGGTATCTAGAGTGTTATATTGATGACATTGTAGTGAAATCCCAGTCCATGGAGGAGCATCTCTTTCACTTAGAAACAGTTTTTGAAAGAATGAGGAAGTTCAAGTTGAAACTTAATCCCCGTAAGTGTGCTTTTGGTGTATCATTTGGAAACTTCTTGGGTTATGTAGTGCACAAGAAAGGAATACAGATTGATCAGAATAAAGCTAAAGCCATTATTGAAGCCAGGCCTCCATCAAGTAAGAAAGAATTACAAAGGTTCCTTAGGCGAGTTAACTTTCTTGAAGGTTCATTTCTAACACTACAGAAAAACTAAAGTATTTTCTTCCTTGTTAAAATTTGAAAGATGAAGAGGAATTTATGTGGACAATGAGTATCAAATTGCTTTCGAAGGTATCAAAGCCTACTTGGCCAACCCTCCAAGGTCTTGATGCCACCAAAGGAACAAGCCCTTGAAATTGTACATAAATTGCAGAGAAGATTCATTGGGAGCTTTTTTGGCCCAAGACAATGAAGAAGGCAAGGAGCAAGCTATTTATTACCTTAGTAGGTTTTTAAATTCTTGTGAATGTAAATATTCAGCTGTTGAAAAGCTGTGTCTTGCTTTGTATTTTGCTGCAATGAAATTAAGATATTATCTTTTACCTACAACTGTCCTGGTAATTGCAACCACAGATTTGGTTAAATACATGTTATCTAGGCCTATGTTGAGGGGGAGAATTGGCAAATGGATACTAGCCTTATCAGAATTTCATCTAGAGTATGTCCCCCAAAGGGCAGTAAAAGGGCAAGTTTTAGCCAATTTTACGCGCACCATCCATCTCAAACAGAGGGCCAAGAGATAATGGAACTTGGTATGGCTAGTGTTGAGCCATGGCAGATGTGGTTCGATGGGTCGAAAGCCAATGGCTTAATTGGAATTGGTGTTGTGATTAAATCTCCACAAGGGGTAGAAACTACACATGGTTTCAGAGTGGATGAAGCCACCTGTTCCAATAACCAGGCTGAATATGAAGCCTTAATAGTGGGACTAGAAATTCTTATTGGATTACAAGTACATGCAGTTGACATATTTGGAGACTCTCAATTGATGGTTAACCAAGTAAAAGGGATTTTCAAGTGTCAAAGCATAAGTATTTTGCCATACTATGTTGTTGCATTACATCTGCTTTCTCAATTTCAAATAGCAAATGTAACTCATGTTCCAAGATTCTTGAATAATAGAGCTAATGACGTAGCTCAGAAAGCTTCGAATTTCAAGAGAAGGGATAATACCCAAAGGGACATAAGCCAAACAACGTATCAAAGATTAATACAACCTTTGAATAAAAGGAATGTGGTCTTGGAAGTCAATCATAATGACTTACAAGAACAAGATTGAAGGCATCCAATAATACAATACTTAGCTGGTCCATCTTCGAAAGCCAACAGGAAAATCAAATTACAGTCTATGCAATATATGATATATGGCAATGCTCTCTACAAAAGGGGGGGGGGGGGAGATGGCTTATTGCTGGAATGTTTAGGCCCAAAAGAAGCATTAACAGCTATGGCTAAAGTTCATGAAGGCATCTGTGGTGCTCATCAGCCTGGTGTAAAGATGAGATGGATGCTTCGAAGGCATTCCTACTATTGGCCAACTATCCTTAAAGACTGCATAGAATATGCAAAGGGTTGCCAGGCATGCCAAAAGCATGGCACAATAAGGCATCAGCCCATAACTCACCTATATGCAGTAGTGAAGCCTTGGCCATTCAGAGGATGGGCCATGGATATGATGGGAAAAATACACCTACCCTCTTCGAAGCATCATTGTTTCATTCTAGTGGCTACTGATTACTTCACTAAGTGGGTCGAAGCCAAGCCATACAAGGCTGTAGACCAAACAGAGGTCATTGGATTCATTAAAGATTTGATCCATAGATTTGGCATCCCACAAACTATAACTGTAGATAATGGGACTGTGTTCAATGGGAAAATGGTGAAGTCTTTTG
Organism: Camellia lanceoleosa; assembly: GCA_025200525.1. NCBI lineage: Eukaryota > Viridiplantae > Streptophyta > Magnoliopsida > Ericales > Theaceae > Camellia > Camellia lanceoleosa. The sequence continues at coordinate 190,376,991 of CM045758.1, read as the reverse complement.
TGGCAGAGTTTGGAATTAGCCTTGTTAATTCCACACCTTATTATGCACAAGCCAATGGTCAAGCTGAATCATCCAACAAGTCCTTGAAAAAAGGGATACAAAAGGTTGTGGAAGATAACCCCAGGGATTGGCATAACCTTTTGTTGGATGTTTTATGGGCATCTGAGAACTTCCCCAAGATCAAGCACAGGAGTCACACCTTATGCTTTAGTATATGGGCATGCTGCAGTTTTACCTGTGGAAATTAATGTTAAATCTTTGAGGGTAAGATGCCAAGATCAGTTAGATCCTGAGCAATACCATCAAAGTATGTGCTTAGAGTTAGAAGGCATAGACGAAGCCAGAATTTTGGCATTAAATAGCATTCTTTTCCAAAAGAAGAAAGCAGCCAAGAATTATAACAAGAAAGTCAAACACATTGGCTTTGATGAAGGTGATTTGGTATGGAAAACAATACTCCCAATAGGAATTAAAAGCCATAAGTTTGGCAAATGGTCACCTAACTAGGAAGGACCATATCAAATTCATAGAGTTCTGCCTTTTGGAGCATACCATTTGAGAAATCTGAATGGATATGTACATCCCAAAAAGATTAATAGCAGATATTTGAAGCCTTATTTTCCAATCATTTGGGAAACACAAGGAATAAAATAAACATTAAAGACAAAAACACAAGACTGCTCAAATGATAGACAAAATTTGTTCTTTCATAAAGAATTAAGTACATTGTGCCACAAATTGGTCCAAAATTCATTACAATGTCTTAATTGTTTTTGTACAATAGATTTCCTATTGCTAAGTGAGGGAACTAGTTGAATAGCTGTAGCCATGTCTTCTTTGCGATCGACTAGTTCTTGGTTAGTGATTTGCAATTTAGTGTCAGTTCGAACCAAGGCCTGGTTTACTGCAGCTAACTCCTCTTCAAGTTGGGTTTTCCTCTCCAGCAGCTGGGCTCGAAAGTGGGAAGCAGAGGAGTGTTGTTCTTTCAGAGTTGATACTTCGGTATGTACTTGGGAAACGAAAGTCTGATCTCTGGCCAGTTTCTCATCCATAGCCTTGGCAGCCTGGCAAATGCTGATGTAAAAATCGATAGTAGCTGCTGCTTGAGATAAATGGCTTGAAACATCCATGCCTGATTGCTCAGCAAGTCTGTAGCACTGGAGAAATCCATTTCCGATTATAGGCCTCTGTAGAGCCTCGAAGGGAATCCTCGAAAATGAAATCAGCAGTTCCAGACATGTGTCCAGGTCTATTGAAAGTGCAGAAGGCTTACTGTTGGAAGAAGAAGAACTCTCGAGAATTTCCAACAAAGAATCAGCCAAGACTAGTGGCTTAGCTTCAACATTGAATGTTGGAGAGGTAGAAGGTATGTCAAAAACACTGGCTAGTCTTGCTTCGAAGACATCTACCTCATCCATAGACATGAGGGGTGCAGAGAGAGTTGTGGTGGAAGGCGTAAAGGACTGCATGGGGATAGGAGAAATGTATGAAGCATCTTTTGCAGCCTCTATGGTCTTAGCCACCAATGAATCAAGTGAAGAGGGGCTGAAAGTAGGCAAAGGTGATGAACTATGAGTTGGAAAACTACCAGCATCCTCTGTAGGAGAGTCAACTGCCATTAGAGATGGAATAGCAGTTGGAATTTCTGTGAAAGAAGGAGGATCAAGGCTCGAAGGAGAATTGGATTGAAGTAGGTCAAAGGTCAAGAAAGGGAGGTATGGGTCTAAGCCAAGAAGGAGAGATGCAGGGATGCTAGGGCTCACAGGGGGTATATGAAATATGGGCCTAGGAAGTGGAAGTGTTATCTGAATGGCTTTCACATTATGCATTTGATCAACTTCGATTGAAATTGAGGGAGTCCCCATTGGAAGTATAGCTTCAGTGTTTGCTGCTGCAAAAAGGAAGAGATGTAAGGTCAAGCTCTAGCGTCAAAATTTGATAAGGCAAAACAGTGGAAGCATGAAAGAAATTACTTGTTCTAGAAGCGCTGGCACTGATGGGAGAGCTGCGAAGAGAGTAATGTTCGGCAGTCTGTTGCCTTCTTACCATTTCTCTTTGTAACGCATCGGCAGCAGCAGCTTCCTCTCTTAAAATTTGTTGTTGCTGTCTCCTCTCAGCCCTTTCGAAGACAATTATGGCCTTGGAATGTTCTTGGTCTACGGCCTTGGCAGCTGCCTCATGAATGGGATCTTCAACCAAGACAGTAGTTGAAGCAGTCACTTTCCTTCTCTTTTCTATTGCTTAGGCGATTGTCTCGGAATTAGAGTCCTCAGCAAAGTCAGAAGGAGAGACAGTAATCTTTCTTCTCCTCTTTCTTTGAATTGGCATTGTCTGTTCCTCTGATGTCCTCTCAACTTCTGCAAACTGAGATTCGGATTTCCTAAAAATAAACTTCTTCTTTACCTCCCTAGCGGTTGTCTCCTCTTGAAACAAATCAATCATTTTTTTCCTTTTTGTCAAGGGTGACTCGTGCTCTTGGTCTGCTTCTCCTTCTTCTTCTTCTTCTTCTTCTTCTTGCACCTCAGTTGTTTTCTGTTCAGGATCAAGTAGTCTTCTCTTCTTTTGCTGCTGACCACCTTCACAAAAAATATATATATAAATAGAAACGAAATAAGAATAAGACAATCAGCATCATATAGAGAGTCGAAGGAAAGAAAACAAAGGCATATACCTTTCTTCGAAACAGCCTGAGTGGTTTTAGGAGGAGTTGAGGTAGCAGGAATGGACTGGATTGTAGGAGGCACAGTGGAAGAAGTGAGTTGACTCCCTTGGGCTTGGGCATATCTAACACCTCCAGTAGGTTTTGAGGTGACATGGCTAAATAGATTTCCATATTGCTTACCCACCAATTTTGGTATCTCTTCAATATGGTACCTTCAGGAATGAAAGGGGTGTACTCAAAATTGGCCAAGTCATCTATGAATTTGAAGGTTGCCTCTTCCCGCCTTGACTTCCTAACCTTCAAATCTCTCCTGGTAAGGCTCAGATTGGTGTTGCTGCAGAGAGGTATTGGGACCCCTTGTGTGAAGCCAAATTGTCTAGCAAATTGAGCAGGACAATAAGGCTCAGCTATACATTTATAAGCTCTGGGGTTCGTGGTTCCGATAAACAGCTCCCTAGGAAGTAGAAGGGAAGCCCATATATCCTTGTGAATAGGCGAAGCATAGAGCCTGTCACTTAGGAAGTGACTCAACCAAGTTGGACCTATGTTGGTTTCTAAGGGACGGAAACGGTGAATAAGAAGGGCAGCTGGTAGTCGATGGAAGAAAGAGAAATAAAAGGGAAAAGTAGAAGGATAGAGGGAAGCATTGGCCAGTCTTATGCCATGGGTAAGAGAGTGTAGCCCAGAAAATTTAAGGCATTTGGATTGTAATTCAGTAAAATAGGCGAAAAGCCAAAGCTGAAGGATCCAGAATGGCCCCCCTTGATTAGCATCTAAGGGCTTCTCACATAAGAGGGAACAAACTTTGTATACATGGCCTAGAATATATGGGGCTAAGGCTACCCTTTTTTGCAAAACAAAGGCTTTGGCAAGAGGAGCAAATTCAGGCATGATTCTTTGAGAGGAGGTGCAGAAGAGGAATTTGTAAAGCCAATATAACAAGATGGAAAAGAGTTCCCTATCAGTTACTGGGCTCTCTTTTTTATTCTTAGCTTTAACAAAATCACTGTAAGATAAGTTAAGAGAGGGAAGGGAGAAAGAGACTGCTAAGTCAGGGAAATCTGGTGTAATGAGGGTACCAATAGGGGATACTCCTAGTAGATGGCAAATGTCAAGAACAGTAGGGGCCATCATCCCATATCTAAATTGAAAGAAATTGAAGATAGAGTTCCAAAAACATAAAGCAGCAGGGACTAAGAAAGGGTCCTCCAAGATAGTTATCCTAGATAGTCGGAGAGCATCGAGAAGGCAGAGCTCTTGAAGGTCTAGTGTCCTAGCAGGGATGATCCAGTCGTACCATTCTTGCCACTCCGGTCTCATTGCGGGCCAACATCGGTGAGGGCGATTGATTCTCCAGTTCTTCCAATCGAGAGCACCTTCATAAAGGAGACATTGGTTCTCCAGACGAGGATATAGAGCTGGGAGTTCAGTAGGGATCTCCTTGAATATTAGCCCGAGCACGTAGTCTTGCTGCTCATGATGACGAGGGACAAAGATACGCCCGTCAGTGGCGCTTTTCTTCCCAGCCTTGTACTTCTCACATTTTGCGTCAATGAGCCTTTTCAAGGCTACAGATGAGCTCACACGCTCTATGACTGGCACTTTTGGTGAAGAAGAAGCCATTGATAGTACGTTTTTTCGAAAAGCAAAGAAGGGAGTGAAGAGAAGTGGAAGACTGATGCGGGTTTTGTGCGTTAAAAGAGCAAGTGATTTCAGAACACGAAGCAAGAGGGTTTTAAAAGCTTTTGTGTCTGAAAAATATATTGCATAAGTCGTTAAGTACTAAAATTACGAATACGAGGAGTCTCTTCCAATATTGATAGTTTTTGGAGGGAAGAGCGCATTCCGGATGATGATGTCAGCTTTGAAGCAAGATGTTTGGCTTCGAAACCAAGTTTTGGCACTAAAAGATCAAACAATAACAGCTTTGAAATACAGAAGTCGGCTTCGAAGCATATTACATGCTTAAAGATGTTAGAATGCTCGAGTATTGATGCACTTCAAAGGGTTTAAAGACCTGTTTCAGGGTTATTAATGAAAAATGGCCTTCGAAGCAAAACTTAGGATTCTTTAAGGATGAGAATTACTATTCGAGACATCAAAACCAATCGTTGGTTTTAATAAAAGGAGATTGTCTTTTAAACCAAAATAGCATGGACTGCTCTTCAAAGCAAAATTGGTCAATTTAAAATTGATTGACTATATCAACCATGACCATATATTGGTTATAGTTAGTTTTGAAGGGTAAAGTTATTAAATTCGAAGCACTAATTCTAGATGATATCAGCCAGGATTGTCAACTTTACTCTATACATTGGAAAGAGGCATGTTGGTTCTTTTTAATGTTTCATTAAAATTGAATCCAGATTCGAAGAATGAGTTTGTTCAGTTCGAAGCTCTAAATTGGCTTTCAAAGGCAAATGGGAACAAGGTCAAATAATGCCAAATGGAAGATTCTATTTATATTTGAAGCCAAAGCAATTACATCAAATGACCCTATCTAGGTATGAACTCAAGCTCATAAAAGTAAGGAATAGAGTAAATGACAAGACCATGAAATTTGATCCAACAGTGATCAATAAATTCATGTTCTTTCTTTATTATATCTTCTATTTCTTCTAATATTGGCTGCATATGTTGGTGTGCTCTCACTTCATAGTAGAGCTCTTCAGCCTTTATTTCGAATGCTTCATCTCTCAATCGTTGTTCCACTTCATCTAGGACCAAATCATCCCAATACGCAGAATCTTTATTCTTGAAATCATTGAATTCTTCGATGAAGTTCTCTGCTTCGTATTGGACTTGAATTCGGAGAGACGAAAGTTGGTCCAAAGATTGTGTAGTAACCTTGGAATTTCGATGCCAGTAGAGGAGCACTGGGAGTTGGTCAAGGAACATATGAAGTTCTGCTTGGGCAATGGGGTTAAGAATATGGCCCCTAGTCAAAATATCACAAGCCCATTGAAAGTTCTTGAAAGGGACTTCGTCCTCAAGAACATTGAAGGGCAAGTGAGAGAAAGCTGCAAGCAGAAGTTGAGCTTCTTTCCGCTCAGCTGGAGTAGGGATTGATAGAGTTTTGTAAGGTGGAATGACTTCGTTCATGGGGAGGGAAAGCCTCAGTTTTTCTGTCCAGGAAAGAGTTGATGAAGATGAAGGAGCAGATGGTTCTGCTTCAGAAGATGAAGAAGAAGGAGCAGATGTTTCTGTTTCAGAGGGTGGAGAAGAAAGTGTGGATGCTTTAATTATGGGAGATGGCACGGGAGTGGAAGGAACAAAGGCATTAATATAGTCAAGCCAGTCAGAAGAGCAAATCTTTGCCTTCTTGGCTAAGAAGGATGGGTGGTACCCTTGAGCTTCTTCTGAACGTTGGGCAACAAGCACTGTCTTGGTAGGCATGAAGGATGTGTACCATGCCACAAGAAGGTTTTCCTCCAAACTACGTCGAAGGTCAATGGGTACGTAAGGGTAGACCACTGAACTTCTAGCATAGGGAGGAAACTCCTAAGGGTCAGTAAACTCAATAAAATGATGGTTGATTCGTTCCCTCAAATCGTAAGTCTCAGGTGTTGACCAGCTTGTCCAGCCAGAACCCCCAGAAGACGAAGAAGTTATATCTTCACCCCATGCAGAATTTTGTGAAGAAAAGTTTCCTAAGTCCATATTTGCAACTTGCCAAATCAAAGGTTTGAGAGTAGTTCGTTTGAGGTACAAGGGGGAGTCAGAGAAAGAACTTCCTGTATCTGTGTCTGCAACTTGTTGAACCGAAGGATTAAGGACAATGTGTTCGTAGTCCAAAGGTTGGTAATTTGCAAAGGCTTCCATGACCTGAATATAGAAAGGCGGGTAAAGGTGGCTAATGAATGCGTAGAGGTTCTTTCGAAGGGAAACATCATTACTCAATGGCTCTTCGTGTGCTTGATCAATAGAAAGGGAAATTGATTTAGCCATAGTCTGTTCGAATGCTAAGGTATTGGGACATTCAACAAATTGAAAAAGAGTTAATGCAAATGATCACCAAAGAGATGACGGTTGTGTTTCCAGAAGATAGACTCTATGCACATTCCAAAAGCGCGGGAAAGGCTGTGATCCACTAATATCACCAAGTATTGGGTATATTAGTGCGGGGGGTAATGTTGGCTACATATTTTGTAAAAGCCAATTACAGTTCGACACGTGGCAAAGCAAGGGTAGTATGGGGAGACTACTCAAAGTCTTTGATCCTGATCGTACACGTGGCAGTGAAAATTGGTTCTCACGTGATCTGAGTAGCACAGGATCAATAAAGAGATACAAGATGACGTGGCTTCAATGGTTGCTCATATTCAAATTCAAATACAAGAGGGAAGTTCAACTGCAAGAAAAGGCGTAGTGGAACTACTTCTAAGGCAGCATGATCAACAATCATGGAGGAGCAGTTCGACAGTTTGAAGTGCAATTCGATGGTCATCCTTAAGGAGTATAAATAGCAAGGAGGTCCCCAGAAAAAACCCCAGACTCAGATCATACAAACCAGTCTTACTTAACATATTTTATTTTCCAATTTTTACATTTCCAGTCTTTACCTTTCTTGCACTTTAAATACCTGTTCTGCACTTCGATTCATAGGAGTAGTTTCAAGTAGATCGTCACTGTAAACCTCTTCAAGGCTGAGTTTGGATCATTGTAAGTGTTCATTTTAATGAAATACTTCCATTGTTCTTCATATTAACTGTTATTTCTCTTAATTTCTCCTAAGTCAAGCCACCAGTAAAAGTCCTCTTCATTGAGGCTGAAAGAACTAAAACACAATCGTCTGATAATTGGTTAGCAATTATAATTTCTGTAAGGACTGATTGATCCTTGTTGGCACCCTCGCATTTACAAAAATACCCTTCGAAAAGCCAAAAAGCCAACAACTTGATAACTAATTTAATAAAAATAAAATTTAGTAATTTACCTACTATTTTAACTAAATAATAAAAATAGTAATTAATTTGATAAAGATGTTCTAAAGTTCGGATCTGGGGATGCTGCTGTGACTAAGTCACAGTACTGATCTACTGTGAGCTTGTAGAGGCTTTTTCCGAATATTTTTTGATGATCTGAACCATTCATATTGTAGGGTTTGTTGAATAGATCATCCTTACAAAAAATCAAATTGATTGAACATCTATAGCTTTATAATAAGAGCACATTTTTTTTTGAAAAAAATAAAAATAAACGGTTGACATTATCTTGAGAATTTTTGTAAATCAATTTGATCTGATCATGGGGTTACAAATTTCTGATCAATTTGATTTTTTGTGCGGATGATATAATCGACAAATCCTACAATATAAACTGTTCGGATCATCGAAAAAGACTCGGAAAAAGCCTCTACAAACTCACAGCAAATCACTGCTGTGACTTAGGCTTTGTTTAGTAGCACTTAAACTCAGCTTAAATCAACTTTTAGCTTAAATTGAGCTGTTTTGGTGTGTTTGGTAGAACTTATGGAGATAGATTATAGCTTTGATTAAGCCATTTTTAGCTTAAATTTGAACGCAACTCGGGGGGTGCTTTTTTATTTCAGCTTATGCGTGCAATTGAAATGCAGGGGGCATAAATGACTTAAATGCCCCTCCAAAACTTCTAAAATTACGAAAATTACATTATATAAACCATTTTCTCTCTTGACCTAACACTCTCCTCTCCTCTCACACGGTGCTCTCATCTTCTCCTCTCCAGCCAACGATAAAGAATTGCCTCCACATCTCCAAGATCGCAAGCGATCGTTCACTTTGGTCCCTTGTTTTCCATTGATATCCACCATAAAGGTAAGATTTCAAACCCTATGTTTGTTATATATATATACACATCGATTTAGGGTTTTTTTTTTGTTTTTGGTTGCTCTGTGAAATGGTGTGCATCCGATTACTGAGAAGCTCTTTCTCTCTCTCTCTCTCTCTCTCTCTTTTCTTTCCCTCTCTGATTACTGTGAAATGGTGCATTCGATTACTGTCAAATGGTGTTCATCTATAACACCGGCCTTTCTTCTTAGCTGTTGTTTTTATGATTACTTTTATGATTAATCTGAATTATGCATTTATTCAAGCCTTATATGTTTATTTTTATGCATTGTGTCTATTAACAGATACGCTCATTGGAGAAAAGACCCATCTGATTCGTTAAATCGCTAGAGTTATAAAATTAGTTAATGAACTAAGTGGGGTATTGCACCTTAAATTAAGATAGGTGATAATGAAATTAATTAAATAATTTAACTAAAGTAACTCTCACGTGGTTAATCTAAGTTAGAGAATTGATATATATATATATATATATATTGACTTCGATTAGAAAGAGAAGAGAGAGTTATAATTTGAGAGAGAGAGTGAGAAGAGGAGGATATTCTAGGATTGGAGTTGGGTGGATGATCAAGAAGAAGAAGAAGGAAAAAACTTGAGTTAATTTTATCAACTAACACATTAAGGTAAACCTTCCTCTTAATCACTTGTATGAGACTAATTTGCATCATGAACCCAAGAGGATTGAGGAGTGAGTGAGGGAGTATATGGTGAAAGTGAGGCTAGAAACCCTACTAAGAGGGGTTTTCCCATGACCTTACTCCTTTCTATAGTTTTGCATGAATTTAAGACATGTTTTATAGTTTAATTGAGGCATAGAACTATCTTGCACATCCCTTTTATTTTACCTTTAGATGTTTATGAGATTAAGGGATTTGATGAATGAATTTTAAGCTTTATTCTTGGGAATTAGTTAATAATTGTTGTTATGCTATGTTTCTTAATTTTGGCTCTTGATTTGGATGAATTTGGGTTTGAAATTTGGAGGTTGGAGTGCAGAAAAAAATAGGGCAAAATTCGGTTCTGGAACACCCAGAGCTGCACGTGTAGTAAGGGAAGCCCGCACGTGCGGGAGTGTACTGGCGCACGTGCGACAAGTGGGCCCGTATGTACAGATTACAGGGGAAGGTTGGGAAGCATTCTGCCTAGAAAACACGTAGTGGCGCACGTGCGGAGAGAGTCCCGCACGTGCGGCCAGGGACCTCTGCACGTGTGGCTGGTAGGTGCCTTCCGTTTCACTTATTTACTCCACTTTCGGACCATCGATGAGGTGTTTCACACCCGTAAGTGATATCCATTTGCATTGCATGAACATCTAACAAAAGTAAACTGCATTTAAACCAATCAATTCCAAAGTTATGGTAATCGGGTGTTTGGTGAATTAAGTGAACAACGCTTATATCTGTTTGTGTAGGTCAAACCCCTCATTCCAATCACCTGCAACACGGGCAATTTGTGAGTAACATTCTTTGAAAATATATATATGATTTAAATTATCTTTTCTCTGCTTCAACTTATGCGTTATTCCGATATGTTTCTTATGTGGATGAATCATAATTCTATCCCAGTTTCTATTAGTTACTATAATAACTTTGGCACCTCTTCATATGAGTCTGATTCTATCAGTTCCTTTTCATGGAACTCCTGTTTAATATGACAATAGTTATCATATCTGATCTTCGGTCTTTATGACCGCCTGTCCGGTCTCCGTGACCGTCTGTTCGGTCTTTTGGACCACCTGTATTTACTACTTTTGAATATACTACACGAAATGTTATGCTTCTTAAATATTGTATAAAGCTGCTTAGCTTGCGTGTCATTTTATGTTATAATTATTATTCATAATCTCTTTATTCAGTTGTTATTCACTGGGCCCTAGCTCACATTTTGGCATACCATGTAGGTGATTCAACTCAGGAAAAGGCGTAATGGCGTCGGTCTTGCTCCGATTTTGTCAAGTTAACCACCGTGCCTTACTGCGAGGTTCCCATCTATCTAAGCGTTGATGTGGCCAGTGTTCTCCCTTTTGAAATTCATTTTTGTGTTTTGGTCGATTGTCGTTGGCATTATAGTTGTTGTCAATGGGAGTAACATTTCCCTTTTGATTGCCTTTTTAGACAAACTCGCAAGAGCATGTTGTACTTCTGCATGTATATATATGTGTGTATATATATAGCAATGTCTTTGTCTCACGTAAATTCACAGCTCATTGGACGTTTTGTTTTCTTGCATAATAGTTTCCGCTAGCCCCATTTATTTGCTTTACTCAGTTAGGCCTTTGGTAATCACGGGTTACTGGCCAGTTATGACCCTAAACCTAGAGGGGCGAGTTTGGGTCGTAACAGAGTGGTATCAAAGCACGAGTTGTACCGCACACACGCGTCCAAATGAGCTATAAGATGTCCTAGAGAAGAGATTAAGGCGTATTATCTGCATGCCTGTATGTGTGGTGTATCTGTTATGCCTTTGTGGTGATCATGTATGTATAAACTTTATATGTCATATGTTTATTATCATTCTATTTATATGGCTAGCCGATGGAAAACACAAGACCTGCAGAGACATCCGAGTCTTCCGATGCAAGAATGGATCGATTAGAGCGAATGGTGGAGTTGTTGACAGAAGCACTAAGACAACAATAAAGACATCCCTTCCTATTTCCACCTCTACCACCAACTTTAGTGGAGCTACCTAATAACGGTGACATCATTACCCTGACACAGAAGTTCAATAAGCTGAAACCGCCTACCTTTTCGAGAGGCCTTGAACCGCTAAAAGCTGAAGCTTGGATTTTGGAGATTGAAAAGTTATTTGAGGTATTCCCATGTACTGAAGAACAAAAAGTTTTGCTAATGACCTTCACTTTGCAAGAAGAAGCGAGAAGATGGTGGATGCATATTCGGAATCAACAGACTGCCATAGCTTGGGCACAGTTTAAAGAAGTTTTTTATGAAAAATATTTTCCACAGTGTGTGAGAGAGCGCAAGGTGACAAAATTTGAGTAGCTGAAGCAAGGTACAATGACAGTAGCAGAATATGAAGCTAAGTTCACTAAGCTTGCGCGCTATGCACCACATATGGTAGACACTGAGTATAAGAAAGCTAGAAAGTTTGAAGGCGATTTGGATGTTGAAGTTCTAGATCGAGTTAATGTACTTAAATTAGAAAAATATGTTGATGTTTTGGATAGATCCATCATAGCTAAGGCAAATATAGCCGCACTAAGACAAACAATGGCACTAGTGGGTGAATGGAAAGGGAAAAGGTCGGGATCTAATTTTAAGAAGGGTCGAAGCAACTTCAATACTCCACCAAACAAGAGACTAGATACAGGATCATTCACTAGCTCAAGTCAGGGGAATGACACACCCATTTGCCCGGAGTGTGGAAAAAGACATAAGGGAGTTTATCGTAGGATTTCCGGTGTATGCTTAGGTGGAAAAACAGGCCATATGATTAAGGATTGTCCTTTAGTGTCTTAAAGCCTAAACCAGTCTAGGGCTAACTCAACTGCATCAGTGTCAGTACCAAAGGTAAATTTGAAAGTAGCTACAAGCAAAGAAACTTTAAAGCAAGGACGGGTTTTTGCATTGGTGTCGGGTGATATGCAGACTACAGAGACGGTTGTGTCAAGTATTTTTCCTATCTGTTCTCAGAATGCTCATGTGTTGATTGATTTAGGATCTACACATTCTTTCGTGTCCTATGCTTTTGCTCCAAAATTATCTAGGACTTTGGAACCAATGAATTACGTCTTAGTTGTCACCTCTCCGACAGGGGAAACTATGATCTGTACATCCATGTATCCTGCATGTGAGATTATCTTTGAAGACATGAATTTGCATGTGGATTTGTTACCTTTAGACATTGCATGTTTTGATGCTATATTGGGAATGGATTGGTTAGCGAAGTATTGCGCTATAATTGATTTCTCAACCAAACAAGTTGTGTTTCATTTACCCGAAGGGTTCGAACTTACATTTAATGGGAATAATGTTATATCCCCCCCTCATATTTAATTTCCTCTATGAAAGAAAATAAACTGACTAATAAATGGTGCAACGGATTTCTATGTTCGGTACTAACAGTGTCAACTACTACTAAACTAGATGTGAGTAGTATTCCTGTGGTGAAAGATTTTCCAGATGTGTTTCCAGATGATTTGCCCGGGAATTTAATTGATAGAGAAATCGAGTTCACCATTGAGATAGTCCCAGGTACCCAACCAATTTTTCTAAGACACAGTCGGATGTCAATTACCGAATTAAAAGAGTTGAAAACTTAGTTATAAGAATTGCTAACTAAGAAATTTATCAGGCCTAGTGTTTCCCCGTGGGGTGCTTCAGTGCTATTTGTCAAGAAGAATGATGGATCCTTAAGGCTCTATATTGACTATTGGGAATTGAATAAAGTGACAATAAAAAATAAGTACCCGTTACTACGTATTGATGATCTATTTGACCAACTACAAGGGGCACAGGTATTTTCAAAAATTGACTTATGGTCTGGATATCATCAACTAAAAGTGAAAGCTGACGATGTGGAGAAAACTGCTTTTCGAATAAGATACGGTCATTATGAATTCCTCGTTATGCCTTTTGGGGTTACGAATGCACCAGCTGTTTTTATGGATCTCATGAACAGATTTTTTAAGCCATTTCTTGATGAGTTTATTGTGGTTTTTATTGATGACATTCTGATTTACTCTAAAAGCCAGGAGGAGCACGAACACCACTTGAGACTTACTCTTCAAACGTTGAGGGAGAAGAAACTGTATGCTAAATTGTCAAAATGTGAATTTTGGTTAAGTAGTGTGACATTTCTGGGGCATGTGATAACGAAAGAAGGTATTTCCGTTGATCCACAAAAGGCAGAGGCTGTTGTAAACTGGCCAAGGCCAACGAATGTAACAAAAGTTCAAAGTTTCTTAGGCTTAGCTGGATACTATCGCAGATTTATGAGGGACTTCTCCAAGATTACTTTGCTACTCACTCAATTGACACAAAAGGGGGTACCATTTGAGTGGACTGAACAAAGGGAAGCAACTTTTCAAGAATTAAAGACAAGACTTGTAACGGCATCGATCCTCACTTTACCCTTTGGCAATCGATGGTTTTACCATTTACACCGATGCTTCTTATAAAGGTTTGGGGTGTGTATTGATGCAAAACGGAAGAGTAATTGCCTATCGTCCCGTCAGCTAAGATCGCATGAAAAGAGTTACCCGACTCATGATCTAGAATTGGCTGCAGTGATTTTTGCATTGAAAATTTGCCGCCACTATTTGTATGGGGCTATGCGTGAAGTGTATACAGATCATAAAAGTCTAAAATATTTCTTTACTTAGAAGAAGCTCAACATAAGACAACGAAAGTGGCTAGAGCTAATTAAGGATTACGATTTGCAAATTATGTATCATCCTGGAAAAGCTAACACAGTGGCCGATGCCCTTAGTCAAAAATCTATGGGAAACTTGGCATGTTTACTCACCAGACAAGAAACGGTAGTGTGTGAGCCGATACTAGTTAAAAAAATCAAGAAGAAACAATTGCAAGATGAGTTCCTCAAGAAAATAGTGGACGAATAGGAATCCAAACCAAGACCAGGGTTCAGTGTTGAGGATGGCATACTTAAGTTTCAAGGACGGTTATGTGTCCTCAACGACAGTGAGGTGAAGAAACGAACTCTCCAAGAAGCTCACAGTTCCAAATTCTCTATTCATCCGAAAAATATGAAAATGTATCAAGACCTAAAGAAAAATTTTTGGTGGCCTGGAATAAAAAGGGAAATTGCGGAGTGTGTATCTAAGTGTCTGCAATGCCAACAAGTTAAGGCGGAACATCAACGACTTGCAGGATTGCTTCAGCACTTGCCAATACTGGAGTGAAAATGGGAACATATCACAATGGATTTCATGGTTGGCTTACCTCACTCCAATAGAGGTATGGATTCTATTTGGGTAATTGTAAATTGATTGACAAAATCCGCTTATTTTTCTACATATTAAGGCGACATATACTGTGGATAAATTGGCTACCTTGTATGTGAATGAAATTGTGAAATTGCATGGAGTCACTGTATCTATCGTATTAGACAGAGACTCGAAGTTTACTTTGAGGTTTTGAAAAAGTTTGTAAAAGGCACTGGGAACGGAGTTAAGGTTGAGCAGTGCATACCATCCCTAAACAGATGGCCAATCAAATAGAACAATTCAGACGCTTAAGGATATGTTACGTATGTGTGTATTGGACTTCCAAGAAAATTGGAAAACACATTTGCCTTTGGTTGAATTTGCATACAACAACAGCTATCATTCCAGCATTGACATGGCACCCTACGAGGCTTTGTACGGTTGGAAGTGTCGGTCACCGATCTGTTGGGTTGAAGTTGGAGATAGACCATTATTGGGACCTAAACTTGTACAAGAGACCACTGAAAAAGTAAAGTTAATTTGGCAATGGTTGAAAACTGCTCAAAGCCAACAAAAAAGCTATGCTGATGTGCGTAGACGGAAAAGAGAATACGAAGTAGGCAACCATGTCTTTATTAAAGTTAAGCCAATGAAGGGAACCCACCTTTCTCCTTAGCTGTTGTTTTTATGATTACTTTTATGATTAATCTAAATTATGCGTTTATTCAAGCCTTATATGTCTATTTTTATGCATTGTGTCTATTAACAGATACGCTTCTTTGAGAAAAGACCTGTCTGATTCGTTAAATTGCTAGAGTTATAAAATTAGTTAGTGAACTAAGTGAGTGGGGTATTGCACCTTAAATTAAGATAGGTGATAGTGAAATAAATTAAATAATTTAACTAAAGTAACTCTCATGTGGTTAATCTAAGTTAGAGAATTGTGATATATATATATATATATATTGACTTCAATTAGAAAGAGAAGAGAGAGTTATAATCTGAGAGAGAGAAAGAGAGAAGGGGGATGTTCTAGAGTTGGGTTTGGGTGGATGATCAAGAAGAAGAGGAAGGAAAGAACTTGAGCCAACTTCATCAACTAACACATTAAGGTAAACCTTTCTCTTAATCATTTGTATGAGATTAATTTGCATCTTGAATTCATGAGAATTGAAGAATATGTGAGGGATTAAGTGGTGTAAGTGGGGCTAGAAACCCTACTAAGAGGATTTTCCCATGACCTTGCTCCTTCCTATAGTTTTATATGAATTTAAAATATGTTTTGTGGTTTAATTGAGGCATAGAATTATCTTGTGCATCCCTTTTTTTTTATATATATTTTTTATTTTTATCTTTAGATGTTTATGAGATTAAGTGATTTGATGAGTGAATTTTAAGTTCTATTCTTGGGAATTAGTTAGTAATTGTTGTTACTCGACGTTTCTTAATTTTGGCCCTTGATTCGGGTGAATTTGGGCTTGAGATTTGGAGGTTGAAGTGCAGAAAAACAGGGCAAAAATTCAGTTCTGGAACACCAGAATCACACGTGCAGCAAGGGAGCCCGCACCTGCGGGAGTGCACTGGCACACGTGCGACAAGTGGGCCTGCACGTGCAAATTACAGGGGAAGGTTGGGAAGCATTCTGTCTAAAAAGCACGTAGTGGCACACCTGCAGAGAGAGTCCCGTACATGCGGCTGGTTGGTGCTTTCCGTTTCACTTTCCTGTGTTATTTACTCCACTGCCAGACCATTAATGAGGTGTTTCACGCTCGTAAGTGATATCCATTTGCATTGCATGAACATCTAACAAAAGTAAACTGCATTTAAACTAATCAATTCCTAAGTTATGGAATTAACTAATCGGGTGTTTGGTGAATTAAGTTAACAACGCTTATATTTGTTTGTGTAGATCAAACGCCTCATTCTAATCACCTGCAACACGGAACGGACTTTGAGTAACACTGCTGAAAATATATATATGATTTAAATTATCATTTCTCTGCTTCAACTTATGCGTTATTCCAATATGTTTCTTATGTGGATGAATGATAATTCTATCCCAGTTTCCATTAGTTACTATGACAACTTTGGCACCTCTTCATATGAGTACAGTTCTATCAGTTCCATTTCATGGAACTCCTGTTTAATATGACAATAGCTATCATATTTGATCTTCAGTCTTTATGACCGTCTGTTCAGTCTCCGTGACTGTCTGTTCGGTCTTCTGGACCGTCTGTATTTGCTGCTTTTGAATATATTACGCAAAATGTTATGCTTCTTAAATATTGTATGAAACTCCTTAGCTTGCATGTCATTTTATGTTATAATTATTATTCATAATCTCTCTATTCAGTTGTTATTCACTAGGCCCTAGCTCACATTTTGGCATACCATGTAGGTGATCCAACTCAAGAAAAGGCGTAGTGGCATCGGTCTTGCTCTAGTTTTGTCAAGTTAATCACCGTGCCTCACTGTGAGGTTCCCATCTATCTAAGTGTTGATGTGGCCAGTGTTCTCCTTTTTGAAATTTGTTCTTGTGTTTTGGTCGATTGTCATTGGCATTATAGTTGTTGTCAATGGGAGTAACATTTCCTTTTTGATTGCCTTTTTAGACAAACTCGCAAGAGCATGTTGTACTTCTGCATGTATATATATGTGTGTATATACAGCAATGTCTTTGTCTCACATAAATTCACAGCTCATTGGACATTTTGTTTTCTTGCATAATAGCTTCTGCTAGCCCCGCTTATTTGCTTTACTCAGTTAGGTCTTCGGTAATCACGGATCACTGGCCAGTTACGGCCCCAAACCTATAGGGGCGGGTTTGGGTCGTAACAGCATCCGATTACTGAAATGGTGTGCTTCTGTTTTCTGGCGATCGTTTTTTGTTTTTGTTTTTGAAAATCTGTAGTTAGATTTTTTATGTAAGTAGTGTTTGTGTGTGAAATTACCTGAAAAGCTAGTGTTTGTATGTAAGTAATTTTCATTTTTTCAAATAATTGAGGCTTGAAATTTTGAAATTTTTTCTTTCTTTTCCTTCATTTTCTTAGTATTATCTAGGGTTTTTAATTCTTTTATTGTTCTTATTTATATGTATTTTTAGATTTTGAGGGCATTTACTTTGGTGAAGCTAGAGTTTTATGCTATTTCTAATCATTTTTGAACTGAGGAATGCCATTCTTCTGAAATTTGTACATGTTCTTCAAATTCTGAGTCATTGCAAAGATAAGTGTTCTGGTTTTCATTTCCAGTGTCCCAAACAGATTCTGGAAAAACTAGTTAGTAATTAATTGTAAATGATATAAATATGTTGCAAAATTATATTGGTATGGTCCTAATAGTTGACCTACAACCTAAATTTTTTTTTTTTGGTAAATGAATTACATTAAATTCTCCACCTATGCACCAAGGGCAACCCTAACTTGCTCTAACCTGAACCAACTCTCTATCCACAAAAATGTTTATTTTGCAAATGGATATAAGAATCATTTGTGATCCCCAAATTGAAAATAATGCATTTTATTAGATGTATGTCAATTCAAACTCAAAATCAGATTATAAGATTGAGTTTTTTGGGGTGACGACTTGGTTTGGCTAGTGGCGGATGTTTAAAGGAAAAAAGTTCAATTTGAACAAAGTTTACGTGGGACTAATGGAAAACAAACATAACCTATTCTTGCTCTGCTAACTGATGTGGATGTTGAATTTTTTCTATCATGTTATTTTAATCGATTTCATTTAACATACGAAGACTTTATAACTGAATATCACATTTGCGAGTAAGAATAGTAGTATTTTGTGAGATTTCTATATTTGTGTAATTTTATTTTTCTTTATGTGGGCCTATTTCATGCTTGATCCAAATAACAAACCCAAAAGTAAAAATATTATTGTTTACCGCATTAGCTATAAATAAGGTTAGCAATCAAATTGTATAATCGTGTTAGAAAACTCAAATACTTTTATTGTGTGAGAAGTATTATCTCAATCATCTTTCATAAAACTTTAATGTTGGCATGATCAAATGAAATGTATTATACAATTAACTTCCCAATCAATTTTAGAGGATTTGGATTCAATTCTTCCTAATTAATGTAGAGGCATGTCATCCTCTAGTAACTATTTTGGAAGTGCCGAGACCTTGGACTTGAGGTATGAGGCTTTGAAATGTGATTGTGGTCTAAGAGCTGCCATAAAGGTTACCGAGTCTAACAAGCCATCTCAAGGGAGACTGTATTTTATTTGTGAGAAGAGAAATTGTCAATTTTGGAGGTGGTGTACCCCAAAATCTGTGACGATGGTAAAGAGGTAGAGGAACGAGAGAATGCTTTATCAAAATCAAAATATCGAGACTGTAGGACTAAAAGTCAAGAACCAAATGCTTGAGCAATCCTTAACATTTATGCAGCAACTTGTTGTGGGTCTGCTCACTATTTGTATTGTTATGTCAGTTGCATTACTCTTCAAATGATTGTAGATGGCTTTTAGATCATGTGTTTTTGTGCTATGTAGTTTACCATAAATCATTGTACTAAGCTATGTACCCAATGAATGTTGATATGTCTATCCTAGTTGCCATGTATGGTTATTTTGTACTAATCTTATGTTTTAATGCAAGCAATGATGAATGAGTATGTTTCAAAGAATTTTTTTTCTTTCATAGAATGAGTACCCAAGAGGAAACACAATATGAAAATAGAAAGAACAAGGAAAAATCCTCTCAATTACCATCCATTAAGGCTCACTGAGATGCAAAATCAAATGAAATTTTTATTAAGCTTTGTATTGAGCAAGTGAAGGCTGGACAGAGACCTGGTACACACTTAGATAGGGTCGAGTGGGAAAATGTGATAACTAAGTTGAAAACTATGACTGGAAAAGCATACCAACGATTACAAATGAAAAATCATTGGGATGTTTTGAAAAAAGATTGGCTTTTATGGAATAATCTTTTAAGGGTGAGACAGGCTTAGGCCGTGATACATTGACCGGAGCTATCTCTGCATCTGATGAGTGGTGGACCAAGAAATTGGAGGTAAGTGTATTGATTAAAGTACATATTCTGCTCTTTTTTTTTTTATTTAAAAAAAAAAGACCAAATTTTAAATAGGCCAAATTGTTAATTTTTTTTTTTTTTTGTTGTAGAAGTATACTGGTGCTGCTAAATTTCAGCGTATGCCGTTGCAATTCACTGAAGACCTAAACATACTATTGTTAGATGCAACTGTTATAGGAGAATGTGCATACACCCCGAACTCAGGGGTTATGCCTAACACTGATGAGACTTGGGAGGAATTTCATACCCCACATGATGCTGAATTTCATGATAATGTTGATTTGGAGGTGGTTCATCTTTCTAATTTAAACAAAAAAAATCCATCAAACACTGATGGTTCATCAAATAAGGGCAAGGCAAAAAAGAAAGTTTCTGGTGCAATTTCACTTAACAAGACACTTGATTGTATAGTCAATGTGGTTAAGTCATCTTTGGCAACTTCAACACAAACCTCATTAAGATATCCTTCAATTACAGAATGTTTGGCGAAGTTGGAAAGCATCCCTGGTGTGTCCCCAGATGATGAGCTATATGTATGGGCTGCCAGATTATTCTTAAGAGACAAGCGTCATGAGTGCTTTATGACACTTCTTACGGATGAAATTTGGCTGAGGTTTCTAAAGTTGGAGATTGAGATAGAGAAGACCAGCACAAGTTGTCGCAACTAATTACTCCTAGATGTATAGCAGTCTTATTATTCATGCTGAATTTTATTGTTATGTCATGGTTAAGACCTTTATTAGGACTAGTTATTATTAATGGTGGATTGTTATGTTGGACCTTTATTTGGACTTTTATTAATATTATTTATGAGTATGTTGGACTTTTATTATGTTGGACTTTGTTAGTTGAATGGTTGAGTAGTAGGTGACATTTATTTGAATGGTTGTGTTGGAAGTTGCAATTATTAGGTGGCTATCATTGTTAGTTAAATGGTAGGTGAATGGTTGAGTAATAGGTGGCTGTCATTGTTACTATTCTTAGATGCAATTTTTATTAGGTGGCTGTCATTTGAATGGTAGGTGGCATTTTATTTGAATGTTGAAGATGAATGGCAGGTGGCTTTAAGTACATATATACGTAGATGTGTTGGCCTCAGGTATCCTTCAATTTCGGTGTTTCATCTCTCTTCAAAAAGGTCTTTTGCTGAGACAATAGTTGTGCTTTCAATAATTTTGGCCCCCAGGTATTTTGGTAAACAAATCTTATTGTGTTTTCAATAATTAGTTGTGTTTTTAATAAATATTATTGTGTGTTCATTTCATTATTGTACTAGTACATAACAAGCCTTTAAATGAGTAGGTATTTTGGAAATGGGTAACTGTGGTGACGATGAATGGAATGAGGATCATGATGATGAAAATGCTGAAGATGAAGGCAGCACATTGCAAGCCCAACAAAATAATAATATGCTTTTAGCAAAGGCGGCAATAGTTGTAGTGACATATGCGACAAATTATTTGATAAAAGAACCATGTAGGACATCTTCTCTAATAATGTGGAAGTGGATAGTAGAATTACAAGAAGGGAATCGAACAAGAATATTTGAAAATTTTCGAATGGAAAGAGAGGTATATTTATCAAATATGTGATTTGTTACAGAAAAACTATGGCCTTGAAACTGGACGAAAAGTCTCAGTTCTGGAGCAGGTTACAATATTTTTGTATATTGTTGGTGGTGACATTTGAAATAGAAATGTCCAAAAAAGATTTCAACATTCCGAAGAGATAATTTCAAAATATTTCAAAAAGGTGTTAAAAACTGTTACAATGATATCTATTGATTGGGAAAGGCCTTAACCGAGAAATGGTGTGCATCCATATATTAGAAACAACCGTAGATACTATCCTCATTTTAAAGTAATAATTAACTACAAGTGGAACTTGAGTGTTACATATAATTAATGTTAGGATATTTCTAATAATGAATAAATATATTTTCATTCTAAATTTTGTAATAGGATTGTATTGGAGCAATTGACGAAACACACATCAAAACATACATATCTCCAGATAAGCAACCTCATTTAATAGGTAGAAAGGGGTATGCGGCTCAAAACATAATGGCCGTATATGACTTTGATATGTGTTTCATATTTTGCTTGCCAGGATAGGAATGAAGTGCACACGATACTTGGATCTTCTTAGATACAATTAGAAATCCTAGTTATAATTTTCCAAAACCACAAGGAGGCAACTGTTTTATATTTGATTGCTACTGAGATGCACCACACTCATATCTTCATATTTATTTTTACATTTATAATTGCTTACTTTAATTTCATTTGAATTTTAAAATAAATGAGTTTTACTTGATGGATGTTGGGTATCTAACCATGAAAGGATACCTTGCACCTTCCAAATGAGAGAGATACCATCTAGCTAAATTTGAACATGGTCAACCCCTCCAAAACGCACAAGAAAAATTCAACCAAGCACATTCATCACTTAGAAGTGTAATAGAAAGAACGTTTGGGATTTGGAAAGCAAGATGGCCGATGATAAAGGATATCCCACCAAATTATAAGTGGCCGGCCCAAGTCAAACTTGTTTATGCAACAATGGCAATTCATAATTTCATCCGACGAAGTAAGTTCCGCGATATTGCATTTGACTCTTATGATAAATTCACAGATTATGAGCCTAATGAAGATGAAGGATCAAGGTCTCAACAAGCACGCAATGGAAATCATGTTGAATGTGATGACAATAAGATGGAAGTGAGGAGACATAATATTTGTATGTCAATTTGCAGACGAAATTAGGAGTTATGTTATATCTAGGAAGTTTTATTTTTATTGTCTTAATAGTAATTTATTGTATTTTTATTGCAATGATATTTTCTTGTTCCCTTGTGAACTCAATATTAAAAAAATAATAATAAAGAAAATTTTTAGGTAATGTAAAAATTTATCAATGTTGGTACTAATTATATTAACTTCCATTAATGAAATAATTTTTTCAAAATTTAAAGTGAAGAAAATGACAATTAAAATTACAATTTTTATGTTCATAAGGGAAAAAATTACAATTACACAACAAAAAGCTATTTTACAGCTTATTTACCTAACACTACTCACATTTAAATCCATAATCCCATAGTGCACCAAGCAAAGTTACCAACTTATATTCACAGCTGTAAGTTATAATCTGTTAAACTATAATCTATAATCACTTTCCCACAGCTTTACCAAACGAAGCCTTAGTTACAGCAGCATCCCCAGGTCTCTAAAGTTCACCCTCCTCTCTTCTGCTTTGGTTTGGAGAGGAATGACGTGCAGTGATGGTAACTTAAAAGATACCTGTAGTTGTTACACCGTCTCAATCAGTGACGGTTCAAAAATTTCCGAGGTTCGCTTTTCTCATGTTCTAATAGGATTAGAGAGTGTTGTTGGATTTTTGTGAGTTCATTACGAAATTCGTATTGATAATCTAAACAGTTTAATATGTAAAACTCGTCTAATATTTTATCCTTACAAAAAGTTATGTTATTTAGATATCGATAGTCACTTAACGGTAAGACCTATTTTTAAAATAAATTGTTTGTGCAAATATGATCTGATCAAGTATCTATCGATATTCAATCAACGTTATTTTTTACAGAGATGAAATACTCGACGAGTCCTACATATTGAATAGTTCAGATTATCAATACGGATTCTGTTATAAGCCCACGAATGCCCAACAACACTCTTCAAATGGGATATCTAACTGGAGAGAACCTTACACTAATAAAGATTAAAAAATGAAACAATTTTTAACTAAGTCTTTCAAAAATTAAGTCATTCAACAATAAAAAAAAGTTACAATTTTTTTTATTTTAAACCTTATACAATCACTTAACTGACTTAATGGTTAAGTCAGTCCAAACTCTCAATTGAAGAAGAAGAAGGGCTCATCCTCATCCTCATCAATCAGTCACCACCCTATGATCGTAGAACTTTCATAAACTACAAAAGAGACTTACCCACAAGATGTAACTACAAAACAAAATACTTGGTGTCCTCTCTCTCTCTCTCTACCTAGAAATTTTTTCCCATTTTGATGCACATTGAAATTTTAAAAATTACATGTTTTATTATTATTTGATTAAAATTATTTTTATTTCTTAATATTGTATTTCTTTTTTAAAATATTTTTAACTAGCAAGATTATATATTTCCTTTTGCAAATATTCTTGACTGGTAAGAATATATCTTTTATTTTTAAATTTTCTTGGTGTATAAGAATTATTTAATATAAATAAAGGTCTAAGCTTTGGCCTCTTTTGGATAACAGATTAAGCCACTTTTTGGCTTTTAACTTATTTCGAGTTATATCACCTAACTACTTTTTTACACATTTTTTTAAAAAAAAAAATCCAAATAATTAACTTGTAACCTACTTCTCAAAACAATCCAAAATCAACTTATGATTGAGAATTTAATTATACAAAAGAGAGTATTTCTTTTTCTATTAATTCGTAATTATTCTTTATGTTTGATTTGCATTTCTTGCAATTCCATACATCACATTATCTGACCCCTTGTGGTATGGTATGAAACTAGACTGAAAAGGACTAATGAGTTCATTTAACCAAGGACGAAGGCAAGTGACCGAATTTTGAGATAAGTTTGTAAAGAGTATTACAAAGGGAAATGGGTTTGAACTAGGTCACAAGCTCCAAGTTGGGTAGCATAGAAATTAGGCACAAGAAAGTTTTGTTAAGATTTGGGTCCATAGCACCGGATTCAAAGATTTTGGTGACAATCCCCTGAATGGAGAAGGCTAGGAAATCCTAGCTTATCTAAAAAAAGATAGGGTAGAGGCTATCCGGACTAGGAGTTTTCTATGGCTTGAAGGATGTGAGGACATATTTGATTTCATCCAATTGGTGGGTTTTGGATAGCAAAGCATTGATATTGCGGTCTAGTTTAGGGAAAGGAAAAGGGCACGAGGTGGGATGGAGTGTTTTGACCACAACTTCAGATGAGAAACATTTCTAGAAATAACGGTTCAGAAATGAATTGAGGTTAGCCTCTCCATAGACCCACTCATCCTGGTTATTCTTGAGGCCCATAATATGGTTTCTTCTACGGTGGGTAATAGTGGATTGGTGAAAGAATTTTGTCTTCAAATCCTCTTCAAGAACAAAATTTGTGTGGGCTTTCAAGACCCAAAACTCTTCTTCAAGTTTGAGGATATTGTTGAGATCGATGATAAGATCGTTTTCAAGATTGGAAAGAAAAGTTGAAGGGCCGTTATCTAAAGCACTTTGAATACTAAGGATATGGACAACAATTCTTTTCTTTTTGAAAAAGATGTTGCTGAAATGTTCCTTATTCGAAATGGAGACTTTTTCAACAAAAGTTGTGATGTAGTCCAGATAGAGAATGGTAAGATCACTCAAACTGGACTAAATAATAGGGAAAATGGAGGGATCCGAAAACCACATGGTTTCAAAGCAGAAAGGGCGATTGGACTGACTAGAAAGGCTGGGTGATGTGTTTAGCAGAACATGGCAGTGATCAAAATGGAGGCGGAGAATGTGGTAAATGTAGGATTTAGGGTAGAGATTGTGCCAATTAGCATTACTCCAACACCCATCAATTCTTTCCTTAATTATGTCGCCATTACTTTTTAGATTTGTCCATGTAAATCGAGGCTTCGAAAAGCCAATATCAATCATCCCATAATGATCAAGACAATTTTTGAAAGTCTGGGCCCTGTACAAATTGATCTCTCTTCCCTCAAATTTATTCTTTCTAGAGAGAACTTCATTAAAGTCACCAATCATAAGCCATGGTCCATTACGGACTTTGGAAATCTTTTTCAAGTTTTCCCACAAAATCTTTCTTTGAGAGAAAAGAGGACTAGCATAAATAGCAGAAAAAAGAAAAGGAGAAGTGTGAGAGGGGACCAAAATCTAAGCATGGACTTCCTGCAAAGATTCGGTGAGGATGTCGTAATGGATCTTAGAGTCATTCCACAACAACCAAATGCCAGCGAAACCAATAAGTTCAGAGACATACACAGAGGAGAGAATCCAAGGCTAGAGCTGAGGGCTTTACCTCTATCCCTTCCCACCTTAGTTTTCGTAATCACAACAAGATAGGGATGGTGTTCATTTAGCAGTTCATGCAAATGTTTGGGAAAATGTGGGTTCCTCGATAGTTCCACAAGATTACTTTCATTGGAAGGTTACACTGAGGGAGTGGAAAGATCACCTCTTGTTAGAGTATGCCAACTTCCTCTTAGGATATCCACTCTAGACCTAGTGGTTGCCTCAAGTGCTATGTTTCCTTGCGGTATTTTGGATATGATGGAGGCAGGAAGACATCGAAAAGAGAGGTCTAATGATATCACCTTCGCAGTGTGAAGTTATCCCAACATTAGGAAGGTTCGTGGGGAGCTCCCGAGGTAATGGAAGTTTACGTGAGAGGGGTCTAGCACGAGGATGAATGTCTCCTCCATCAGATTTTTGACAAAATTGGAGTCGTTCATAAAGAAACTCATAGGTGGGGTGAGAATCTGGTTAAGTTAGATTGTTTGGGTTGGGATGTCCAAGTGGTGGGTATATGGTGAGGTCAGAAAGTGTACCACCACAATTGGTTGGCGAGGGAGCGGATAAGGGGCTAGGATAAAAGGAGAGAGGCTCATCCAAATGTTCATGATCTCTGTATCGTACCAGGCCAAGATATAGGTTGGGTTGCTCCAAATTAGAGGAATTAGTTCGTCTCCTACTCGGTGAATATTTTTTGAGGTCTCTATAAACCACCTCACTCCATCTTGGTTCTCTAGATTGTGAACTCTGAAAGGGATGGATGTGGTTAGAGAGGGTTGAAGGTGGTGAGTTGGTAAAGGATTTTTGGATCTCTAAAATGAAGAGGGGTTTGAAGTCGTGCGAGGCATTTTTGATGGTAATAGCAATGTTAGAGTGGGATGGGACAAAAAGTATAAAAGGGGGGGATGAAGAAGGATAAGAGAAGGGGTAGGGAACAAGGTTTCAAAATAAGGGCAGAGCTAGCAAGAGTTGGTGCTAGCTGTTGAGGTTTTGAAGAAAGAGAGTTAATGGAAGGGATGTGGGAAGGCTTTCTTTCTGAGGTCGTACAAGGGGCAAAAGGGATGGTAATAGGCATAACAAGGTTAATGTTTTTGCAAGCTCAAGACTTGATGCAACAACAGTAGGTGATAGACTGGGGCTAAGCTCAAGACTTTATGTAACAGTCGCAAAGTTGGCAAGGATATGGAAAGGGTTGGAATTAGCAATATCAGCTTGATGTGACTCCACATCAGTAGAGGTGGGGTTGAGGCTCAAAAAGGCTACTTTGGGGTTAGAGATTGCATGAGTTTGACTTACCACTTTTTGAAACCAAGAAGGTTTAGGGTTTGGCACTGGGTTAGATTTTTCCAGTGAATAATGCTTCTCCGGTGCAGATTTACGATGTCTAGGACCTACTTTCTTATCTATAAGCATCCATGGACCAAAGGCATTCTCTTTGGCCGATGTTGAAGATCCTAAAGCTTGCTGAGTTAAAGTGTTTGAGGAGACAAACATTTTGCAATCCCTTTTCCTGTGGCCAACTCTCTCACATTCAAAGTAAATAGTCTTACATCTTCATATGAAACTTTTTGAATGATAGACCTAATCATGACTCTAGATAGTAATGGCTTATCTAGGTCAATCTTGACACAGAGACGTGTAAACTTTCCTTTATCACCACTTTTAGAGTGAACATATTTCTTTAATAGATTGCCTAACAAAGACCCAATTCGTTGGAGGATGACATGATTGAAAAATTCAATAGATAAGCCCTTAAGGCAAGCCCAAACTACTGTGGTGGAACATGTAGCAATAGAGGTTTGAAATTCAAGTTCCCAACATCTAATCATAAGGTAGTTCGGACCAATGAACTAAGGACCTTCGTTGAGGACGTTGATAAGATCTGCCTCTTCCATGAACTTTACAAGGACAAAATAATCTCCAAGCTCAATACCTTGGATGGTTCAAACAAGTTTCCATAAACTATTTAATCTGGAGAGTAAGAAAACCGAACCCATTTTTCGGCATGTCAGCTTGACTATAATAGATTTGCACCAAGAAGTTCTTAAACAATTCAGTTCATTCTTCAACAGATCAACTCTCGAAATAGGTTCTTTGTGCTAGTTAATGGTAATGGGTTCAAGACTGGAAACCCCAAAAAGAGGGGTAGCAATTGTATCCTTGAAGGAAGCTGGTGGGTTAGGCTTAACAGAAGTGTTAGAAATAGGGTTTTGGAAAAATCAGTTTTTTCCTTAACTTTGGTCTAATTTTTAAGTGGGACCCATGCGCCAAAGTT
Organism: Camellia lanceoleosa; assembly: GCA_025200525.1. Classification (NCBI taxonomy): domain Eukaryota; kingdom Viridiplantae; phylum Streptophyta; class Magnoliopsida; order Ericales; family Theaceae; genus Camellia; species Camellia lanceoleosa. Next base: position 190,349,219 of record CM045758.1, on the reverse strand, counting down.
GGCAGGTCTAAATGGTAACGCGTTCTATGCCGCGTCGTGATTCACATAGTATATTTTGTTGCTCAAAACCATTATCAAGTGAATGGGAAATTGAAGCCAAAGTAAGCTCCATGGAAATGGAGTTTTTGGTGGAAATTTGTTAAAGGTTTGAATTAAGGCTTGTCCTACATTGGTTTGGTGGAAAAACTTTTATAGGTTTATGAGGCTTGAGTTTGCAACTTGGAAAAGGCTCCAAGGGGCACCCCAAGTTCGTAGAAAGGAGATGTTATGAGCAAAGTGGGCTAGCCCCATTGGACCCAAAAATAAATAAGTGTGCGCTGCCGCCACCGTCCGTCTGGGCAGCCTGGGCTGGGCTTGGACTTGGGTGCGTGGTGTGATGTTGGATTGGTCTTGTCCGGCCCAATGTTTATCTTTTTGGGCCAAAAACATTTTGGATTTTTTTTTTCTAAAATTAAATTCTTACTTTTTTTGAATTTAAATTTTGAAAACAATTCCGAAATGATGTCCAGATCATTCCTACACCTAAACAGGTCTATATCTATCCAATATAAACCAAACAGATTCAGTTATCTGTTCAAAATTCAAACCGAACATGTTGCATCTGTTCAAACAGGTTTGCTACCTGTTGGATTCAAACCGAACAGCCACCAAGTCATCTATAAATAGGCAGGCTCTCATTTGGTTTTTTCACTCAATTTTCGTTCTCAAATCTGCTATTGCTCTCTGCATTTTGCGCATTTAATTTTTTTATAAGAAAGAATGTAAATACAAAGTGTGTTCGTTGTGCGAATAATTTGTAGTGCTACTATTATTTGTTGATGATCATTTTATCTTGGGAAATGGACATCTACAATCTGAAAGTACCGTGAAGAAGACAAATTTGTCTTAAAAATACAATGTTAAACACTGGACTTGATCAAAAATTTGTTCGAGAAAATAATAACGTAAGTGCCTTGATTACTTTTCTGTTTAATTATTTTTTATGTTTTAGATTTTGATTTTGTTTTTGTAACAAAATAAAAATCTGTTTGTTATTTATTTATTTTTATACAATGTTTTGATTTTTGTAATCAAACAGTCTCTCTCATTTCCTTTATTTCTTCTGTGTTCTATTTATTGTCAAGTACACAAACCAAATTTATTCTTAATACAGTGAAATTGTCCAACAAGAAGTTGGGGTAGGGTTAATTTTTCTCTAGTGGCACTCCAATTGGTCTTCTTCCTTATCCGTTTGCTCTTGATCCTTCCCCGTTGGTTTCACTGACCGGTTTCCAGTTGATGTAGTCTAATCTCCTTCTCCGATCTTATCGAAGTAGCCATGCTCCCATTTTTTTCTTGCTTTGTTGCTTTTGAGAACAAAGATTGCTTTTTTCTAGTCTACTTACTGTCTCTTCTGCTCCAAAGCTAAAAACTATACCATACCATATCATCTTCATAGGCTAGGAATGACAACGGGACGGGGCGGAGCGGGGCGAGGCTGGGGATCACACTCTCCGTTCCCAATCCCCAATGGTAAAAATTTCCCCATCCCTGACCCCAATCCCTGATGGGGAACCTGTCACTGTCCCCATTCCCGCCTCCTAACGGGGATCAGGTTTCCTTAACCCCGAAAATTCCCCAGCCCAACTCTGTTTCAACAATATCATCAATAACTTTCAACATCAACAAAACCATTGTAGACACCCCATTTTTGACCGTCCTCAAGACTTGGACATCACCGCTTGAACACCCGGTGATTATCCATGTTGATCTCTGTTTGGTTTAGTAGCCATCGGCACTATTTTATTAAAATGGATTACACCATCACTCCTCCCGTGCATAACACCTATTTAAGCTTGTATTCATCTCCTTTGTAGGGGTTAGCAATTTTAGGTCAAAACCAGAGATTATACATACATTCTCGATATACATCCATATATATCTATATTTCCTTGTGTGTGTGTTTTAGGCCCCAAATAGTGTGTTTTACCTCACTTTAGGCTTGGAGGTTTGTTTTGTGTGATCTTGGATTGATTTTGATCACTAGTTCTTCATTGGATCTTCAAGGGTGAGCTTTTTACTTTAGTTTCCCCATTCTTGCAACCTATTTCTACCCTCTTTACTTTGTGATTTTGAGTTTGTGTTTAAGATAAAAAGTCTTGTTTTTACTTGTTCTTGAACCTTCATTAAGGTCATTTTATGGTTTGAGTTAAGCCTCATCACTTTGAGCCTTGTTTGGCCATCTTTGGTGCCTTTTCCTTCTTGTTTGTCCTTTGTTTGCCTTTGTTTTGGGCTCATAGCATAGCATGTGTGCATGTTTGCATTTGGCTTCATTTCAAGACTTTAGGTCATGTTTGATCTCTGTTTTGGTTGGAATTGTAGCCTCTAACATGCCTCACATACTTCCTTTGAAATGCTCTCTTGAGCCTAAAAGAATGCCATGTTTACAGGCCATGATTTTTGCATGTTTTGGCTTAGTTTCATCAAGATGCGAGCATTGTTTTGCCATGTTAGAGGATTTTGTCATGTTTGGTATGCTTGAAGTGGTTGTCTTGCAAGGCCTTACTTGTATGGGGTGCTAGCATGCTTAACTTGTCTTTATCTCATGATTTGGCATCATATTAGACCCTATTCCATTAGTCATGTTTGTATGTTGGCATATGTGGCTTAGTTCATGTCTTAAAGGTGTGCTCTTGTATGCTTTAGAGTAGGCCTTTGCATGCTTACATATTTAGTGCATTTTGGGGATGCCATATTTGGGCTCATTTCTTGATATATACCATGCTTGGTCTTGTTTATTTGGTTCGCATATTGGCATGCTCATTGGTCACTATTTTAGGCTTGTTTTTGAGCTTAGTCCATCTTTGCATGCTCATATCATGGTTGTTGCATGTTTAATTGATGAAACCTAGTAGACATGCTAGTTCTATGCATTAATTAGTCCATGTTGCATGACATTTTGTACCTTGCATACTTAGCTCTTTGCATGCCTAACATGATAGGTTGCATTGCATTTGAGCCATATTGCATGAGTTGCATTCCATGGTTTGGTTTGGGGTTGTCAAACCAAACATGAAGATTGAGAGGAGTTCACACTTGAGTGGTGAAACTTGTCTCTATCCTCAAGTCTCTAAGGCCCTTGATCTCCATATGATAGGGACTTAGCCCTCATTTGTTTGTGTTGCATGCATTTTCATATCAAAAGAGCAATCTTGATCCCTTAGGCTATCATGCATCAAATGCATAATTGGTGGCCCTAGAACCAAGAGTCTTGCCTCCTTGAGTCCCCAAGCATGATAGGAGGCAATGACCATGCTTACATGTCTAAAATCCATGCCATGCATAATGTGCCGATCGGCACTTTATTCCGATAACCACCACAAGCAAGGTGATCAATAAGAGCAAGGTGATCTCCTAGCCGGTGGGGCATTGAACCACTTGGGAGGTATTCGAGAACTTTGGGAATTTTTGGAGAGGCGTAAAAAATGTAAGAAGAATGCCATGACACGGGTTTTCCGCAAGTCATGACGAGCATACATCATTCACAAGATTAGAGGCAGGCCGAGATTTCATTTCACTTAGATGCTTTAATTTCAATACTTAGAAATTTGTAATAATTTATTTATTCATTTATTCTATTATTTATTTATAAAATGTAATAAGTGTGTGTGAGTGGGTGTATGTCTTCCAATCCCCATTTCTTTCTTCCCTTTTATTTAATGATGGTAGATTAGAATTTTAGCATACCTTATATTCATGCATTTGTTTACATGCATTGCATCATACAAATTTTCAATTCCAAATTGAATACGTGTTATTTGTAGCATTCCATATTCCATGTTTAGGATAGATTACATCTTTGCATGTGTTGCATTAGACATTGATGCTTAGGTCCATGCATGGATTTCTAATATTTTGGCTTGAGTACTAGGTGAGCTTTTATGCTTTAGCATATCGCATGTGTGTGAATGTTGCCATGATAGCATGCTTACCATGAGGATAAGTGCTTATGTGATATAACCGCATGAATGCTGTGGATGGAGGTTGAATTACCTAAATTGGGACAACACATTAAAACTGTGAGTTTTAAAGCCCACTAGATAGTGGCAAAATCGTCTTTTCTAAAAGAGAGTGGCAAAAGCATTTTAGCCTACTTATGAGTAGTAAATCATTTTTCAAAACAAACACGTAATGTTTTGTTCCAACTTAGGCGATTTGGTCTATACTTGTTATAACATAGTAAATCTAGGCTAATAACCTAATAAGAACACGTAATGTTTTCAAAATCGGATATCACGGTTAGTAGAGGCGGTCTTGACCGGCGAGAGGGTGCTCATAAATGACCTTCCCGATCGTACCCAAGCTCGAGCCAAGTCAACTTTGGTTATGGTTTCCTAAATTTCCCATTTTAAAAAATATTTAGGTGGCGAATCCATGTTTGGCACTTCTTTTCAAAAATCGCTTTTTCTCAAAACGATTTGCGAGTTGGACTCTTTGGTTCAGATGAACCGTGACACAAATCGAGTCAGAGTGAAGCGATTTTAGAGAACTCGTGATATCTGTTTTGATTTCATTTATGTGTCTCTTTGCATTCATGTCCATAAGGTGGACCATTCGACCTAGTTGCATAGTCGAATCCGTAGTGACCATTCCAAACTAGGACAGTTGCTTTTAGGTTGTTTGAAAAACCCTAGCTCGACAAACAATGGTTCATGATCAGTGTTGTTTTCTATATTACACTAGTCATGATTTTTTATTCCAATACCTAAAGATGAATTAATCATTAGGTTCGAGTTAAAAAAAGAAATTATTAATTGATAATTGTTAAATTTATTCCGCATCATCTTTATAAATTACCCAAACAAAATTATTTGATGGTAATTGTTAGTTTGTTCTTTTTAGATGTGAGATAGAATTTATTGTTCATGTTCTCAAAATTAATTTACAATAGTTTTTAACTCATCCGGTGTTAGATTTTGCTTAGATTAGTGTGAGAATAGCACAATTTGTAAATAAAAATTCGGTGCTCTCAGACTCTGCGATGGTCGAAAGGGAATACATAGTAGCGAATAGAAAAGTTTAACACAAGTTTTCCCTCAAATTCTGCCCAAGATTACAAAGCCAATGTGGTAAATTCTCCCATCCAAATCCATATCAAGCCAATGAATAATAATTAATAATACAAAGAAACGAATAATTAACAAAATATTTCAATAAGAGATCATGAACAACTAAGTGAAGTGAAATTGTGGACAAAGATTTTGTTTTGAGTTTTCTTGTATTGGTATATTTCTCTAGAAGAGCAAACCGAACAAAGCGCACCCCAGTACCAAGCTTCCCGCCACCATCTCTACGCATTTCGACTTCTCTGCTCCACTCTGCATATTTTTCAGTCACAGTTCAATGATTTTAATTATAATCCATAATGTCATATACAATTACCAGAAAATAATCCAAAGTATATGTGACAAATTATACAAATTAATAGTGTCATCTATTTTGATTATTTATTTATTTATCATAATCCATTTTGATTTAGATACTAGAATAATATAAATTTATTAGTTTCTATATATCTTTTGATGCCTTCATAGTTTCTCTCTAAATTCCACGCTTAACAAGTCTACTTACTTGCCAGTAGGGTGTGCGCAGTGCAGTTCGAACAGTTTGAGAGTAAAATTATAAGTTTAATGGCAAATTAACAGATCAATAAATTGCGATTTGAGCGATTTTGGGCGGATTGATAGATTGAAGAATATTCTAACTAATTATTAAGGCCTCGTTTGACAAGTTAATATTTTAGCTAAAAAGTCAAAAAATTCCTAAAAAATTCAAAAAGCCTATAACTTATACCAAAAAATCAAAGATTTTTTTTTTTTTTCTCTTTACTTTTTGCACATCTTTTTGTAAAAAGCTAAAAAGTCACCCCAAACATACTAGTTTTTTTTACCTCATATTTTAGCTAAAAAGTCAAAAAGTTACTAAAATAACTTGTTCCCAAAAGAGGCCTTCTTTGAATAATATATAATACTTATTTGCATAATATTTTTCATATAGAACAAACTAATTTTACATAATATTTTATATATATAATTATTAATTTATAATAAATTTCATATCTTAAATCTCTCTAACACTCATTTTTACTTTGATATTTCATTATATATTAAAAAATATATATGCATTAATTATAACGGAACGATTTCGAAAGTGAATTATAAATTTTAAAGTTTAAATCGCAATTAGCGGATAGAGCGGTGTAAATTAATACAAAATGATACGATTTTGGCAAATTTAATGATATTTTGCACGGTCCTACTTGCAAGACTTCTATCAATTTCAAATAGTTGCATAATTTTTGTCTCAGGTTGGTACAAATTTACGAATTACACCAGGTTTATGGTTGAATATGAGAGTTGAAAAGTAATTGCATTTTTAAATAAATTAAAGAAAATGAGCATTGTAATTATAGATATCTATATAAATTTAAATAGACAAATAATTATCTAAAAGATATCAATAATTATCAAATTTGAGCATCAGAAGCTACACCAAATCATCAAGGTATTAATTTGGGCTCCACATTTCCACCTTTCATGGCGACTTGTTTTAGGATTAACTATTTGTAGTTATAATTTGTTAAAATTTCATTATCCACCCTTAGGCTCACATTATCCACCCTTAGGCTCACGTTATTTTGTAGTTTGAGATTTTAACCTTTCAATTTCGATTTCAATTTCAAACTCAAATTCAAATTCAATTTAATACTCATGGTGGAATAATAATGATTTATTATTTTTATACATAATTAATTTTCTAAAACAAACACGATAAAATTTTATATTAATATAAAGTTAAAAAATAATTACAACCTACTAAAAGATTTTATTAATATTAATTATTAAAATTATGAACTCTGATAATTTTCTCATAAAAAATTGCAGATCCCGATGCGCATTTGTCACCAACGCATGTTAGATGTGCAAGCAATCAGCACAAAAATAAACGAACGAACAGTACGTACCTGATCAGCCAGAGCTGCTGGACTAGGCGAGGCCGAATCAAGACCTGGTCCAGGGGCTTCGCTCGGCGGCGCAGGAGGTCCAAGCAACGCCGGAGCCGGTGCCGGCGAAGGTACATTGTGCTTCTTAGTCTTCTTCTTGCTCGGTGCCGGAGCTGGAACTTTCGCCGGAGGTGCAGAAGCCGGCGCCGGAGGCGTAGCAGCTGGCGGAGTTGCCGGAGCTGGAGCAGGAGGAGATTTCGCAGGCGGAGGCAGGGAAGGAGAGCTGACCGGCACCGGAGCAGGTGGTGCACTCGCCGGAGTCGTTGCCGGAGGAGCCGATACGGGCACCGGAACAGCAGGTGTCGTCGGAGCAGCAGCCGGAGGAACCGTAGTCGTCGACGGAGATGCAGCAACCGGAGTCGTCACCGGAGCTGGAGACTTAGGCTTTGAAGGCGCCGTCGCAGTGGCAGGTGGTGAAGCTGTAGTCGCCGGAGATGTGGTCGGCGAGGCAGCCGGAGACTGAGCTCCGACGCCGGCGACTATGATGCACAAAAATGCAAAGGCGAATGTACGCTTCGCTGCCATCGCTTCTAGAGAGGGAGAGAGAGAGAGAGAGAGGGGGGGGGTGTCGGAGACGGTGACAGTAGTGGGAGAGAGTGCGGTGAGTATAAGTAGTGGTTTTTAAACGAATGAATTTGGAAGTAGTGATATTAGATGAATGAATTTGGAAGAATAGAAGCATTAAAAAAAAGGATGAATTAAGTACACTTCCTTAGATTTATATTTATCAAAATTCATTTTTTTACATTTGAGAGAATATATTAATTTTTTGTTAATTTAATTGTATGATAATCATTACGGTGAGGGAAACTGTTATAAAACTTTAAACCTTAATGAAACTTTAAACTTTAAAAGAGGAGATGTAATTTTTAAAAAATAAAAAAAAAATTATAATAAATATAAATCTTAGGAAATACCCTTAAAAAAACAAAGAAGGTTTGGACATTTGGGTGGGCCTTATGCAATAACCCAACAAAATTTGCATCGCAATGTGGCGGTCGAAAACAGCCTGTAATGTGGGCTCCCTCTTTAATTGAATTTGCATGTGACATCAGGTAAGCAAGGCATTTTTTGTAAGTATTTGTAGTTTAAAAAATTTTACAAGCCACGCATGATGGATGATTCATATTTATTTTTAGAGAAATGATACATAACTTTAAATTTAGAGATTTAATTTAGGTTCTAGTATTTTGACCCAAAAAAAAAAAAAAACACAAACATCACATTAGGGTGGGGGCCACTAGTTAGAGATTTAATTTGGGCTCTCGTAATGTGAAAAAAAAAAAAAATAAACACAAACATCACATTAGGATGGGGTCAGCTCATTAGAGCTCCTCTAGAGCTCTATATTTAGAACTCCAATCTTTTTCCTTATTTTTAATAGTTAGGAGATAAAAAATAATAATTTATTAAAATGTTTGTAGAAGTTTTTTATTATTATGTAAATAAAATTAAATGACATTTTAAAAGGAAAATTATATTGCAATAGGAGAATAAAAATTTTACACAAGCATGGAGGGATTTAAGTCACACTTGCACTCCCACAATTTTTCATTTACACTCCTTCACAAAATCAATTACACCCCACATATTTTTATAAATTTATTTATTTATTTATTTTTATCTATCTCAGTGTTTTAAAATTCTCTCTATTTTAAAAATATTTAATAATTTTTCAAAAGTTTTTAAGGTGGCCTAAATCACACAACCACCTGTACACCGCGTAACCACCAAATGATTCTGTGCTGGCTTTTTCTTTTTCGCTTTTTTCGTCAAAGGGCTCTTCTTCTTGTACAGCTGGAAATGTATGGTGGGATGATGATCACGTAATAAGACATGCCGTGTTTGTGTTATTTTACAACTAAAAAGAAAAGTACCAAATACACCTTAAAAAACGAAAAGTTATTTTTTAGTTGAGAAAATAAATAAACTGAAATTTTGAAAAAAAATTCCCAAACAATACACATTTTAAACCTTAACTAAAAATGCTATAAAAAATTTACCAAACAGCCCCCTACGCTATGATTGTGAGGACATGGTTCTGTCTCATGTACTTTGATCTAATTTTTTTTAATTAAGATTAATTAAATTTAAGACCATGTGGTCATGAATTATTGAAACATGAGAACATTGATTTTTTTGAATCAATAATGCTAATAAGTTTTGGCATTTTCGTATGTAAACACTTTGGGTCTACAATAGTAGATTTGTAAGGTCATCATTGAAGGGATACCAAGCAAATAGTTAAGACACTATCTTAACAACTTTAATGTTTTTAAGTTAGGTGTGATTGTTGAAGATTCCACCAATTAAGGCATGAGTTTTGCTCATTTCTTTTATTTTGCACTGCGTACATCTATTAAAATAGCACATTGTGTTGATAAATTTACCCATGTTCGACTGGTGTTCTATAAAAACTATCTTTGATTTTAGACATCTTAACCATTGAATCTTATTTCAATACCAAAATTTTATATTAAATTTTTTATCTATAGGCTAATAATAGGCTATACGTAAAATATATTTATTTATTATACAATTTTATTATAACAAATTTATTGTGGGACAATAAAATCCCAACCTGTACTGAAAGTTACAGTTTACTGGAAGGTGGCTAACTAACTTTAGCTGGATTCCGAGTGCACCGACCGCCAACTGTGGACCCTACTACAAAGCTACATCTGTATTGCCTTCTAAACAATTGTGAATTGTCTTTTCCCTTAAATAAAAAAAAAAAAAAAAGGGCAAATTACCAACACCTTTTGAGATTGGACTAAAATATGAAATCTCCCAAGATTTAAAAAATTACAAATTATCCTTTGAAATTTATATTTACATAATAAATGAGGAAGTAATTTATTAAAAAAATATAAATCTCAAGAAATGAAATATAATTTCTCAAACTTTAAAAAAAATTCGTATTTTAATTAAATTTCAAAGGTGTTAGTAATTTGTCCTAAAAAAAAATAAAGCAAAAAAAAAAACAAATATCCCCCCAAAATCATATTTTTTTACAGACATCCTACTTTTTTTTATTGAATTGTTTAGACTTGAGCAAAGCTGCTGACCCGATGGTAAGGCTCTTAACGCATGCCAAGCTTTTTAATTTTTTAACTATTTTAGTCATAGAAAGAAATAAATTTTTTAATTCAGTAAGATAAAACATCATATCGAATTCATAATTATTTTATTTTTTCTCTTATAAAAATCAAAAAAGTCAAAAAACTTATCTTAAACGAAACTTTTTAACTCCAAATTAAAATAATTAAAAAATTAACCCACATTCGATCATGGTCAGGGTTCAACCCTTTTCTTTTTGGACAAGTCAGGGTTCAACCCTAGCATAGAAACTTTTGTGATCTTTTTGCATATAAAAAATAATAATAATAATAATAATAATAATAATAATAATAATAAAATAAGTAAATAAAGACTTATACTGCTTTATTCACATGGATGGAATCCAGATTAAATTTTTTAGATCTAACCATTTTTTTTTAATGTGGAGAGCAATTATTTTATTGCATTTTTTAATTGTTAGTAATATGTTTTGAATTTGGCAGGCACTCCATGTGCTTGTTTATTGTGTCAGATGAAATCTTATTTATTTTTATTCAAGTTACTGTATTTTTGTGGGACAGAATTTTACAGATAATTTTGCTAAGCTGTATAAATTGCAATTTATATGGGAGAATTTTAAGATTTTAAGTACTTAGTTTGAGTAGATATAGAATCATAATGATTGCATCTATAACCCTTTAATCTATCTTATGCGCTGGATCTTATATTTATGAGAAATGTAGTAAAAATATACACCCAAAAAATTGTATGGAGGAGTTTGTGAAGTAATGACGTCCATAAGAGCAATTCCAATGGAACAGCTAATGTTAAACTATTATATGCCCTCCATTTTGCTACTCATGAATGCATGGTTTGAAAATGCCAAAATCATAGTTACATTTGGCAAGGCGATTTGACAATTTGCAAGCATTGCCGTGTAGACAAACTACTACTCCCTTCATCCCAAATCGTTGTTTTTTTTTTTTTTTTTTTAAAACATTCGTGCCCTTTAATTGAGTCGATAAATAACATATTTTCATAACAAATATAAAAATCTCAATTAGTTCTTATAGATAAAGTCTGTAAAATCATTAGAAAAAAATAAATCAAAAAATATAAACAATTTTAGAGATGTATGGAATAATAAAAATAGATCAACGATTTTAGACGGAAAGAATAACATTTAAACAAAGTTTGACAAATTGCAAAACAGTGCTAGCACGGAATTATTAGGCAAATGGCTACTAAAATCGATATGAATTCCTATAAAAATGTCCCAGCAAAAACCACTCAATTTGCAAACCTCTCTTCTTTTCGCCAATAGCTTGTTCATGAATTCATCTTTTTTCTCTTTCCATTCATTCACACACAAATATGAAAGATCCTCACCAAATATAAAAAAGGAGAAAATCATTCACTCCTGAAGCGGTTGGAAAAATTATAGTTGAAAGAATGGTAATCAAAAGAAAGGAATGGTTGTTGGGCCTAAAGTCTGACAATTTAACATTGGAATAAAAATGCCAAATTATAACATTCAGGATAAACTACCATGCTAAAATTTCACATTTGGATGCTTAAAATGTCTTTTTACATTGGAAATGCTCTTATTGCACCTTCTCGGATTGCTATTGGGTTTGAATTGGGTAAAATGCCACGTGGCACCACCTAGAAACCACGTGACAATTTGAGGGGTTGGCAATTGGACCAAATTGAAAAGAACCATATACTATGGAAACTATGAACATCCTAGCATTGTTCTTGGTTGTTTTGATGAGAATTCCATTCCAAAACTAGTAGTTTACCACAAACCATAAACCTCAACACCATTTAAAATCAAATGGATGGGCATAAAATATTTGTATAAATTTAGATACTTCATGCCTCCAAGTTTCAACTTTCTCTCCATCTTACTAAATGCCTCTGAATATTCTAAATCTTCTATCCAAAAATTTGATGAAATAATTGTTGAACTGATCGAGTTCTTTAAGGCAAACGTGCAACAGCTAGCTCATTCATGGGTAAGAACCTAAGAAATTTAAAAGGATTGGAAAAAATTAGTCACAAATTATGGGTTAGAATTTTGGTCACTCATGGAATTTTGGTCTGTTCTGTCTCTCCAGCTCAGAACCCTCAACTTCAATGCTTTACACATGTATTTAACGTTGCCTAGACCTCAAAAATTCATCAGTTTTCCAACTCTTAACCATCATAAGCTCTGGATATTAGCTTTACAGACATCTAAAATATAAAATTCCAGAACATATACTACGTTCAAATAATTCAAGGTTAGACTAGTCCTACAGGGTGTGCGGAGGATTTACGAAACCCTGTTAGATATTTCCTCCATTCTGTGATACGAATATTATTTCCACTTGTTCAAAAATTAAAACTGAAACTAGAGTCCTGAATAGCTTACCATTTTTCTTCCATTTTTCCTCGTTTGCTTCCATTTTTTTTTCCTTCCTCTTACTTTCCCCATCTGTTGGCAGCAGTGTTCTTAATCTAGTTCAATCACAGCAGCAAAAATTACAGCAAATTCCCAAACGTAAATTCACTGCTATCAGTAGGTTTCTCCCTCTGCCTGCTTTTTCTGAGTGATAACTCTCTCTCTCACACACACACACACACTCGTTCACTAACTGTCCTTCCCAACTGCCGAGTACAGAAGCAGCATAGAACAGGCGATAGAAATTAAACTAATATTGTTGGAAAAACTCATAATAATCATCTATTCAAACTAAAAATATAGTCAAAATATCATCAAAATGCATTGCAACAGTTGAGAAGAGAACTCATATGAAAAAAGAAATTACCATCTGTAACGCGATGTATATTTAAATTGCCATGATGTATATTTAGGACAATTAAGGAGGAAAAAAGAGTCAGAAAACAAAGAATAAATGCACTTCAAATTAATCCTAAAGAAGCCCAATAAATAACAATGTACAACATGCATACATGTAATAACACAAGCTGGTGAAAACACAAACAAATCTTGCCCAATTTTACCTCAGATCTCTCTATTGGTTTGAGACCAGTATAATCCACCACCTCAGAGAGAATCACCGGCCAGAATATGTTGCTTACTGTCTGCTTACACTGTTCTGCAAAAAATTAAATTCTAAGAAAAAGTCAGAATATTGGAGTAAAAGCAACCATCAATATGTCCCATCGAAATGAGATCTTGTAAAATTTCACTTTTGCATGCCATTTAAAACAGATGATTTTATTGTCATAGTGAACCATTTGAAATAATTACATCCACGGATAGGAGTTAAAAGAGCTGATTTTGTGGTAAATTCAGCTTTCCACAACAACACCATGCGGGAAGTAATAGGCATTTATCTGATATACTAATGCCACTTGCATACCTTAACAATGTAAATGCTCAGTCACTGTAGGAGCTCAGAGCAGCAACAACAGATCCGGTTGTCTCAAAAGTTGACGCCACATCTGGATAATCTTTCCAGGATGTTGTGACCTTGAGAGATGGATACAACCAACTCTTCACCGAATCCACAAAGGAGTTTGGATCTAAGGTTAGAATGGCTTCCCAATCCACCTGCAAACCTTGGGGAATGCTCCCAGTGAACTCCATATTAGCAGCAAGAAACAATCCAAGCAAAACTATAAACCCAATGGCAGCAGAGCCTCTGGAAAGCGGCATAAAATTGTACCTGAAAAGCATTACAATGAAGTTCAACAACCTAAATATATTTCCCAGAAAAGAAAACATTTTCAAGGTATGAAAATCCCATGTTTTACCAGTAATATGTCAGCCTTAAGATTGCGTCTCTCACATTTTCAAGCACACTGAAGTCAGTAGACCCATATGATTCACCACAATAAGCATTGCACAAAGCCTGCATTTCCACAGTGAGGTACATTCACATGCCATGCAGGATTCAATCATTGTAACTTTAAAATAGGTAAAGGCTGCATCATTAAATTTTAAAAATGTTCCAAAACTTTACACAACACTAAGGCTCCATTTGTTTCACCAGAAAATAAAATCTGGAGGAACTTTTCATGAAAAACTTTCGAGAGAAACAAAAACATTATGCCTATTTTCCAACTGTTCGGTACTGATTTCAATATTTTTTGAAAAACAAAAAAAGAAGCTTTATGCCTAGTGGTCATTTGGAAGAATACAAGAGAAATAATTTCTACCCAATGAAATAATCATATAAAGCAAATAAATAGAGATCATATGAAACAAGTAGAATGGTCATCTCGTCCTTTGCAGGTGTGTTGATATTGAAAGAGATATCAGATACGTAAATAGAAAGGGGGGGGGGGGGGGGGGGGGGGGGGGAGGAAACTTTAACCATTATCATCATTGTACATTCACTATTCTCCTTTTGTCATTCATCATTGGATAGTCATTAAAAGAGCCCATAAAAAGAAATCAATGAAGTAAGGATGTAGTGGATAAGGGCAGTTTGTGAGAGAGAGAGAGAGAGAGAATACAAAAAAAAAAAAAAAAAATTTGAACCAAAATCCGGGATGTGAATTCCAAATAGTTCCTACTTTTTCCTAATTCTAGTTCAAACAAAACAATCAACTTAGCATTAAGTGAGAGCAAGCAGACAAGAGATGAAAGATATATATATATATATGTATAGAAGATTTAAGTATAATAAAAAAGCACAGTGGTCCATTGGAGCTTAGCAGTCTTGCATTAGGGGAGAATGTAAATAGAGCCTTCAAATCATGCATGAACAATGTGGACCAAGAAGCTAGCGTACAAACTACAGGAAAGGTATAACACCCACACTCCCAGGACAGGTAAGGTGACGGGAATGTTTTTTGTGTTGCACATTTCAGCAGTACCGTACACTGATCTGTTACAAGCTGTAATGTTGCAGGGAATGGGGCAGACTGTTCATGAATAAACTTGCACATCTCATGAAAGCTATGGAGCCCAATAAAAGACTAGGCCCGGCCAATACTGTAAAACAGCCAAAGACATCTGATTTTATTTAGTCTTAGATAACCTGCTTGACTTGTCAGATCAAGCTCAGCTAGTTCTGAATGTCACAGTGAACATTTAAAAGGTGTAGAAAATGCCCCAAGCCAAACACATGGGTGTTATTCATCTCATTTTCATGCTTCTTGCTGGTACTTTGACATTGTGTATTTAAAGTGCATAGAATACGTCTAGGCGTGGTCAAAAACTAATTTCAGAGTCTGAATTTCAGCCTTAATATGTAAATTGACTAAAAAAAGAGACATTGGATGAGTCTAGAGTGACTTACTTCCCATGCCGCTGTCATTTCTGCATCAAAATCATCCCATCTAGAAGGGGTGCAAGGTGTTCTAATGAGAAAGTCAAATCCATGTTCTCCCCTGGAGGAATCATATGATGAACCCAAATCAATAAACAATTATGTAAATGATCTATAATCAATACAAAGGAAAAAAGAGGGGAAAAGAACATAAAATTTGGAACAATGGAATGAAATTATGAGTTACATTTTCGCTAGAGTGATCCTTGTTCCTTCAAGCCGTTTCCTAAAACGCGTACAAAAAATAAAGAATTGAGTTAACACATTCAAATGCTAAAGACATTTGCTTTATCTAATAACTTGCAAGGTCAGCAAACATGATAATATAAATGATAGGACCAAAACTTTATAGGCTTGGTTACCCCTCAAATGCTGTACTGTTGCACCAAGTAGCCAACCAGAAGTCCTCACCAACAACTCTGTAAAGATCAGAGCAGGAGTCTGCATTCATAATCTGCAGTTATATTTTAAAATACAAAAGTTATTTTTTATTTATAGAAGTGGAAAAACATAGGATAATCAGAATGAGTCTATCAACCAAAGATAAGAGTAATGCCCTTATGCAGTACAAAAAGCAGCAACCGAGAGAAGAAAATATTGCATCTGAAAACAAAATAACTCACATCTTGCAATTTCCCATCGTCAGAAAGATCAATGACATTGTCTCCCCTGTTGTACACAAACATTTTTTCCTTAATGATAGACTTTGCAATGCCTAATGTTCTGCACACCATCAACAAAATGAGGCTTTTTTCGTTTCTTTTTTTGGAGTTGAGCTTGAGAATAAAAGAAAACATGCTTGTCACCTTTGAAAATTTGGAAAATAGCGAACAACTTTTGCTTGCCCAAGAATAAGTGGCGTATGAGACCCAAATCCAGAATTGAACTCCTCACTAAATGGAAGAAACACCACACTCAGATCAACAATCATAATAAGCAACGATAAGACTTCTGATTTGAAAATTCAAGAGGATAAAGACAAAATAAAACTACACTACAAAATAGCAAAAATCGTACTCTAGGGAGTCATAACTAGTGCAGAAGATACCCAGGGATGTCTCAAATAATCAAAAATAAAAAACCAAAAAGAAAAAGGATGCTGATAATTGTGGAGGCAATGCTGGCTTTTTCTGGAGCAATGAGACATTTTTCGGGGCATTGAATAGCTGTATATTGCTTTAGTAAAAGCCATGATTGCTTTAGCCAGAGCTGTTCTGGTAACAATTGGGTAACCATGTGTATTATGATTCAGGTTGACTAAACCAACAGGAGAAAATGGATACCAACACCAAGTTATTGGGTATCAAGTTTTCGAATAAAGTTGTATGCAAGGGTCATGCTAGATAAATTTTAAAATATTAGAAGTGTGTTATGTTCAACAAAATCTCAAATTTATGTGGGCATGGATCATCCTAAGAAACATCCACGCGTCACAGGAAAGGATTACTAGACAAAGGAAGAACAGAGTACGAATGTCATACATAACATTGAGTACAAACAATTATATAGCACTACTACTTAAATGGGATCATAGCCATTTTCACTTAAATCCAAAAAAGGAAAGCTATGCCGCTTCAAAATTGAATCGGACACCCCTAATAAATATTCCACTCATCCAACACAGTCCAAGCAAGACCTTTCTTAAGAAATCAGTAAATAATAATTATAACAAGGGGAAAAAATAATGATGGTACCAGTAATACCAGTGCATAATATAATAAAGTAACATGATATTTTGAACTTTAACTTCCAAATCATGAAAATATTTAACATAAATTAATCAAAAATTAGATTATGCATACATATACAAGGAAATGAACCTATGTATTGCAGTGTCCATACCCACCCACCCTCGAAATTTTTCTGCTATTGCTGGTACCCATGCCATGCCATGTGGCAGGCATCCTATTAATTGTCTGTTCTAGGCATACTGACTCACAAACACCATCCAACTGCCTAGCAGAAACAAAATCAAGATGGATTACCTTAACTTGTTAACCCACACAACTGGGTCACAGGGTTCAGAGATCTGTCTCCACTTTACAGCCAACGAATAAATATCATGCCATGACATCATAGGACGGCCTGAAGATCTATCTTCAACAATCCCATATGAAGTTGATGGTTCTGAGGAACTGCTGGTACTACAACAAGCACCACCTCTATTCTGGCTGGGAATATTGATTTTTTCCTTTCTCCGCGCTCTCTTGCCATGTTTTGATGTGCTTCTATTAGGGGATTTCCATTCTGCTTGCAAAGAACGCCATGCCTTTGAGACCTTCTGTGCGATCTCAATAGCAGCTAATCCCGCCATACGATGCTGGTACATGTCAAATTAGATATGTAATCAATAGATGAAACAGTTCAATTTAAAATGAGAGAGAGGGAGAGAGAGAGAGAGAGAGTATAGTAAAGCAGAGAGAAGGAATTTATTAAAGGAGGACTAAAGTTACCATCACATTAAAGAAATTTTATTTATTTGGTCATTCTAGAAAAGGAGAGAGGGGGAGAGCCGTATAGGGGAAGAGGATGTAGAACTATGAAGGGGAAGTGGAAAGGGTATTTTCCCCGTCTGCTCATCAATTAAGAGCTCTTCTGGAATCATCACGGGGGCGGTAAGATTGTTCATAAAAGGGGAACTTCTTTCCACAAGGAAATAGCTTTACTAAAGGAAATGGATAATCAAAATGAGGCCAGCAGTCCCCATGCAATAATACAAGAAAGGTTCACATCCATAAATGCCAAGTTGCAAACCTCATAAGTTGAGGAGACTACTTGAGTGAAAACTTCACTTGGCATTAGTCTTCCCGCATGCAAACACATTTGCAGTTTCCAATTTAAGCAGTTATTAATCTAAAGGAAATACTCTCTACCCTTGAATTTACTGATTTCAATCTGTATTTAACTCAATGAATTTAAAGTCTAAACAGATCTAGATTATATAAAATATGCCATTGGTGATGGATTAGTCCATTCGAATCAAATTGATAGGGCTCCTCCATAAAAGACAATCCCAAAATGGGAGATCACCAAAGTTTGAAACCAATCACTTCCCATAAGCTAATACTGAAGGGGCCATTGCATGGATGTCTGCAACTAAAATGAA
This sequence comes from Camellia lanceoleosa, assembly GCA_025200525.1. Lineage (NCBI taxonomy): Eukaryota > Viridiplantae > Streptophyta > Magnoliopsida > Ericales > Theaceae > Camellia > Camellia lanceoleosa. The sequence goes on along the minus strand of CM045758.1, from coordinate 190,330,723 downwards.
GGAATCAAGAAGCTATAATTTTCAAGAAATGACATGTTCAATTATGATGAGCATCCAAACATAGAAACAAAAGAATATATAATGAGAATGGAATGGAAAAGCAGGAAAAGAAAAACTATAAGAGCCAGTAATAATAACTAAAACACAGATAATCTTCATATAAATCACCTGACGCTTATTGGGCAAGAAACCAGAGCAACTATACTGGATCTTCTTTCCTATCAAGTCTGCAGCCCGTATTAGTATTACAGCAGTCTTCTGCTTTGTGGCAGAAATATCTTGCTTTCTCAGCTTACCCTTCTTCAGAGATTCACGCAAGGGGGGTTGCCTGTAAACCTTTTCACACACATTTTTGGGGTGCAGCCTTTTGCACCAATACTCCTGCAGAAAAAGATTAAACAAATGAAATAAGAGCACTTGTTCAAAGTTAAAAAAAAAAAAAAAAAAAAAACACATCAGCAAATTTTCTTCTTTTTTTTGTTGGGTGGGGGGAGCGTCTACAACAACTTAATGGTCACATGAACACTTGAGTGGATTGAGGATGGAACAATAGGAGCTCAACACCTAAGCAAAGGGTAGCTAGGGTTGAGTCGTAAGGTACTCATATAAAACCTAGTTCTAGAATATTTTGCAAGCTTTGGCTGGCTGATTGCAACAAGCTCCAGACAGCTGGAATGCTCCCCTCTCTCCATCTCTGTTTCTTTTCTTCCTCCACTCTGCTGCAACTTTTCTTCTTTGCTACTGCTGATTCTCTTTCCTGCTGTCTCTAACTCTCTGTTTTCTCTCATCTCCTCCTGCTGCTTTCCCTTCCCTGCACCAGCTCTGTTCTCTGTCAGTCTTTTCCACTTCTTTCTCTACTATCTTACTTTCCTGCCCTCTGCAATTCAATTATTTGTTTTTCTTCTTTCTCCTATCTGGTTCTCTTCTCCTCTCCATTTTACCCACTCATAGCTTGCTTTTCTGTTTCTTCTCTTCCTTTTGCCTGATTCGCTTCATTCTCTAACTTCACCATCATTGTACTTGGGGAATTGGAAGCCTGTGCTACTCTCTACACGACCTATTGCACTACTTCTGACTTGTAGCAGTCTGTTCTACAGGGTACAGCTACACTGATCTTGGTTCATGTGCTGGAAATGTCCTTTTTGGTTGAATATCCTTTTGATTTGTAATGGACTATTGTTCCATTTACTAACGTTTTTGGTTTGCTTGTCCTTTCTATGTAAGTTTCCCATCTAATTAACAATTACATAGGTTGTGGTATGACTGCATAACAAGGGTAAAGTCTCTTCATATTCTCATAAAAAACTATAGACAATCAAGTTGAACCATTATCATAACGATAGAATTGTTGGTGATTGTATGACTGGTCAAAAAAATATTCTCATAATGTTGTCCACTCAAGTGGTACCATTTTTTTCTCTTACCTAGGCTGCATCAAAATTGCCAATGACATAAAATTGAAAATTTTAAACAAGGAATCATTGACAATCACCCTACAAATCAAAATTGAACTTTAATTATTCCAGCACATTTATAAAAATAGAAATGTAACTACTCTAAAGTTGAAGCATGAAGTAGTAAGAAAATGTAGTCAAAGAAATGAAGACCAAATTAGCAACATTAAAAAGTATGATCTTCACCCGATATTACCTTAAAGAGCGGTTCAATATCTCCATTGATGTCGAACCAACAAAATTCACTGCTGATCTTTGAAGCAGTGTACAAAGCAATTTCTTTCTGCGAAGAGACGTACATAGAAGTTTATCATAAAAAAAATGCAAACCTCCTAACACATGCTATAATTTAGAACAACTCTATAATTAGATAAAAGTAATCGACTATGTCATATGAACTTGGATATGGGTGTCGGGTGTAGGTATGTAACTAAGTGTTAGACTCATTTAATTCTTACGCCCAAGGACACCCAGGCCTGGCTAAATTTTATATTTTTTAGAAACTCTTTTCCATTGATTTAGTGTAAAATGGCTTTACAAACTAACATGGATTTTTTTTAAGCATGTAATGAGAATCTTATGCATAGTTTCACAGCAAACTTTATTACTAACATATTTTTATTTGGTGCATGCCAAACTAGACATATTCAGCACATAATCCATACACTAACCCAAGTGTCAAGTATCTGACACGAGTACTTGACAAATTTAGAGAAGTCCATGTAATATAGGTAATCGATATTGTTAGTGAATTCATATTATCTTTATGCAATTAGTTAAGAAATCACATACTACCAACGGTTTTCAAATATGAGTCTGTATCGCATCTGTATAGCAAGTTATGCGTACAAATGCAATTGTATTGATAAAATAAACACCCACATATAAATATATAAGTACATATATAAAGATAAAGATATATCTATATACAATTATAATAATATATATGTATATGTACATAACAATGTGGTGATTATATAGGTCCAATATATCTATGAACAACCATGGACAATGAGACTTGGTTAGTGAACCTATGGAAAGTAGGGTATAGAACACATAAGTAGTGCCAAATCAAATAGAGGTGAGCTAGGTGAGATTTAATATAGCCTTTGGAGAGGAAAGGGAGGGAGCAGTGGTAGTGGAGAACAAATGAAGGTCTGGAGAGGAAAAACTAAAACTTTGAAACAGGAAAATGTTAGTTGGAGATGAAGAAGATGGAGACCTCAATAACTATAGCAAGGTTAGGCCTATTGAGGCCAATCGGTGCCATGTGCCAAGGCTATGCACCCAAGGTAGTATGGGGGACAGGTGGCCTCCTCCGGTTAGCTTGACACTCTACACAACCCTAACTAACAATAGAGTCAAAGGCTACAAAGGATATGTGGTGTGCCCTCAAGTGTAGAGGTGTCTGAAGCATGACATGCATCCTGGGTGGATAAGGAACATGGAGATTTCTCTCTACATAAAACCAAGACAGAAGTCCCTCAAAGGGAGATGAGTACCTTCATCAACAAGTAGCTAAACCAACCCTCAGCTTTAGCACCAAATAACATGACTCCAGAAATCATGCGCCTGGCTAGGGACACAAACATCAACCTCGAGGGACTCTTTAGGCCTGCACCAAATAACATGACTCCAGAAATCATGCGCGTGGCTAGGCACATCCCCCTCGAGGCATAAGGGGAATGTGCTTGGGTGGGGGATACTCAACTGGGCTAAGTGGCCAGTGCATCATGGCCTATGCCATTGAAAATTGTCCTTATACATCTATGTTCAAGGCCAAGGAACACCTTGTATGCCAGCCTAAATCGAGAACAACATGACTCGACTCAAGGGAGAGCTAGCAAGACACAAAGATGTCGACTAATCCACATGTCACCTCATTCGGCTCACATGGGAAACATTTATCATATGCATTAACTGGTGAATCCATGCGTCAACATGGGACCATGTACCAATACCAACCACATTACATATATTTGTGTAATTGATTATATGTCTATGATAGAAAACTGAACTGGAAATTAATGCAATCCACATTTTAGTGAAACAGTGAATAAGAAGATTAACATGAAGATCCAACGAGCCCGCACCTAAGTGAAAATCATGATTTAAAAATACAGCAATGTAAAATTTTAGGGACAAACTGAGGTTAGGTACAAATCTTAATTTTAGCAAGAGAGAAGTCAAGAGCTTATTAAAGAGAGCTCAACATACATGGAAAAGAGAGGGAAAATGTGTAGGGGAAAATAAAACTCATCTGCTCCTTCATCGAAATTCAAAATCCTTTATTGTAAAGCCACCCATTTTATTCTTTTTTTTTTTTTTTTCCCCAGGCAAATAAAGAGACATCAAGAAAGAAAGCCAAGTACACCTGGAGAAAACAAGCACTCATGCAAAGGATACACTCACAACAACTAGATGCAAGGATAACTCTATCCACTACAAAGATATAGCGCACCTCCACATGTTATTAAAAAATGTTTTATATGTATATATATATGCATGTACATGAATATCTATAGAACATAATTTTTTTACCACATAAAGCAAGTGGTTAATCTGGAGTAGAAAACGAGTTTTAACACCCATATATTCTAATCCAACAGAAAGAATAATACAATAACTTCAATAGCTTTGACAAGTTCGGCATCAAGATTCAACAGAGGAGAGAGAGAGAGAGAGAGACAGAGAAGGTACATTGGTTTAATAGGTTGCATGTATAAATCAGGATGACTAAGAATAGACCAAAACAAATGCGTATCAAAGGTTCTGATATAGGATGAGTAGGGATTACTTTTCTACAAGTAGTGAGCCCGGTTTAAATATATTGGCAGCAGTAACAATAGACTTATAGGGCTGGATTTTGTGAGATTTTGTGGCTGCAAAAGTATTTTAAAAAATAGGAGTTCAAGGGTTTGTAAAAATGGTAGGGTTTCGGGATGAAAACACAAGTGCTTAGAGACAGTTGGGTGGTTGTTCTAAGCACTGTGAACAGTGACGTGAACAGTAATCTTGCTGGATAGAAGAAGAAGAAGAAGAAGAGAGAGAGAGAGAGACAGAGAGAGAAGTGCTTCACCCTCACAAGGGATAGGCTAATCACACAAACATAATCTCAAATTTTCATAATATTAACTCTTCTATTGAATCATTGAGATTACACATATATTTATAGGCTAAAGACTTTCCTAATTCTATAAGGACTATTTCTCAAATTTAGAAACTAAAAAATATTAAGCAACTACTAATATTCTAAACCAACTATGACTTTCAATTCTACTTCAATCATAATAGGAAACTTTAATGACTTCTAATTCTATTTCAATATCAAAATAAGAAACTTGGACCCTTGACTGCTAAGACTATTTTAAACATAATAAAATCTATACATAATAACCCATTTAATAACTTGACCCAAAATAAAACCCATGGGTGACCCCCTACAACCCATGTCCAACAATTATTGAAATTACCATTATACCCTTAATTACTAAAACCTACTATAATGACATGAAGATTCCAAATTATTCCAAATCTTTAATTCTTGATGCCCTAAATGTGCTTTATGTGAAATTCCAGATTTGCTCTTTTTCTTCTTTCCATGATCTTCATCATTCTCCCCTCCATTCGAAAAAACTCAACCTCGAGTTTTATAATGTTGAAGTATAAGGATTATGGAATCTTGCACTTGCAACCATTCAACTTGATTGTTTGGAACGAACGATGAGAAAATAAAAAAGTTTAATGTTGTCATCACTCCATTGACCACATCGAATTTGTCAGGAATAATAAACTCAATGTGAACTTCATTTTCTTGTGAAGTGTAGAAAGTTCAGTTGCATTCTCATCATTTTCTTGGGCTTCCTTGGCTTTAGAACATTGATCATGATGATCTTCCATGCTTTCTTTAGTAAGCAATTTCTTCAATATCCTCAATATTAGCAGCATATTCATCTTGTTCTTTCATAGTTTCTTCAAAATCTTCAACACTATCGTCTTTTTGCTCCTGGATATTAGTCTTCTATAAAACAACAGCCAACAATCCTTCCATGAAAGCTTTCAATTCCTTCACAGTTGTCTTGATAGTATGCACATCGCTCTTTATGGTTGCAACATCCTCCTTAATTATCGCAAAATCCTCCTTTAACATTGCAACATCTTTGTTAGTAGCTCTATAACTTGTTGACCAGGTTTCAAATTTCCAATTTAATTCAATACTTGTCAACATTGTAATAAAGAAAGTAATTTCATCAAAAGATTGGTAAGGAATAAGGTAGGATCTTGAAGCTCTAATACCAAACTGATGTAGAATGAGTAGGGATTACTTTCCTACAAGTAGTGAGCCCGGTTTAAATATATTGGCAGCTGTAACAATAGACTTATAATAGGGCTGGATTTTGTGAGATTTTGTGGCTGCAAAAGTATTTTAAAAAATAGGAGTTTAAGGATTTGCAAAAAAAGGAGTTTAAGGAGTTTAGAGACAGTTGGGTGGTTATTCTAAGCACTGTGAACAGTAACCTTGCTGGATAAAAGAAGAAGAAGAGAGACAGAAGTGCTTCACCCTCACAAGGGATAGGCTAATCACACAAACATAATCTCAAATTTTCTTAATATTAACTCTTCTATTGAATCATTGAGATTACACATACTTATAAGCTAAAGACTTACCTAATTCTATAAGGACTATTTCTCAAATTTAGAAACTAAAAAATATTTAGAAACTACTAATATTCTAGACCAACTATAACTTCCAATTCTACTTCAATCATAATAGGAAACTTTAATGATTTCTAATTCTACTTCAATATCAAAATAGGAAACTTGAACCTTTGACTACTAAGATTATTTTAAACACAATAAAACCTATATATAATAACCTATTTAATAACTTGATCCAAAATAAAACCCATGGGTGACCCCTACAACCCATGTCCAACAATTATTGAAATTACCATTATACCCTTAATTACTAAAACCTACTATAACGACACGAAGACTCAAAATTATTCCAAATCTTTAATTCTTGATGCCTTAAATGTGCTTCATGTGAAATTCCAGATTTGCTCTTTTTCTTCTTTCCATGATCTTCATCATTCTCCCCTCCATTTGAAAAAGCTCGACCTCGAGTTTTATAATGTTGAAGTATAAGGATTATGGAATCTTGCACTTGCAACCATTCAACTTGATTGTTTGGAACGAACGATGAAAAAATCAAAAAGTTCAATGTTGTCATCACTCCATTGACCACATCGAATTTGTGAGGAATAATAAACTCAATGTGAACTTCATTTTTCTTGTGATGTGTAGAAAGTTCAGTTGCATTCTCATCATTTTCTTGGGCTTCCTTGGCTTTAGAACATTGATCATGATGATCTTTCATGCTTTCTTTAGTAAGCAAGTTATTTTTCACCTTCCTTTCTTCGATATCCTCAATATTAGCAGCATATTCATCTTGTTCTTTCATAGTTTCTTCAAAATCTTCAACACTATCATCTTTTTGCTCCTGGGTATTAGTCTTCTGTAAAACAACAGCCAACAATCCTTCCATGGAAGCTTTCAATTCATTCACAATTGTCTTGATAGTATGCACATCACTCTTTATTGTTGCAACGTCCTCCTTAATTATCGCAAAATCCTCCTTTAACATCGCAACAGCTTTGTTAGTAGCTCTATAACTTGTTGACCAGGTTTCAAATTTCCAATTTAATTCAATGCTTGTCAACATTGTAATAAAGAAAGCAATTTCATCAAAAGATTGGTAAGGAATAAGGTAGGATCTTGAAGCTCTGATACCAAACTGATGTAGGGCGAGTAGAGATTACTTTCCTACAAGTAGTGAGCCCAGTTTAAATATATTGGCACAGACACTATCTCAAAAGAGAAGAAAATAGTATCATCAAATTGTAAGTGAGTCACATCGATTCTATCCCAATAATCCTATCCAACATAAAATAAACAAAAATGGTGATAAAGGATCACCTTGTCTTAATCGGATGCTTGGAAAAATCTCCGCCTTTCCATTCACAATAATTGCCAAAATCCATTTCCTCCACCTAACACCAAATCCTTCCTTTCCAAAACAAAATCTACAAAACCCCAATCAACATGGTCATATGCCTTCTCAAAATCTACCTTAAATACAATTAAAATTACATCAACTAAAATCTTATAAAGAGATGTGACCAAACTAATGGGTCTAAAATCCCCAATCTTGATTGACTTCTCCTTCGAATTAGACAAATGAAAGAAGCACACAAATTAACTTGCCAAAAACCTTCATAAGATCCATTGAAAAGCCTTGTCCCTATCACACTCAAATAGGTCTTTCCAACCAAAATATAGGTTTGAATAAAAATTAAAAATTTCCTCGACAATAAGCTCCTCCTTACACACTACTTGTTGTTTAATTGATTCCTTTCCTCTCAAATATCTAGGGCTTCCGCTGGGAGGAGATCCTAGATTGGTGTCTTTTGTCAAAATTAGGAAAAAGATTGGAGGGATGGAAGCGAGCTTTGTTGTCTTTCCTATTTACTTTTTGTCAATTTTCAAAGTTCCACTAGCATTGCAAGGAATATTGAGATGAGGACTTTCTTTGGGAAGAGTTCATTTGGTTAGGTGGGAGATTGTTTATCTTTCTAGGGCAAAAGGTGGCTTGGCTATAAGGAACATTGTTGCCAGGAATATTGTTTTATTAGGCAAATGGTTGTGGAGATTTCCTTTTGAAAGTGAGTCGTTGTGGTGTTCAGTTATTAAAAGTAAGTATGGAGTTCAATCGAATGGAAGGGATTCTAATGTGGTTAATAGAGGCAATAAATCCATTTCTCGGTTGTGTCCTCTTGTGTCTAATTATTTTTCATTGGGAGGATGTTTGGTTAAGGGATATTTTTGGCACCCATATCATGGAAGTTTGATCTCATTAGAAACTTGAATGATAGGGGCTTCTTTGTTGGTTGTGCTTAAAGGGGTTTCTCTTTCTTCAGAATCTTGTTTGGATCTTTTCATGCAAATCCTTTTTGATAAGATTATTGATAATCCGAAACTTTTAAAGTGAAGTTTTTCATGTGGTCTTTGGCTCAAAAGGGTGTTACAACTAATGATGTTCTTGAGGAGAAAGCCTAATCACTCTCTTTGTCACCAATGGTGTGTGATGTGCAAGAATAATTTGGAGGTAGCGGATCATCTTTTTCTTCATTTGGTTAGGCATTGTTTTTGCTATTTTTTGGGTTATATGGTTGGAAAGAAATGCTCGGATTTTTGACGACAAAGTAGCAAATGTAGAGGCTTTGTGGGATAGGATTGAATATTTGGCTTCTTTTTGAGCTTTTGTATCTCCTCCTTTTAAAGGAGTTCCTTTGGTTTTGATTTCTAGTTGTCATCCCTAGTGTTTGGAGTCTTGTGTTTGGTTTTGCTTTTTCTTCTTCTTCTTTCTATCCTTGTAAGAGGACTTCTTGTCCTCTCTCCTTTCCGTTTTAATAAAATTTTGTTGTTCCTCAAAAAAAAAAAAAAAACAATAGACTGATAGGGCTGGATTTTGTGAGATTTTATGGCTACGAAAGTATTTTAAAAAATAGGAGTTGAAGGGTTTGTAAAAATGGTAGGGTTTCGGGATGAAAACACAAGTGTTTAGAGACAATTGGGTGGTTGTTCTAAGCACTGTGAACAGTGACGTGAACAGTAACCTTGCTAGATAGAAGAAGAAGAAGAAGAAGAGAGAGAGAGAGAGAGAGAGAGAGAGAGAGAGAAGTGCTTCACCCTCACAAGGGATAGGCTAATCACAAACATAATCTCAAATTTTCATAATATTAACTCTTCTATTGAATCATTGAGATTACACATATATTTATAAGCTAAAGACTTTCCTAATTCTAGAAGGACTATTTCTCAAATTTAGAAACTAAAAAATATTTAGCAACTACTAATATTCTATACCAACTATGGCTTCCAATTCTACTCCAATCATAATAGGAAACTTTAATGACTTCTAATTCTACTTCAAAATCAAAATAGGAAGCTTGGACCTTTGACTACTAAGATTATTTTAAACATAATAAAACCATTATATAATAACTCATTTAATAACTTGACCCAAAATAAAACTCATGGGTGACCCCTACAACCCATGTCCAACAACTATTGGAATTACCATTATACCCTTAATTACTAAAACCTACTATAATGACATGAAGATTCAAAATTATTCCAAATCTTTAATTCTTGATGCCCTACATGTGCTTCATGTGAAATTCCAGATTTGCTCTTTTTCTTCTTTCCATAATCTTCATCATGTTCCTCAATGGATGTAGGTTCCATCAGGAAATAATCAACCAAAAAGGAAGCTAAGGTAAAATGACAAGTTTTAGGAACTAAATATTCATGATTGCAACCACACAATAGATGCTAAAAAAATTCATAACAATGCCTGAGGTGGCTTATGAAAATTTTCATAACAATGCCCGCAGTGGCTTAGAAATACAACATATCAAATATCAAATCAAACCTGATAGAAGGCCAAGCATTGAAGCACGAATTTTTCCATGGAGTCCAGTTCCAAATCCAAAGCAGCATCATAATCCTTCACCTTTATCATAAAATGAAATTTAGTAAACCAAAGCAAAGAAGAATTGAGTATGATGCCCAGTAGTTTAAATGGGAAAATCAAGAAAAAGAATCCCTAATACCGCTTCTCTATATTCTCCAATAGCATGGAAGGAAGAAGCTCTTAAATATAAGCACTCAATGTTTGAGCTTTCAAGGCTTAACCCAACGGATAAATCCTTGATGGCATTCCTGCAAGTGAAGTGGAATAGTTAACCACGAGTGGCAGGTAAAAAGGCATCTGTTGATGGAGAAAGCACCTAACAAAAAGTTGAATCAAGTAAAAAGTAGAAGTTCAAGACATAACAAGAATTCTGCATGGGGTTTCGTTATCAAACTGACACGGGACCTTTCTGACATGGCGTTATGAGTCCATTTGGTGGAAGCCGGGGGGGGCGGGGGGAAGGGATGAAAAACAATGAGAGAAGGTGGGAAGGATATATGCCGAGGAATGGAAAACTGCCTTCTTTCAGCTACTTTTCACAGAAAAATATAGTAAGCCTGATGTGAAGGTTATTCGCCCCTTATGTGTCTTCCTTCTACACAAAAACACAAAACTATCCCTCCCCACCTCCCACCCTCTTCTATTATATTACTTGCCAGTTGTCACTCTTCCCTCTTATGAAATGGATCGCAGTATGAGATATTAGAGTTAGTCCATTAGAGTATTTTAAAACAAATAAAGAACTACACAGGGACTGCTAAAACACAGTTCAGGAGGTAGGATTAGAGTTAGCTGAGCTAAGCTGTTCCAATGGTTTAGTATAGAGTTTAGATAAACGTGTAAAAAAAACATAAAATCACAGAGAAGTGAAAAAAGAAGAGGTGAAGGAAAAAGGACATGATTAGGCATTTGGATTATCTTTATTACCATTAATATGACGGGGAAGACTAGAAAGTAGAAACTAAAACGCAGAAAAGTTAAATGAAATCAGTTTACGTTTCTATATTAAGCAATAGCATTAATGCTCTCATTGATTATTACAGAAGGCAACAATAAAAGCAATAGGTTGTAATGTTACATGTAAATTTAAGTTCAGACCCAGTCTACCCCTCCTAACACCCAATAATTAGGGATAGGAATGGAATGAATGAAAAAATGAGATAAAGACACAAGGGAGACTTGTGCATAGGGTAAAATGTGAAACTGGTATAAGAATTTGTATAGCACATACGAGGCAAAAAGCACCAAACAATACTGTTTATATGGATGGTCAATAACATCATAAAGACTATTCAGTTCACTCATTGGTGGTTGCATTAAATTAGTGATTTGGACATACTCTTAAAGAAAAGGATGAAAAAAAGAAAAAATAAGTTGATGGAGAGGTTACCTGTGCTCTCCCATCCCATGGAGAAGTAGTCCTCGCAAGTAATATGCTTTGGTGAACCTATTAAAGAAGACAGACTCTCAAGTATCTCCAACGTAAGTGAAGAGAATGGACATCACATCGGGAATCAAGCACCACAAAATCTTCGTAAACCAGAGATAAAGAAAACAATGTATCCACAACATAATACCTTCCATCAATTTGCAGGACCCGTTGGAGGCATTCAAGAGCCTTCTCTGAATTTGCCAAATCTTGGTAGAACTACCAAAAATCAAACATTTAACACAACGATAATTGTCAAGTTATTTCACAGATCAAAGTAAATGTGTTAACCTAATGTGCCTGTTTCTCATGAAACCAAATACAGCACAGCATGTTCCAAAAGTTCAAGGGCACATTCTGCATAATTAGAAAAACCTACTATCGAATTGTTTCAACATCAAATTTATAGTTGTTGATAATAAAATGACTATAAATCCAATGATGGGAGCCTATTGAACCCATAATAGAAATGCCCACCACTATCAACATCACCCACACTCAAATACATGACACAGCCCATTACATTATTGATGCTGATTAATTACAAAGGCCGTTTGACGCTATGTTAACTAGAACGTGGATCGTTCTGGTACATGGAATGAGAACGGGAACGTGGTACGCTACATGCTTTAAAATGTGGTACAATAGGAGTAGACATATATATTACACTTACGAATTTAAAGTACTTCTAGAGCAATTTTCTTTTAACAATTAAGTATCCAATAAATTTTGTTCTTCTTTCATGTAGCAAATCATTTATATGAAAATTATGACCCATTTTTTATTTTCTGTCTTGTCAAAACTTAACTCACCTTAGATTTTAGTTTATACATTTGATTTTTTTTTCTCCTAAGTTAACATTTAAGGAAATATATTGGAAAAAAAATCTGGGGATTGCTTCGGATCACTAAATTTACCGTTTTGGAACGAAAGTGTACCATGTTTTGGAACGTGCGTTCCAATACGTTATTCGCTAGGGTATTAGCGTTTTCTGGTAACATAGGTTTGATGTCTTTACTAATTGCTGAAAACAACTTGTAGTGGTGTCTCCATTACAAGTGTTTGATAGCACAGGCTTAGATGCCACTTCAAAAAATAATTACCAGTGTGTGTTTGAAGTTACCAGTGAGACCAAAATGACTACGGTTGGAGCTGTAATTAAAGTTATAGTTACCTTGAACTTAACTGAAAATCATGACTTCACATAGAACAAAAACTAGAAGAAAAAACTCGAGTCAGGATTATGGCTGCTTGAGTTGAGTTGGTCAGTTAGCACCAAAATAAGAGTATTATCAACTTCACTTTTTCATTATTACCACACAACAGGACACATTAATCACACAATGTGAATATTGTAAGTCAATTACACTGAGTGTTTACTTATGAATACCTGTGTTAAATGAGCCCATGCCTCAAGGAAACTTGGATCAAGTTGAATTGATTTCATATGTGCCTCCTCAGCCCTCCCGTATTCACCAATTGAAGATAATGCCAAACCCTGTAAAAGTCAAAACCTGCTCCATCAATATTTTTAACATGGAAAAGTGCCTGAACTTTCTCAAGCTGATTGTATTAGACCCTAGATCAATAAATTTTAGGAAACATAGAATTACCAAATATGTGTACGCTGATTTGTTATCCTTATCAAGCTTTACACATGCAGATAGGTCTTCAATAGCAGCATCAAAATCCTTAAACTTGAAATTAACAATCCCTGTATTCATTCCAATCCTCGTAATTACTGGTATGCCATGGAACTCTTATTACCTTCATGCATATTATGCACAAGAATTGCCATCCTTTTGCTCTTACGTAATGTCTACATTAGTAACATTCCATATTCACAAAACTAAATGACAAGAATTAGTCAAGTTGTTATTGATAATCTCTAGGTGATAACAAAATAGTTCTATCACAAAATCATACTATCATTTTTGGTATAGAGATAATAAATAAAAAAATCTACTTTCTACTTTATCCAAAATGATCAATCTGCCATCTTATCCACTCATACTTCAAATGAACAACATCACCTGCAATTGTATTTAGAATACTTGAGCATGAAGATGCAGACAATCAATCATCAATAGCAAACAAGAATTTCCAATCTAATCATCATATTCAAATAGAGAAGGGTACTTATACCAGAAAGAAAAAGTTCTCTGAAAAATTGAAGAGCTGAGTTTTAGCAAGTTACCCCTTTCATGTAATATATCTGCTGAGTTTGGCTCAAATTCTAATGCCTTTGTCAAGTCTGCAATGGCCTGGTACCAATAGGTAATTAAACATGCCACAACAAGCATGGGAGATATCAAGCACTTGCATTAATGATAAAGATCAATTCAATAAATATAAAAAAAAAGTACAATTTCAAAAACACTTCAATCATTTTTCTAGTCTAATGTAGAGGAAGACTGGACGATCATTCTAGTCTAATTAGATGGATTAAGTTCAGGACCAGAAATGCAAATGCTAACCATATCTTGCTCCTAACATATCATGCATCTATGAGAGGGTCAGCATGTAAGTGAATATATAAATGAATTGGGGGATTTTGCAGAGAGACACAAATTCAAATCTGAAGAGAGAGAGAGAGAGTTTCATACACACAAAACCAGACAAAGACCTGTAAAGTAAAAAAGAAAAAGAAATAACACATAGCAGTAATTACTATTTCTCTTTATAAAAAATGACCCCTCGCAATACATTGTGGTTTATTAGCATTCACCGACAAAGAACTACAACCAAGTCAGATACGCACTTCATATACAAACACCACACTTCATTTAGCAGATGCTCTTACAAGGGTGTTTGCAATGCTTGCTATGTAGGATTTATTGTAAGTTGGGTAATATAGATTTTTTGGTTACCCTAACACATGGGGGAGTACTGAGAGGGATATTTTCTTTCACCATTCTAGAAGATGCTTGGAAGTTGCTTGAATTTTTCATCCACTGGGGTGTTTCTTTGTATGAAAAAAGATTATTCCTAAGGATATTCAAATCATGGCAAGTAAACTTACGCATCATTAGTTGCCACCATTTTCTCTCTTTCCTTTTTGTTCTATCATGTTTCTACCACTTTGACTTGAGCGTTTGAAAGCTAATTTTTAGTAACATTTTGGGCTAATATTAAAAAAAGGTTGAAAAAAAAAAAATGTTTGGGGGCCACTTTTTTGCTATTAATAAACGACGCGCAAAAAAAAGAAGAAGAAAAAAGACTTTTTCTTTTTGGTTTTTTTTTTTTGGCTTTAAAAAAAAGGTAACTTTTTACTATTATTTTAGCCTCTTGCCAAACGAGGCCTGAATATGAAAGGAAGATTATTGTCAGTATCAATATACAAGTTTTTGTTTTCATTTAAAAAAGGAAAAGGAAAGAGAAAAGTTGCAGTTGTATCCCCATCCAAGGTGAGGTGTACATAAAATGAAATTCTTGAGAAGGCAGTCCAAGGCAAGTGTCATGTTCAAGCTTGCATTACTGTCCAAATGCCTAGAATTGGAAAACTTCCTAGGTGACTAGGCTTGCTATAGAAATTCTCAGCTGAAAAGACCGAGTCAGGTAAGTTAAAAAATGACATTAAGAAAAGATTTCAAGCTTCTGCGCAAGTATTAAACTCCGTCCAGTTGGCAGTCTTTATTTGTCAAAGTGCAGAAGTTCATGAAGTAAAAAGATTAGAACTAAAACCTACGTGAATACAAGATTTTAAAATTAGATTTCACAAGGAGCTTCAATTGTTTTGAAAGTAAAATTGATTTCAGGAACTTCATGGAGATTCACAAATTTTAGGCATGTAGAAAAAATATCAAGGACAAATTACCATGTGTCGTAACTCCCACAATCATGGGGGGAAAAGTAGAATAAAGAAATAGGCTTGGAAGCTCTCACCTGAATGGATTCCCCCAAGGCAGCGCGGGCCTGCCCCCTCCGTTTCCATGCCTCCCCTGCTAATGGATTTGATTGAATAGCCTAATACATAAACAACAGAAACCAATTTGTAAGATAATATAAATGGAAGCAATGACAATACGGACTAAGTATTTAGCATGTGCATTGATTTTGAAGCAGAAGCAGTAAATACCCTCGTGAAATCAGCAATTGCAGCATTGAGTTCCCGTTGGAATGCATACGCTGTTCCCCTTCCTATTAGTGCCTCCGGATAAGTAGGATCCACATTTAGTATCTGTGTATAAAGTATTGTAAAAGACAGTTCTATAAAACCTGACGAATTAACAATGTTACTGTTGACTAGGTTTACCATTCCACATATCTCCTCACCCCCCTTCCCCAACCAAAAAATGAAAAATTTTAAAAAAGAAATAAGAAGAAGAGAAGGAAGTAATATATTGCAATGAAATAGAAGACTATGAGTATGACAATTAAGGGTAGAACTGTAACCTGGTCAAAGATGGATACAGCATGAGCATATTTCCCTTCATTCACCTACAAATGAACTAGATTATATTACCAAAGAGAGTAATTGCCTCAAACATGTGCAATACAATATACATAGAAACTTCAATTACTATATAAAGTCGATAACACAAAAGAAGACTGTCATTCTCTCAAACAAAGTGAAAACAAAATTCCATTTTTATCAGATTTTAATAGGCACAAATAAATGTGCAAATGGTACACTACAAAAAAATTAGAATTTTTATAGAGAAAACGCTTCCTGCACATAAAGTTAAAGATTGCTGTAACTTGGGCATGATGAGAGGTCAGTTTTTCCTTAAAACTTCATCCATATGCAATAACAAATTATGTCAACATGACAAATCCACATAGGTATTGATGAGACCTTTAGTCTCAAAATGAAGCTCATATACTCAATAAGAAACTACACCAAAATGACATGGCCACATACGTATCTAAGATGAGACCTCTGGACTTTAAAGGATACCAATGAAACCCATATTTGCCAATGAATTGGTCAATAATTTGGTGAATCAATTGATTTATCAATAAATAAATAAATTAGTGAATCAATTGCAACAGAAAACAAGTGCTCTTTAACCAAGAAGGTGATAAAATAGGATGGGTATGAACCAAGAGTTTAGAATCTAGTTACGTCACTTATCAAAATAAAATAATAATACAAAACCTAAGTCTGCTATCAATCTGACACATAACACCAGCCAATCTTGTCCTTAAAATGTTATAGACTCAACAATTGATTATTCCACCATAACACAGCGCACAAGTATACATGAACTCACATTCAGTAATGTATGGCAAACAACTATTAAACTGAGTGGTGAGTACTATATATGATTAAAAAATTTCATAGCGCTGGTAAGGGTTTAATAGCCTTGGAGCTGATACATGAAGGATGAGCATTTGGAGCAGGTGGGAGCAAGGCAGCTTGAGAAAGAGACTAGGAAATTGGAGTAGCATTGGCCAAAGAGACATGAGCAACAGTCTTACCACTTCAATTGTTCTGTGCCTTGGAAAAATTGAGTCATTTATGCATCTGCTTACACCAAGGGCTGTGAAGGACAACTAAAGACTAGATGAACCAAGCCAATCAAGCACAGTAAGGGCCTCTAGTTTAAAGAGCATGTGACGCTGGTCTCACAAGCTAGACTAACACAAAGATATCAACACTTAACAACCAATTCATTGATATAGCAAGGAGTATGCTACATACAATATGCAGCCACAGACATGGAATCACCCTCCCTTTTAATTTAGCCAGGACGCATATTGTCCCCCTCAAGCAAGACGAGTGAGATGGACCAAAACAGCTAGGCCCAACTCCATATTCAAGAGAAGAACGTCAAGACTCCATGTAGACATTGATGTGGTGCCTCAACCACACCATCAACAATTACCAAGCTCAATGAGTGTCCTGAATCCTACTCTTAACCAACCATGCATCCAGAGGCAGGACCACACACATAAACACCTTTGAGATTGCATCATGAATGCCATGTCAACAAGAAGGCACATGACCTCAGGAACCACCATCAAATGGTGTTGCAGAATTGTCACTTTAGAAGCCACCAAAGTGTTAGGGCTTAGTTAGACCAAGGCTATAGATGAGACCCCAGGAGAAGATGGTAACCAACATGGCAGAACCAAAAGGGGCCACAATAAATCTGAAGCTTTAACTAGCAGATGTTGGAAACAAGACCACACATATTAATCAAGATCACCAACAATTAGTAACATTTTATTGTGATACTTGTATTACAGTGGAATTTCATTAAATTAATATTATTTTATTTGCCTTTTATGCTTGTTTAATTAGTCAATATTTATACGACTAAGTGACTAACTAATTCAATGAAAAACATACATTACATCTTACAAGCGAACTAATGGAGAAAAACGTCTTTAGCGGAACTGCATGGCTTCACCACCATCAATATCTTCATTGCCTAAGGTTTGTCTGGGGTCAACATAGGGACAAAAAAGTAGATGACAGAAACTCCTAAGACGCACATGGCCAATTTCATATACAAACTTCTCAGAGAAGATTCAACATGGACATATAAAAACAATAGAAGTTAACAATTAAAGCTTACTAACTGCTAAAGTAAATACAAGAATGCACAGCTTATACAGACATAATTTTGGGTAACGAAATACTAAGAAAATAAAAAGAAACATACCTGTGCAATTCCCCTTGATAATCGGAAATCAACACTTACTGACTTGGTCTTTGAAATCCTAGTAACACAAAACTTTTTACTCTTCTTGGCTTCATCACTTAATTCATTGCTTCCGTCAGATTTACCACTTGAGTTAGTGAAGATCTCAAATACATCATTTGATTCGCCGCAAATCACAGATGATTTACTGCATCCATCACTTAACTCTTCACATAATTCAGAGTCATCTCGCCGTGTATTGTGAATGTCATGTGTTCCATTTAGATGGGTAGTATAGGTTCCATTTGGATGGGTACTATCGGTTCCATTTGGTTGGCCACTACAGGTTCCATTTGATTGGTCATCAAACTTTATGTTCTTAATAATTTTATCACTTGATTCGTTGTGTATGTCAAATCTACGATTTGGTTCACTGTGGATCTCAGATGTATTGCTCAATTCGCTTCGAAGTTCAAAATCACAGCTTAACTTATTGTGATCATTATAGGTTTCACTAGATTTGCTTGAATCACATAATCCAGCTTCGGATGCATGCAAAGAAGACTCAGATAAGTCCATATCATGGTTCTCACAAGAAATACTTCTATTTTGTTTCGCAATGGTCAGAAGCTCTTCCAGCTCAAGCAACTGCTTCAAATCTGCAGACTGATGAAGAGCATATTCATAGCCTTGCTCCCAAACAAGAAGAGCATCCTCTTTCCTTCCAAGAGCAGAAAAAGCACGACCTAGATGAGAAAGATTGCAAGACAAAGTTGATGAAACAATGCAGGAGCCTCAAACGAAAAATCAAATGGAAATAAATGGAAGTTTACACTACAAGATACCATAGAAAGGATCAATAAGAACAACTAAAACTCATATTTAAATTGATCATGAAAGGAAGATTCTTGTTAGTTACACAAAGATCTGAGGTACAACTCTCATCCTTTAGAGGTTATAATTTTTTGGTTTAAGCAATTGATGTTTGTGTACCGATGCCATTCCCTCCTTTTCACTTCCTTATTGAGTGATACCCATCCTATGTTACCCGGAACATGGATCATTCCGGCATGTAGAATGGGAACAGGAACATGGTACGCCACATGCTCTAATATATGATACAATAGGGGTAGACTTGTATGGATTACACTTATAAAAATGAATTTAACGTACTTCTAGAGTAATTTTTTTTCACTATTAGTCATCCAAATTTTTTTCTCCCCAAATTAATCATGTAGTAAAACATTTATATAAGCATTATGACCCTTTTTTTATGTTGTCATGTCAAAATTTAACTCACCTTGTATTTCAGTTCATTATAGTTTATTTTTTTTCCTCTTAAGAAAACATTATGAAAAAAAACTTTCAAGATAACTTCAAATTCGGATCACTAAATTTATTGTTTTAGAACAAAAGTGCACTATGTTTCGGAATGTACGTTTCAAAACGTAAGTCGATAGGGCATTGGCATTTTCTAGTAACACAATACCCATATTTGCGTCTCCAAAAATTGACGTCCGATAAGATGCATTCCAAATTCAGTTATTCTCCTAAAAGCTCATGAAATACTATGAAGTGACATTTGGATTGATGAATATGAAATGAAAATCGCTGGATATCAGCATTTTAAAATTGGAGTTTCAAGTTGGACATGTGTTACAATAAAATGCTAATACCCTAGTGAATTA
Source organism: Camellia lanceoleosa (assembly GCA_025200525.1). NCBI lineage: Eukaryota > Viridiplantae > Streptophyta > Magnoliopsida > Ericales > Theaceae > Camellia > Camellia lanceoleosa. The sequence goes on along the minus strand of CM045758.1, from coordinate 190,311,020 downwards.
TGTTTTGGAAGCATATTCCGAAACATAGTACACTTAGTTCCAAAATGGTAAATTTAATGATCAAAAGTGATCCTAAAATAAACACCAATATATTTCCTTAAATGTTTCCTTAAGAGAAAGGAAAAAAAAAAATCAAATATAATCAATGAAAATTTAAGGTGAGTTAAGTTTTGACATGACAAAACATAAAAAATGGGTCATATAATGCATATGGAAATGTTTTGCTATATATTTACTTTGGGAAACAATTTACATTTTATTTGATGCCTAATATTCAAAAGAAAATTACTTTAGTGTAATCTATATAAGTCCACCCATATCGTACCACATATTAAAGCATGTGATGTACCATGTTCAATTTCCCATTCCCATTTTACGTACCAGAACAATTTACATTCTAGGATCCACAAATGGAAAAGAAAGTCTTATTTTGGTGAATTTGAATAAACAAGGTAAAGGGAGTAATTTGAAAATCTGCCTCATGAAGGATTCTAGTGACAAAATCTAGTTGAATATGTCTCTCCTACATCCACTCTATCGTCCCCCAACCTAACTCCAACTATCCTACATATTTGTGAATTTCAACCCCAAATTTCCTCCTTCCAAATCCAACAAAAAATCATTTTAAAATCCAATTGTATATATCATCAATTAAAATATAGATTTATACCTTTGAAATGGCAGGGATAAATATTTTCACTTTGGTAATGTAACAAGAAAGATGCTATCAACCCCACTTATGTACCCCGAATTTATCTCAAATGAGAGTTGTGTGGTTGAGATTGAATTTGTGTAGTGTGGAGTCCATGTGTAAAATAAATCTGAACCACAAGATAACAATTACGGATAATTTCTGGGTATTTATGTCTGGGTTTGTAGTATTACTGATATAACAAAGCCAATAGACTACTGCAACATGGAGACATCAACTTCAAATTTAGTGTTTTGCATATATAGCACCCCAAATTATCCATGAGCAAGTATTCAGTCTTGCAACTTAAGGCATGATCACTTAAAGTCATCCCATAAACCATCCATTGTTAGCAGGGTTTTACATCTATAAAGGGCATCTCCATTGGCCATATTAAGGACGTGTATTAGTCAAAAAATTGTCAATTAGCACATGTTTCTTACTTTTGGGAGCCCGAAAGCATAGGTTATCTCACATGCTAACTTAGCACATATTAAGAGGTTTGTTAACTATGGCCCACAGAGCATGCTTTAGCTAGTCACAGTGAAACTAATTAATCAAAATAGAAAAAAAAATCAACTTCACTCTTTTATGGTATGGTCCTGGCACACTTCACCCCCTCACATTTTAAAAATTGCCAAAAGAATCCTCAAATGGTTTTGGACTAAAGCGTACGATTAGCTTTGTTAACGAAAATTTAAAAATTTAAAAAAAAAAAAATTATACCCCCCTCACCGTAACAATCTTCCTCTCTCTAGACCGAAATTACAACCCCCACCGCCACCACTTTTATACCATTCTCTGTTGAAGTACACAATGCATGTCAGGTTTGGAGATAAAATCTTTGGTGATCCTGTTTTAGGAGAATCCAGCAGAGAGAAGAGTGGGAGAACGCCTGTGTTTTGGCCATATGTTAAGCCGGCCCAACCTCATCATCCTCGCTCATTCCAAAGCTGCTAAGAGATACTAATTTATGAGGTGACTGGGGAGACAAGGGTTATGGAGGAGGGGAGAGGGGGTGGCAACAGGTGTTAGGATCAGGGTTTTCATATTTGCTTGGGGATGAAGATGAAGATGAAGATGAAGATGAAGATAAAGATAAAGATAAAGGCACATTTGTCCTTTTAAATTGTATTTTGACTTTAACTATCTTTTCCATGGAAATTCTCAAATTAGATGCATTTGGTACAATTCTCATCAATTTGTACATAATTAATAATGGTAGGAAGGTAAAGTGCAAAATGGCCAAAATTATGAGAGGATTCTTTGGTTATTTTTAAATGTAAGGGATGAAGTCCTTTGGAACTATACCACAAGGGACAAAATGATTTTCCTTATAAAAATAGTGGCAGTTGCCTACATCTTCCAAAAAAGTGTTGAACCCACAATGCAAAAGAAGAAGAAGGCTAGAGTGCAACAAAAGGACAGGAATCACAATTGAACTAAGGAGGAAGGCAAGTCACTATGTAAAGAGAAGTTGCTCTTTCTATTTCATTCTCTTTCGGAACCCTCCACATACATGTTGAGCCCTCCACATTTGAACTTTAAAAACTCCTACTTGAGCCCCTCGCCTTTTTCTTTCAAAAACACTTTATTAGGTGCCTTCACATTAAGCAATTACATGTTGAATTGCAAATTGGTTGTTTTAAGACTACTAGGTCTGCATTATTTATGGTTCCTTTTTTCTTTATTTTTGTGGGAAAGTCACCATATGTATAATATCAGGAACATTTCAACTCAATGAATTGGTAGATCCAATTGAAAGTGTTCATAAAAAAACATAAATTTTTGCAGTGAGATTGACTGTAACTGACTTATAAAGACATAAGGAAAGACAGTAACAGATTTAGGACAATCATGTAGACACCAAGCAAGGATAGAAGGGAATGTATGATTTGAGCACATCTGTAATCGTTAAGTGGGGGACGATGAGTTTGTCAGGTGGGGAGTGGGTTTCTGCTCACATAACATGCTAATGCACTACATTTTAACATCTCCAATGGAGATGCTCTAAGTGCTCTACATGATTTCAGATTAAAATCCTTGCAAAAGTAGGCAGCAAAAAGTTATATAAGAGCTTGTGCTGCAAATATAATTAGAAACCCTAGAGCATTTCAACAAAAGCTCAATGTAACACAAGTGGAGATAAGTGGAAGCGTGGACATGGAATTTCTATTGAAATTCTGATAAATTGAGCTATTGAATAGTTATCTCTTCCCATCTGTTTGACATGCTCCAGTAACTGTAATTACTAAGCTTCATTTACTGAAAGTATTTCCAGCACATTACAAGGTAGTTCATACATCTTCCTTGCGTCTTGTTAGTTAGCAAAACATCGTAAAATGAATGCAAGATAAAAATTTAATTTGAATGTGTTTCTTCGAAGCTGATAAACATGTCTTAGTAGCAAACCAATGTGAAAGTACAATCACACACTTGAGAATTTTCTTACATGGTTTGAAATTAAATTTCATAATCCAATTTCCAGCAAGACTAAATTTCAAGCGATGGAATACAATTGACGAAAAAAATTTAAATAAATACATATAATATAACACGAAATTTGAATATCTAACTAAAAAACCTTTGAGAATGTAAGCTTGAAGATTCGTGGGGTCGAGCACTAGCGCCTTATCGCAGTCCTTGATCACGTGCTTGTGGAGCTCCAATTGACTATAGCAAAAGGCTCGATTACTGAAAGTCGCAACAGAGACAGTTACAGAACAATCGATCAACGAAAGCACCATACAAGGATATACTATTAAAGATTGAATGAAAAGATGAATAAGAAACAATCTCGAATTTGAGTTAAGAACCAGATGTCTTGAATGGTGCAGGACTGCGAGAGGAGAGAATCGAGAACGCGAATTGCCTTGGACCAGTCTCGAGAGCAGCAGAGCTTCGCGAGTTGGACTCTCTCCGAGATTGCCGCCGACGCCATTGACACAGGCAATAGATCGAAACCACTTCGTATCTATCTCTATCTTCTTCACCAGAGTTGTGATTTTGCTGGTTGAGATTTTAGAGAGAGAAACGGGAGAGGAGAGAGAAGCGTTGGAAGAATCGAGCGATGGTCATGTCTCTCCGGAGATGAAGAGGCTAAAGGGTTCCCTGATCTTTTTACACGTTTCGCTTTCGTCAGTGCAAGGTGGCCCTTGCTCGCGGAGCCCCGTGTTCACGTTTACTAGCCTGATTGTGTACTTTTGTGAGCTATACGGCACCGTTCACGGCACGGTAGTATTAAATATACCAATTAAAGTAATATCAGAAATTTTAAAAATTTTATTAAATGTCTCGTATAGGTGTAAATGTCTCATATACGTGTATTCACATAAGATGGATCTCATGTGAATCTCATATCAGATATTTGTTAAAATTTTTGATAAGATTTTTGAAACTTCTAACATTTTTGACCAAATAATATATTAATTAGGAGTTGTTTAGAATGATTTAAATAAGTACACTTTTTGATTTTTTATTAAATATGGGTTGAATTTAAAGTGATGTGTTAGAGAGGTGATATGACTTAAATAGGATAGTGACTTAAATAGGATAGTGACTTTTTGACTTTTCTTAAACATGTCAAACCAACCCTTAGTATACTAACACTAGTTATAACATTATGACTGACCCCACTCATTAATCACATTATAAATTTTAAAAACCTCTTAAATTATATCATATCATCAATTGATACATATAACGTTATTCTTCACCAGCAGAGACATGCAAAGTAGTTAATGCTTCTCAACAATCCAATCACATATTGGCCCGTTTTGTAGAGCTGTATGAAAATGATTATAGATTATAGCTTAACAAATTAACTTATAGCTGTGAATATAAGCTGTTAAACTGTATGGTGCAACTGTGGGATTATGAATTTAAGCAGCAGAGTAATGTTTGGTAGATAAGCTGTAAAATAACTTTTTTATATAATTGTCATTTTTACCTTATATGATCAATTAATACTAAAAATATTAATTAGTATCAATTAATGGCTTAATTAGTCACAATTAATACTAAGGATTGGTTTGGTATGTTTAAAGAAAGTCAAAAAGTTAAAAAGTTACTATCTTATTTAAGTCACATTATTTTATTTAAGTCACATCATTTCAAATCCAACCCAAACCCAACACATATTTCATAAAAAATCAAAAATTACATTTATTTAGATCATCCCAAACAATCCTTAAAATTATTAATCAGTATCAATTAATATTAATAATTTTTTTCCCTTGTTTCTTTTTTTTTTTTCTTTTCTTTTTTATTTTATTTTATTTTATTTTCTTTAGTTTATAGTTTCTTTCCGGTAGCATAATTAGTATTAATTAGTATTAATTTATATAAAAATTGATACATTTGATAAAAATATAATGGAAGTATTATTGTAACAATTTTTTTCCATTATAAATTAAATAGTATCAATTAATTTCTTAATTAGTATCAATTAATACTAAAATTAATATTAATAATTTTTTGCCTTGTTTCTTTTTTTTTCTTTTTTTTTATTTTATTTTATTTTCTTTAGTTTACATTTTATTTTTTCAAATTAGAAGTGGTGCATGCATGGTGAGATTAAAATTTAGAAAAATGTTGAAATACTAATTGAAAATTTCAAATTATATTCATTTTAGTTTATAAATACATGAATATTAATTGATATTTTTTTAATTTATTAAAAATTGTTACAAATACCAATTAATATTTTTTAAATTTATGGTTACAAAATATACCAATTTACTAATATTTTATGATTTAATTTATTATCAATTAATGGCTTAATTAGTATCAATTAATACAAAAATTATTAATTAGTATAAATCAATATAAAATTTATTTCATTAATGGCTTAATAAAATAAACAATTTTTAGTATTAATTAATATAAAATTTATTATTATTATTATTATTTTTGGAGATGGGGTAGGGTTCGAGGGAGTAGCGGAAGGCTAGGGTTTTGGAGGAGAGACCATGGGTGAGGCGAGAGAGGACCATGGCGACGGCGTAGTCAAAGGGGAGAGAGAGATTGGATTGGGCGATGTAGGGTTTGAGTTTGTCGACGACGGTGGTGAAGACGGGGTAGGAGAGACCGTAGAAGGATTGCCATTGGGCGTTGTGGAGAGGGGCTTCCATGGCCCAGATTTGCCGGAGATTGCCATCGGGCATCACGGAGAGGGGCTTCCACGGCCCAAATTTGCTGGAAATCGCTACGAACCCGATATCGAACGACGCCATGGATGTAGTGCAAAGAGAGATAGAGAGAGAGAGTGAGAGCGAGGGAGAGAGAGAGATCTTTGTTTCATCGCCGAAAATTGCCAGACAGCTTTATCAAAGAGACAAAAATGAGAGTTTTTTTATTTATATAGATGGCACACTTGTAATTACTTGAAATTGTGAGGGGCATTTAAGTCATTTTGCCCCTCAAATTATAGCTACCCGGTTAAGCTGTTTTGGGAAGCACCTCCTCCCCTACTCAACCAAAAAGCTCAATTTTCACTTATAAAAAACTATAATCTACCCCCATAAGTTATACCAAACACTCCAAAATCATTTATTTTAAGCTATAAATGGATTTAAGTTGAAAAAAAGCTATACCAAACAGCCCCATTTACTAACTCAGTTGGCTGAGCATATATTTTTGTTGGCTGTGGATGTCTTATTCCATTTTAGAAGTTTATTTTATTTTATTTTATTTATTAGAGATAATAAACCAATCAAATACTTCGAATTTGATTCATGTTTAGTTTGTTAAAAATTCGTTCAAGTTCGGTTTGTTAAATAAATAAATCAAATTTAAATAATTTTAGAGTCGGTTAAGGTTTTCAAACTAAATTTGAACAATTAATTACTTGTTCGGTTTGATTTAATAAGCTTAAAATTATATAAAATATCAAATTACTCGAACTCAGCTCGATAAAAGTTTCTTTGAGATCGGATCAAAAATTTAACGAATTAAACTTAAACAAATTTTAAAACTCGTTAAAATTATCAAACCAAACTCAAACAATTAATTATTCAGTTCATTCAATTTGTTTATCACCTCTAAATTTGATTTCCATGTGCTCAACAAAAACAAAATTCCTTAAGCTAATAAAATGATTTTTGCTTGCACTCTTGCCCTAATATAATAATTAGACTTAAAAATAAATATTAGAGATTCATAATTTAAATTTTACAATTTATATACAATAATATGGTAAGGGCATTCAGCGTTACTTGGTTAGGTTGTGACAAATTAAAAGTTACTATTTAATATGCAACATTTTTTGTCATTGTGAGTAGAGTTATGTTAGGGATCCCAAATAAATTACCAAATTTTTTACCAAGTCTCTCACATGCGTGTGGGACCCATACAAGTGATTTGTTTGGGTCCCACAGAGATTTGATAAAAAATTTGATAATTTATTTTAGATTCATAGCATTTTCCTTATGAGTATACTATAACAACACTTTTAGAATTTAAAAAAAAAAAAAACAATAATAGATAATGTTATTTACTTCAAATATTGTTTTGAAATCTCTTCCACGAAGACTTGAGAGGACTTGGGAAAAAATCATTTCATTATAAAAAAATATGGATCAAAATAACTTGTGAAAAAAAAACAATCTTGAACTCTTGCGCCAAACCTTGCTTGGTTTCCAGTTTTCCAAAACACTTTTCAGAAAATTCTACTCTCTTATTTTCCGTGTTTTTTTGTTTTTACTGAATTTTTTTAATATTTTAAGGAATTTTTTTACTTTTTAGACACACCTAACATAAATACACCTAAAAAGTAAAAAAATTATAAAAAAAATCTTTTAAAAATTCACTAAATACCAAAAATACAAAAAAAAAAAAAAAATACAAGAATTCAGTACATTTTTTGTATTTTTATGTATTTATTAATTTTTTTAAATATTTTTTCACAAATTTTTTACTTTTTAGATACATCTAAGTAAGGTGCATCTAAAAAAGTAAAAAAATGTTTAAAATTTTAAAAATATTCACTAAAAACAAAAAAACACAAAAACCAAAAAAGTTAGTTTTCAAAAAACTTAATCCAGAAAACTCAAACCAAACACAGTGATTGATTCTAACTCTCATTATGTGAGGTAGATATTTTAAGTTTTTAATAAATTGATAAAACAATAGTTGTTGTTTTTGCTGATCAATATGGGTGCAATGGAACACATTTAATTATATTTTGATCAAATTTTGCAATTATGTAGGTTGATTAAAACCATCCAATATATACGTCACACTGAATCTCAATGCTAATATGGCAAAGGCTTCAAAGGGTTTATGGGAAGATGGACCAAGGAGAAGCTATAAAAAGAATAAAGGGGTCATTGAAAAGAAAGAAATAAATATAATTTAATTTTTATAACAAAATAAATCTTGAATTTTTATTATATTAATTTAAATTTTAAATTAGTTTAAATTTAAACTATTTACTTATGTTCGTTAAGTAAAATCAATCAAAAAAATATATTTTAGTCATTAAAATTTAATAAAAAATGATATTTTATTTATGTATATCTCTATTAAGTTTAATGACTAAAATACTTTTTTTTTTATCAGTTTTACTTATGAAAATAGGTAAAAGGTTTAAATAGAAAACAAATTAAAAAATTATAATTTAAATAGACAAAATTAAAAATTTATGGTTTATTTTGTTAAAAGGCTCAATTCGTGGGGTTATTTTTTTGTAATTGTAACAAGAATAAAAAAAAAAAAGTGGTGCTATTAACAATCCATGAATTATTTTGAACCCTCTATCTCTTTGGATCCTTACTTATAAATTTTGAAACCTTTAAAATTTCTTTTCCCTCTCCAAATAATACCAAAATTATCATTGTGAAAACATTCTATCAATTGAATTCACACCCCCCACACCATAAAAAAATCTCACTTCCAAAAAAATCCCAACAAAGCCCACGAAGAAGAAGAAGAAGAAGAAGAAGCAATGTGATTACTGTCTCTGCTGCCTCATCCACCATTGTCACAGTTGGTAATTTCTCTCTCTATATATATACACATAATTTATTAATTTTCTCATAATAATTTATTCTCTTACGGGAAAAAAATTATAATAATTGGTTTAATTCTCTCAGTAAAAAAGGTCCGAACATATGAATAATGTTCGGTTACCGGTTCCCGAACAAATAAACAATGTTCGAACCCGTATTCCTGAATTTCGAGAATTCAGTCTTGAAAAAATGACGAACTGATTTTTTATTTTTGCCATTTTTTTAAAGAAATTTACTCTTACAAGACCAATCTCCTTTGAGTTAAGAACAACATCAAAACTATGAACCTACTCTAAGTTTTTATTATTGTACTCCTCTTGTCTTATGGAGTTGTGGTTGCCAGACAAACTTTCACTCATTGTCATTGTCATAGAAGTGTAAGTAATCAAATAGTTGTCACCGTTACCGCCGAAATATTACAGCCAAAAGGTTTTTAAAGTTTTGAGGATAGATAGGTTTTGAAGGTGGGATTTAAGGAAGATGGATAGGTGGTGATGGAAGTGAATACTCTCATAAACCCTAATTCATGATGTAATGGGTGTATAGATTTAATTGTGAGATGGAGTGTCCCAAAATTAATAATGTCCTTTGTAGTAATTTTATTTGAGGTTATTATTGTAGTAAAAAAAAAAGCTAAAAATTGAGGGTCTAAAATAATTTATGGGGTGCGAATAGCAGCACTCATAAAAAGCAATGGTAAATTACAAATATATCTCTTGAGATTTATTTAAAATATAGATTGTTTCTTGTGTTTAAAAAATTACAAATATTCCCTTGTCAAAGAAAATTTATTTAATAGAATTAATTAAAAAAATGAAATTCATAATTATTCTTCTATACAATAATAAAATTACGCAAATTATTAATTGAAATACATTTATAATATCATTAAAAACTGTCAATTAACTTGATGATTTATTAATAAAAGGGGTGATTTGTTATGAAATTATAAATCTTAGGAGGTGGAATGTAATTTTTAAAATCATAATTCGTATTTTAATTAAATCTCTAAATATGTATTTGTAATTTACTCAAAAACAATCATACGAGTCACGTGATTACACGTGACACGTGACCACCGCACACGCAGATGCTTCCTCCCAGTCCAAGTAAAGAAGAAGTGGGAGTAAGAAATGCCTTGCCTAAACAAGTGAAAAAGATAAAAGGACAGAGGATAAGAAAAGTTCAAATTCAAAGTAACTTTTTTGTCATTTTTTCTTTAATTTGTAAAAATCAAATTTATTTTATTTTTTTAGAGGTTTTTAAAATAGAGATAACAAACATAAATGGATTAAATTTTATTTTTAAATTATGCTAAAAAAATAAATATTTTTATTTTTAAAAAAAAGCGGGCCAAACAGGGCTTTTTGTGTCTTTTTAGTGAGAAGCATAAAATTTGGGTTGGATTACAGCAACTCAACGTCCCAATGGGCCCAGCTAAGCCCATCCCGGAAGGCATCGCCCTTCCCTAAAATTCTGTGAACATGCTTTCATCAACTAAAAGATTGGAGCAGGAGAATTACAAGATCGTGAGAAATAGAGAAAATATTTTCTAAAAGATGTATAATTTTGGAAAAATTACATATCAGTCAAAAGTATGCAAAATATTTATATATTAATGATAAAGTTTATAAATCTAAGGGTAAATTGTTTATAAGTCTTATTTGGAAAATTTATACAAACCTGTAAAAAAAACTTATAACCTAATAGGTCCTGTGGTTTTCTTATAGACACATCCACCCCTAATATTAATTAATTAATAACTTGATTAATAATAATATCATATATGAAAAATTCAATATTACCGTATATTGTGATCACATCTAAATGGTTAAAAATTTGAAATTCAAAACAACCTAATTAATGGCAGTGCTATATACGGGAAATCCAATATTACCATAAATTGTAATAATATCTATATGGTTAGAAATTCGAAATTCAAAATAACCTAATTAACGGCAATACTATATATAGGAAATTTAATGTTACCATAGATTGTGATCATATCTATATAGTTGAATATATAAAAAATTCAATGTTACCATAGATTGTAATCAAATCTATATGGTTAGAAATTTGAAATTCAAAATAACCTAATTAATGGCAATACTGTATATGGACTAATTAATGGCAATACTATATATGGGAAATCTAATGTTATCATTGATTGAGATCATATCTATATAGTTGAAAATTTGAAATTCAAAGCGTAAATGTAATATGTAACATCTCAAATTCAATATGACATTCTCAAATCCAACGTAACATTCCCATATGCTTCTGAAATTCAAAATAACTTAATTAATGGAAATATCATGTATGAAAAATCTAATGTTACCATAGATTGTGATCATATCTATATGATTGAAAATTTGAAATTCAAAACGTAAATGTAACATGTAACATCCCAAACACAATGTGACATTCCCAAATCCAACGTGACATTAGAAACAAATTAGGGGTATAATAGTATACCAATATTATTCATTTACAACTCATAAGACTTTATAGAATATATTCCTATTTAAATAGGACTTCAAACTGTTGGTGAAAATACCAGAAAAAATTATATTTTATTGATAAATAATGCAAAAAAAATGAGATACAAATAGATTAGGCTGAGACATGGATATCTCATTGTCTTTTAAGAAAATCAAGCCCACTGTGGTAAGAAGAATCCAAATACCGATGCAACAGTCACAAAATTATGACTTGTCCCCTCTAGGATACAATAGCCTGACCACTTGTCGTATGGTTCAGGCCAATTCTGTGCAAGATGGTGAATCCAAAACTCCACTAAGAAAAATACCATTCTTTGCTAGTAATCTCTCTTGTATAGAAAATAGTTGGTGTGTTGGTGTAGAAAAGAGGAACTATTTATAGACCACTAGGATTTTACAAAATACACAAAAAAATAATACTGACCATAAACCTAGAGAAATTTATTTTCATGAAAAATAGCATCACCTGATTCAAAAATAATATTATTTTTCATATCAAAAAATCTATAAGCTGTACTATGCAATGCATACCCAAGAAAAGCACAAGTAGTAACTCATTCACCCAATTTAGGTCGTTTAGGATTTGCAAGCCTCACAAAAGCTAAACAACCCCAAACCCTCAAATAATATAGATTTGGTTTATGCCCCCGCCACAACTCATAAAATGCAATTTTAGTCTTTTTGTGTGGCACTCTATTTATCACATGGCAAGCTGTCAAAATAGCTTCACGCCCAAAGATTTGAGGGAGCACTTGAATCAATAAGCATAGCATTTGTCAAGTCAATTAACGTCCTATTTTTTCTTTCAACTATGCCATTAGATGAAGGTAAATATGGTGGAGTAGTCTCATGAATAATTCCCAATGACTGAACAAAAGAGTTGAATCCTAGAGATTCATACTCCCGGCCTCTATCACTTCTAATTCTCTTAATCTTTTTATCGAATTGATTTTTCACTTCAAGAAGAAATTCTTTAAATTTCTCAAAAACATCACTTTTATTTTTTAATAAATATACGTTTGTGTATTTTGAAAAATCATCACTAAAAGTGATAAAATATTGGTTACCACATTGAGTTAAAATTTCCTCAAACTTACACAAATCAGTATGAAATAATTCTAGCAATTCGGAATTTTTTTCAACACTTTTATGAGGCCTCTGAGTAATTTTTACTTTACTACAAATATCACATTTCTCAATTTTTTTTGCCATTGTAGGAATTAATCCTAAACTACTCATGATTTCCACATATTTACTGTTAATATGACACATGTGAGCATGTCAAAAATTAATAGAAGACAACATGTAAACCGAATTGGTAGATGGTTTATTAATTTCAACATTCAATTTGAACATCCCATCACAAGCATAACCCTTACCCACAAAAATACCCTTCTTGGTAATCACATATTGATCAGATTCCATAGTTTGCTTAAAACCAACCTTATTCAACAAATAACTTGACATTAAATTCTTTTTCATGGACGGTGTATAAAGCACATCTTTTAAAGTAAGCACACGTCCAGAGGTGAACTTAAGGTCAACCTCATTACTCCCAAGTATCTTGGTTAGACTAAAGTCACCAAGCATAATTGTTTTCTCATCATTAAAGGGAGTATACACCTTGAACCCAGCTTGATCATAACAAACATGTCTATTGGCACCAGAATCTGCCCACCAACCGTCCACATAATTAACCATGCAAATGTCTGTAATCATCGCCGCAAATGGCTTCTCGATAACATTAGCCTTTGGAGCAAGTGCATGTTTTCAAAATTTGCAAGTTCGAGCAATATGCCCACTTTTGCATGACAAAAGCATGTAAAATTTTGTGGAGGTGATGAACCTTGGTTCTTATTTGGATTAATTCATTTATTGTGAGGTTTACCATAATTCTTCATATTCTTTTTATAAGGCTTCAAATAAGCATTCTTGGAATTGTGACATTTGGGTAAGTTATTATTTGCTGAAACAAAGTTTACCTTTGTGGTAGAATTGTTATTACCTGCTTATGTTATTAATGCATCTTGGCCTCTAGCCTCCTCTTCGACTCGGATGCAAGTGATCGATGCCTCTAAGGAAGTCTCCTTTTTTTTTTGTGGCGCATGCTCTTTTGGAATTCTTTCCACGATGGCAGTAACTTGTCAACAATTCCTGCAGCTACCAAGTTGTCACTAATCTTGATGCCTTCAGATCTTACTTTTGCAACTATCATTTAGAAATCTTGTGCTTGCTCCATAACAGATTTTCCATCCACCATTTGGAAGCAAAAAAAATGGCTAGCTACATATTTTTTTGCTCCTACCTCTTCAGTATCATACTTAGTCTGTAAAGCTTTTCAAATTTTCTTTACAGAAGTGTAAGTGGTGTCATAGTAATCATAAAATTGATCAATAAGGCAATTTAAGAGATAAAAGCGACATTTATACTCATCTATATTATAGGAAGCCACTTTTGCTTCATGTGCCTCGTAGTCTTCATCATTTATCTCCTCGATTGGGATTTTGTTTGGGTTCTTTTCGGTAAGAACATATGCAACTTTCAAAAGGCTGAGGTAAAAAAGAACTTTTTATGTCCACCTCTTAAAATGAACTCTCTTGAACTTGAAAGGCTTGTTGAGATTTCCAATTCCATCATTGGTTTTTTCTGGTACTTGATCCATGGTTGATTTCCTTAAAATTATTGGTGAAAATACCAGAAAAATTATATTTTATTAATAAATAATGCAAAGAAAATGAGATACAAATAAATCAGGTTGAGGCACGGATATCTTATTTTTTTTAAGGAGATCAAGCTCACTGCGGTAAGAAGAATCCAAATACCGATGCAGCAGTCACAAAACTATGACTTGTCCCCTCTAGGATACAACAGCCCGATCATTTGTCGTATGGTTCAGGCCAACTCTGCACAAGATGGTGAACCCAAAGCTCCACAAAAAAAAACACCCTTTTTTGCTGGTAATCTCTCTTGTATAGAAAATAATTTGTGTGTTGGTGTAGAAAAGAGTAGATGAGAAGAACTATTTATAGGCCACTAGGACTTTATAAAATACACTAAAAAATAATAATGACCATGAACCTAGAGAAAAGGGAGAGTGTATCTAAATATTAACTCACCACAAAGTTCATGAATTCTAATTAATCTCCATTCATGAACAAAACAAAAGGTCACCAAAGTAATGAATCTCCATTCATGAATAAGATGAGATTCATAAACAAAACAAAAGAAGATTCATGAACAAAATATATAAATAAATAAATAAAAGATATTAAAATAGGCCAACACAAACTCTAAAAAAAGATTCATAGAATTTCACATTAAATAAGTCTTCCAAATAGGACTAACAAATAATTTTTCCTAAATTTAATTGGTAATGTTTTTATAGTTTTCTATTGATTTGAAATTTGTTTTGAAAAACTACATTGATGTGTAGTTTCCCCTATAATTTTTTAGGGTTGCTAAATGCCTTTATATTTTTATTTTGGACTTCCCATATTTTTTAGAGTGGTACTATTAGTACCCCATGAATTATTTTGGACCCTCCATTTCTTTGGACTCCCACTTATAAATTTTGAAACCCTTAAAATTTCTTTTCTCCTCCCAAATAATACAAAAATTATCCTTAAACATTCCACCCATTGAATGCATACTCCCCACACCTCCATACCCCCCCCCCCCAAAAAAAACCTCCATTTCAAAAATCCCTAACAAAACCCACCAAAAGAAGAAGAGTCTTATCTTTTTCAAAACCCACAAAGAAGAAGAAGAAGAAGAAGAATGTTTACGTTCATATAAGCTATAACATGGTATTGCATTTTAACTAACTATTACACACACACACACACACACACACACACACACAAGTTCAAAGAAGACATTTTTATTTTTTGTTTTTAATTTCATTTGGGTCATTTGATATGCTGACTTGTTGATCAATTACTCTTGTTTAACATGATATAGCCTGTCGATGTGCTCCCGTTTCTACCATAACATATCTTCCATTTCTTCTCTTTATCTCTATCTTGGAATTGTGGCGGTGTGGGTTGGTGTGTATGTGGTGAGGATTGAGAGAGAGCCATAAATAAAACAGAGTTGTTGTTGGGTCATCTGATATGCTGACTTGTTGATCAATTACTCTTGTTTAACATGGTATAGCCTGTCGATGTGCTCCCGTTTCTACCATAACATATCTTCCATTTCTTCTCTTTATCTCTATCTTGGAATTGTGGCGGTGTGGGTGGGTGTGTATGTGGTGAGGATTGAGAGAGAGCCATAAATAAAACAGAGTTGTTGTGTACCCAAAAATGGCGAGTTTTCTTCATGTTCGGACCTGCCTTCCATAACAAATAAGCTATGTTCGGAAATGTTTTCCTGAACAAATAAGTAATGTTTGGACTTGTATTCCCAAACTTGAAAAATAAAATTTCTGCAAATGTCATGAATTTTAACCGTTGACTCGCCATCATCCTGAAATAAATAACAATACAAATTAAATTTCAAAATGTGATCAGTAAAATAAGTCCGAACATGTGAATAATATTCGGTTACTTGTTTCCAAACAAATAAACAATCACTGCTGGAAAATCGACTTTTAGCGGCGTTTTAAAAACGCCGCTATAGATACTGAAAACGTCGCTAATTCTTTTTGTGACGTTTAGTACCAAACGCCGAGAACGCGGCCGTCGCTATAGCTTTATGGCGTTTGAAAAACGTCGTTATATTAATATAGGTGGCGTTTGTAAAAACGCCGCCAAATGTCCTGCCCTAATTATACTGTGACGTCACTATGACATTTAGCGACGTTTTGAAAACGCCATTAAAGACATTTATACATTTTAAAAATCTAACCGTTGGGGTAGGGATATAGTGACGTTCAAAAACGCCGCTATAGCCTTTATTTTTATTTTAAAAATTGTGCTAATTTTATATGGTTGAAAAAAATACCTGTCATAAACAATTATTAAGAACTAATAATTGATGTTTATTAAAATAATAAATAAACTAAGTTTGAAAACAAAATTAAAAATAAAAAACAATGCAACAAGATGTGATACATGTACAATTACAGAATATATCTAGACACAAAATATATTAGAAATCCGTGAGGATTTATTTACAAAGTCAAGCTTGAGAACTCGTGCAGAAAGCAGAGAAGACATCCATACTCCTAATGACACAATACCGATAATAGCAAAAGCTTGGCCCAGTTCATAAACAAAAATTTCTTTCTGAACGAGGCAAACTTTGCCAATCTGTCTTCCTGCAAAAAGTCACAGCCAGGACCAAATTAAAAAGGTTAATATCAGTACAATAGATTGACACATTAGATTAGAATGGAAAACATTGGATTAAATGAACTTAATGCATACAAGTGCATACCCCAAATCAACAATGATGATGCTGACATTATCTTGTGAACGTCGGTCCTGTAATATAGATAAATTTGCAGGTATGATCAAGCATTGTGCAAGAAAAATAAACATCCACGCATCCATTACCAGAGCTGCTTTTCCAAGCGGCTCACAAGCTAACAAAAATCAGAATAAAAGAAGTTAAAACTTTGTAAACCATAACACTGGTATACCAGAATTGAGGCAAATTTTTTACCTGAACATCTCCGTGTTGTCGAAGCTGATTCCTAACAAAATTAATTGCTTCTGAGCTGAAAAAATAGCAAAGATGATGAGATAATACTCATCTTGTGGTTAATTGAGAAAAATATTAAATAAATAACTATCATGCTAATTTAAGATAATTTACAGAATACAAGTACAAGGTTCAAACAGGAAACCACAAACAGTACTGTCAGTATAAAGCACAGTTTTTACGTCGTCATAGATATCTTCATCAGCAGTTCCAAGAGCTGCCAAGCCCAGACCCAAGCATGCACCATGCTGAATAACCTGCACCAATTCTGGGGCCTCTCATCTGGTTGTTTTCCTCTGTTTCAGTGAAGAACTTCACCTCATTCTTTACGTCATCATAGATATCTGCAATTGTTTTCTCATTCTTTCCATTGTGTTTGATGAGAAACGAAGAGCTATGCATTATGATGAATACATAGATATATATAAGGCAACTCATTCTTTCCAATAGTGACATCTACACAAGGTGCTCCCGATCAACGAGGCCGCACAAAAATAGAAGGGTATGACTGACCTTTTCTTTAGAAATGATAGTTGCACAAAATTAAAACAATGAAAATGCACAGAAAATATAATCTGTGGCTGAGATATATTTTTAGTATTATTTGGATTACACTTAAAATCAATCTAAACCAAAGAGTGTACGTTTTATATATTTTTCTATATTTTAATTACATACATGTATACTTGTTGACTTTTTCTCGTGCCCAAATAACCATGTAACAAGTAGTCTTATTGGTCCAAGTACACCACACCCTCTTATATGGATTGCTATTAACACTATAAATGGTTGAAACAATTATGATTCTGATGGGAAGTTCTGGATTCACTTTTTGTTTCTGACAGGTCAAGCGTGGGAACTATATTACTAATTTCTACTTCACCAGCCATCATACTAATCTGTACAAGCAAACCTCAATCAACAAGGCAACCACATTGAGAAACAGCGCCCCAGAACTATGAAACTTGTATATGTGCACTATACTAATGATATAATAAAAGAGAACAAGGTAGAAGTCAAAGCAACAACATTAATATATACCTTGACCCAAACAACCAAAGATTCATCATGTTCTAACCACTTGGATTCTGAAAGAGAAGACTCTCCCTCCTTGTTACTCAACACCACCTTTCAATAGTATCTACAAGTAAATGGTCGATCTCGGAGGCTAGACAAGACTACGTGCAAAAATCTGTCCATTCAAGTTCCCATCATTTGCATCTTGATTTAAAATAGAAACATTTCCAATAGACATTATTAAAATATATATATATATATATCGATATATCATTTATGTATCTGCACATTGATACGTAAATCCCTCCCTCGAGACCAAACTCATAATCTCCTTGCCTATCCTCCAAAATCCGACGATCTACCTACCCCTTCCACCATCGCAAAACCATAAGAGAGAGAGAGAGATGAAGGAACAACAAATAATCATACAAATTGAGTCAACGAACATACCTCAAGAATCGAATCGAGATTTTTTCCAGATCGGAGCTTGAAATGCGAGTAATCGAGGGTCGAGTTCGATCTGAGCTTTTGGAAATCATCGAATCTTTGCAAATGGTGGTGGAGCTCGCTACCTCACCGGTGCAGCTTCGAAATCGCTTCTATGGGGCTTTGATCTGAATCTTCAATGGAGCTTAGGTATGAATCTTTGATGGAGCTTCAAAATCGCTTCGATGGAGCTTCGATCTGAATCTTCGATGGAGCTTCAATTTGAATCTTGATGGAGCTTAGAGAGGGTTGAGAGGAGAGAGATGTGCGTATAAGAGTTGAGAGAGAGAGTTCGAATCTTGATCAAAATGCTTAGAGAGGGTTGATTCAAAATAAGGTTTCACAAAAGAGGCGTGTGGCACCGCATTTGGAGGCATTTTCCCATTATAAAACGGAGCCGTCTTGTCTAATAGAATATGCGGCGTTTATAAAACGCCGTTAAATACTAATAACAGTGACGTTTAAAAAAACGTCGTTAAGAAAACGCCACCATATCTCCTTTTTTCCGTAGTGAATGTTCGGGCCTGCGTTCCCGAATTTCGATCATATGTTTGGGAGTTCAGTCTCGAAAAAATGACGAAGAGATTTTATTATTTTTGCCATTTTTTTCAAGAAACTTACTCTTATATGGCCAATCTCCTTTGAGTTAAGAACAATATCAAAGTTATGAACCTCTTTTAAGCTTTTATTATTGTACTCCTCTCGTCTTATGGATTGTTATTTGCCAAAAAAACTTTTACTCATTGTCATTGCTGGAGAGGTGTAGGTAATCAAATGATTACCACCGTTACTGGCAAAATATTGCCGTCAAACGATTTTCAAGATTTTGAGGATATGTAGGTTTTGAAGGTGGGATTTGGGAAAGATAGATGGGTGATGATGGAGGTGGGTGCTCTCATAAACTCTAATTCATGATGTAGTGGGTATGTAGATTTAATTGTGAGGTGAGGTGTCCCAAAATTAATGATGTCCTTTGTAATAATTTTATTTAAGGTTATTATTGTAATAAAAAAAAGGGCTAAAAATTAGGGGGTCCAAAATAATTTATGAGGTGCAAATAGCAACACTCTTTTTTATTTTATTTTATTATCCTAATATCAAATTTCAATTTTGTCCCTATCTCTATCCTCCCAAGTCTAACGCTAATCTTAATCCCACTACCACTTCTATTACTACCGAGACCCTCCGGCAACCAACCTACCTTTTGGTGACTAACCCACTATCACTGTTTTCTCTCGTCAACAGCCTCTCTTGTTAACGAGCATGTAAGGTCTCGGTGTCCTACATTGGAAATGGAGGGAGAGTTCCTGAGCTATAAAAGTAAAAACCTAACCCTTATATAGCATTGGGGCCTTTTCCCGGGTGGTGACCCTAGCAGAACTCTCCAGTTAAGTGTGCTTCGCTGGAGTAGTTCTGGGATCGGTGATCCATTAGAAAGAACAAATCCGTACGGGCGTGCTCCAAAGCGTACAATATCGATGACATGTGAAGGGTTGGGGTGTTACAAATAGTATCAAAGCCGACTCTCCGGAGCACCGAGTGTGGGCCCTTGGAGTCTTTCGGTGCATGTGGGTAGGCTTGTGAGCTGACAGGCTATTGCACGAGGATGTGCAACCTTAAGGGGAGTTGATTGTAAGGTCCCGATGTCCCAGATCAGGAATGAAGGGGGAGTTCTTGAGCTATAAAAGTAAAAACTTAGACTCTTATATAGTATCGAGGCTTTTCCCGAGTGGTGAAATCCTTAGCAAAACTCTTCAGTTAAACGTGCTTAGGCTGAAGTAGTTCTGGGATGGGTGACCCACTGGGAAAAACAAATCCATGTAGTGTAGACACCCCATTTTTGATCGTCCTCAAGACTTGGACGTCACTGATTGAACACTCAGTGATCACCCTTGTTTGTGTTCGTTTTGAGTTCCCGGAGGCCTCGGCTGCGCGCCTCGCCTCAGGATCTCTTAACTCGTTCGTTTAGTGTTTGGTTTTGCACCAAACACTTTTTGTTTTTGCCTTGGGAGGTAGGGAATGGCTTGTTGGCCATCCCCACACTCCACCGGCCTTCCCTTTACCTCATTGGCCATTCCTTGTTGCCACCGGCCATTGTTGCTTGTTATCAATGGCCGGTCGGCACTCTGTGTGGCCGGCCGGCCCCTTTTTTGGTTGATGATCTATTTTGCCGGCCGGTGACCCTTTTGCACCCCTCTCAGGCATGGTGCATGCCAGCTGGGAGGCACAGACCCCACTCCCTATGCATGGGGATGACCATTTTAAGCCTTTGATCCCCTTTTCCTTCTAGAAGGTTGAACCCTTTGGCCAAGCTTCTTGGGGAAGCTTGGCCAGCTGTCTTAGCTTCCTCTAGAAGCCTTGACTCCTTTGCACCCTTTGCCCCTTTTCATTTAGCTTCTTGAAGAACCTTTAAGCCATTTCCTATGTCTATATCAGAACCCTTCTTCCTCCTTGGTCTAGGGTTAGAGTTTTTGATCAAAAAAACCAGAGATATACATATATATATCTGTCAAATATATTCTCTCTCTATATTCCTCTCTCTCTCCTCTTTTGTGTGTGTTTTGTGGCCTAAAAGTGCATTTTTACCTTAGTTTTGCACTAAGACACACACTACCACACCTTACTTTAACCTTGAGGGGCTTGGAGGGTTTGTTCTTGAATTTTTGGACTGATTTTGATTAAAAGAAGAGGGCTGCATTGGCTGTTCATCAAGGGTTCTTCAAGGGTAATCTCTTTACTTTAGATTCCCCATTTTTGCAATAGTTTTTACCTATCTTGCATGCTGATTTGAGCTTTGTGTATAACTAGAAGAAGTCTTATTTTTGCATGCTTGAGGTCTTTCATTAAGGTTGTTTTGGCATTTGGGGTCGACCTCTCCCTCTTCGCTTCATTTTGGCCTCTTTTGGTACTCTTTTGTTAAGCCTTGCTTACCTTGGTGTGTTGGCCTTCTCACCACTGAAATCCAGTGGATTTTCAGTGGTGAGGAAGGAGGTTTGAGGTTTTGAATAGGGGAGGGACACCCCTTTCCCCTTTGTGTTTCATTTTTGCATATTCCTGGCTCATATGGTAGCATATATGCTTAGTTGTTTATGACTCCATTTCAGAGGCTTTTTGGATGTTTTGGGTTGTATTATATCTCTGTCTCATGTGGGTTTGTTGACCCTTAGCATGTATCTTGTACTTGCTTTGTATTCCTTCATTTTGCCTAGGAATGTATCATGACTTTTGATCATTATGCTCTCATATTTTGACTTTACTTTGTGAAGTTCTTGGCCATATTTCGTCATGCATAAGGTCTTTTGGCCACTGATTTGGTCTTGTTTAGCATGTTTGATATAGTTGCTTTGCATTTTGGATTGTGAGCCTTGAGTGTATAGGTCACTAACATGCTTAGCTTAGCCTATTATCATCATTTGGCATCGGTTGGGATCATATTTCAGTCCATGTAATGTGGTCTTACACTGTCCTTTGTGTCTCTTTCAATGCTTTGAAGTGTTATGATTTCATGCCTTGAAATGTGCATTGTGTATGCCTATGTTTTTGGATCATTTGGGAGGCCATGTGTGGGTTTTAGGGGCTCATTCTCACATGCTATAGCACTGATTTTGTTGGTCTCAATGTCCATGTTTGTCTTCCTTTAGGTGTGCTCGAGTTGGCTTTTATACCTTAGTCTTGGGCTCATTGATTGACATGTTTGTCTTCTATGATTGGTACCTTTATTTTGGCATCTTTAGCCACTGTTTTTGGGATGGGCTGAGGTCTCCTCTTTGTGGTCTACATCCACCTTTGCATGAGCATGTTGCATTACATTAGAAGCATGTTTGCATTGTATCTTACTTGCATGTTAGTTCAATGTTGAGCCATCTCACATACTTGCTGTATATTTGACATGCTTTGTGCCTTAGTTTCATTTGCATGTTTGAGCCATGCTTATATACTTGCATTGCATTGTTTGGCTTGGGGTGTCAAGCCAAACTTGAGGGGTGAGAAGTGTTCATACTACAAGTGATGTAACACGTCTCAACTCTCGGTCGCCGAGGCCCTTGACTTTGATATGATGGGGTCTTGGTATTCATTTGTGTGTTGCATGCATTCTTATTGAATTGCAACCTTGGCCTCTTAGGCCATCATGCACCAAAATGCACAATTGATGGCCCGAGGATCGAGGGCCATGCTTCCTTGAGTCCATTGCATGATAGGGAGTGTGGCCATGCCTACATTTGTTTGAAATTCCATGACATACACTGTTTGTCCTTTGTTGCTGCCAAAAACCAGTTTCTGCAGGGAGTTTTGGCCGGTTGGCTAAGTTTAGTGCCGGCCGGCCATTAATTTTGGCTGATAGTAAAAAAGGGTGGCCAGTGGTTCCTCCCTTTGGCCGGTGATATTTGTGCTTGGCCGGTGGCATTCCCCAACATCCATAGAGCATGTTCCAAGGCTTTTGCAGTCTTCAGAGGAGCAGGGCAGTGTTAACAGAGGCAGTAGTGCTATGGCAGCGAGTTTCTGGGCGAGACGGATTACGCATGCATCATTCACGCATCCCGAGACCGGGGCTGTGGCCACCTTCTTTCGTATTTAATCTGTCAATTAATTAGAAATTCGTAATAATTAATTTAGTATTATTTATTCGACTGTAATATTTATTCGGACCCTCCGAGCGAGGGCAATTGTGTAATAAGTGTGAGTGAGTGTGTATATGTCTTCTAACCCCACGTCTTTCTTCCCTTTTATTTACTAGCTTTCGATGGTTAGTTTAGGGCATATTCAAATTAGCATACAGTATGCTATGCATGCGTGCATCCATGCATTTGTCTTATATGCACCTGCTCGTGGCATCATTCTAATCTGATCAGATTTCAATTCCAAATTGAATATGTGTTAGTTGTAGCATTTCACATGTCATTGTAGATTAGCCGAGCCTATCTTAGTTGCATTCTGCATGTGTTGTATTAGCCATCTTAACATGAACTAGGATCATGCACTTGAGTACTAACTAGTTTCTGTTTTGGCTTGGAGTACTAGGTAAGCTTTTATGCTTTAGCATACCGCATGCGTGTGAGTGTTGCCATAATAGCACGATTACCATGAGGCTAGCTGTTTATGTGATATAACTGCTTGAATGCCTGTGGATGGAGGTCAAATTACCTAAATTGGAATAAATGCATTAAAACTGAGAGTTTTAAGCCCACTAGATAGTGACAAAGCCATCTTTTCCAAAGCCCACTCGAGGGTGGCAAAACACAGATTTTAGCCTACTTGAAAGTAGCAAACCGCTTTCAAAACAAACATGAAATGTTTTGTTCTAATTTAGGCGATTTGGTCTATACTTGTTTCTTTGTCGCATAACATAGTAATTCTAGGCTAATAACCTAATAAGAACACATAACGCTTTCAAAATTGGATATCATGGTTAGTAGAGGCGGTCTTGAACCCAAGAGAGGGGTGCTCATAGTGACCTTCCCCAATCGTACCCAAGCTTGAGCCGAGGCAACTTTGGTGATGACGGACACGTGGCCTTTGGCACCGAGTCGGTTTCCTAAATTCCCCATTTAAAAAATATTTAGGTGGCGACAGATCTCGCAAAGCAGTCCATGTTTGGCACTTCTTTCAAAAATTTGTTTTCTCAAAACGATTTGCCGGATTTGGACTCTTTGGTTCAGATTAAGAACCGTGACAATTTGAGTCCGAACTGTAGTAGACCCGCAAAACGAACAAGACGGGAGTCATCCTCCTGGGGCGTTTGGGGACGTCTACAGTTTCTGGCGACTCTGCTGGGGAGTTTAGAGAGCTTGACTCGAACTCGTGATATCCTGTTTTGATTACACTTGTGTGTTTTTTCACATTGCATGTGCATTGGTGCGCCTAGGACACCGTGTTTGCCAATCTGCCATTCCTGAACGGTTTGCCGGAGGCTTGTCTTGTCAAGGCATGACCATAAAATTTGACGGTTGTGAGGCTCGACAAGATATGGGAACACAAACCCGGTTTTTAGGGGCACCCTTTGACCATTCGACCTAGTGCATATTTGAATCCATAGTGACCATTCCAAAATAGGACAAAGTTGCTTACCCGATATAGGTTGTTTGAAACCGTATGCGTAGTAAACCCTAGCTCTGAAAAAATAGGACAGGGAAACCCTACCCCAGCATAGGGGTGTTTTGGCTCTCTTTTACTTGCTATGTGCTGTTAGGGTGCATCTCTACAGGGAATACGCATATCAGTTTGCAAGTCTAGGTATCAGTTCGGGCATCGACTTTGGGAAGACAGGTTCTAC
Organism: Camellia lanceoleosa; assembly: GCA_025200525.1. Classification (NCBI taxonomy): domain Eukaryota; kingdom Viridiplantae; phylum Streptophyta; class Magnoliopsida; order Ericales; family Theaceae; genus Camellia; species Camellia lanceoleosa. The sequence goes on along the minus strand of CM045758.1, from coordinate 190,286,399 downwards.
CTAAGGGTATCGGTTAAGGGCTTTGGAAACAGTGATAAGAGGTTAAGAAATAGTACATTCAGCTTATTGGCAATTTGTTGTACCCAACTGTGTGTTATGTTTATTTTACGCCGTTACGCTGTCCGATTGTCTGTTTATTTATACGCTTTATTTATCTTTTTAATAGATAGTCGAGCACAATTGCTTCCCGAAAGAGATATTTCCCAAGCAATCTGGACTAGAGGCCGTTGACTTCATCGATTTGAGGATCTGATAGACGGACAACCAGTGTACTACTCTCTACCCCCGGTTACTAGACGGAGGACAGCTAGACAGAGGACATAAATTCAGCAGTCAGTTCAGAGGGTCTTATCTACCCCACCTGAGTTCAGTAAGGATCAGGATTCTGTTTTTTCTACAGAGAGAGAATATATACCGGTAATTCAACCAGAGCAGAACAGTATGGCCAGTTTAGAGGAGATGGTACGCCAACTCCAAGAGAGTATGAAAATGAAGCAACAGGATGCTGTCCGACAGGCAGAGTTCGCCAAGTAGCAGGCCACGGTTATGAATGAACAAGCAAAGTTAATTGTAAGGTTACAACAGCAAACCGGAGCCTCTGTCAAGAACAAGTTCCTCCCTACCAGAGTTCCAACCTCGGGAGACAGCCAATGTTCAGAATGATGCAGAACTTCCCACAGGACCACCTTCACCCCCGATCCTACCCCAAATCCAACCTCAACTATCAAAAACACCCACCAACCTACTGGACTCTCCCTTTGAGTTTGAGATTGATCCCATCGCACTAAAGTTGAACAAGCTTGAAAAGCTGTTCAAGAGATCCCAGGAAGTCAAGACCATCCCCAACATTGAAGACGGGTATACCGACACAGCTGTGACACTGCCTGACAGATTCAAAATGCCTCATATTGATCGATTTGATGGGTCCGGGGACTCCATGGCGCACCTGAGACTATTTTCAGATATCTTAAGGCCAATGGGCCTCAGTAGACTTCAGAAGCTGTCTTTATTTGGCCGAACCCTGTCGAGTGTGACAGCCATATGGTATGTCAAATTAGAAGATGATGTCAAGAGAAACTGGAACGAGATAGCTGAGGCCTTCATTGCATAGTACTCATACAATACACAAATCGAGATTACAACCCGCGATCTCGAGACAACAAGGCAAGAGCCTAAGGAGAGTTTCTCAGAATTCGTGACCAGATGGAGGGCCAAAGCTTCAATGATGACCTTAAGGCCTACAGACAAAGACCAGATTCGGATGATTGTGCGCAATCTTCAGCCGAAGTTGATGCAGAAGATGATTGTACTCCCCTTTCCTACTTTTTCTGACCTACATGAAATGGGGGTACAGATTGAGGACGCCTTGAAGCAAGGCTTAATTGATAATGACCGGGAGCAACCCCGAAGGACTTTCAATCGCAACACTAATGTAGGCCCGGCCGGCACTTCAACTACAAGAGCCTCCGAAGTGAGCATGGTCACCACCAACCCACCTCCAAGAACCATGACAGCTGCGCCATTCTCCGGTGCGTCCGGAAGTAACCCACAAACAGCCAAATACCCACCAAAAAACACCAGAACCTTCGTCCCATCAGATATGCCCCGCCCAAAGCCTGGGTGCTAATCGTAAAAGGGCACATGAAGCCCCTAGAGCCGCGACTTACTAAAAACTTCCTCAACCCACAACCCACCAAGTATTGCGATTTCACCAACAAAGATCATGATACCGACCAGTGCTTCCGACACGTCATGAGATTCAAGATCTCATCGATAACGGGGTGATTCTGCCTCCCGAGAAACCCAATGTTACTACAAATCCTCTCCCCACACACAACCAAGCTCCATCGCCCAAAAGGATCAACTTCATTCAAACCGGGGTCGTGCCTTACGATCCTAGCATCTATATCACACCTTCCCACCTGCCTAAGCCGGAGGTGTTCCTTCCTGATTGCACCGACTTGTGCATGATGGACATCTTCATAACCCAACCCAAGCCAGCGGTAATAACTACCGGGGACAGGAGAGAGGAGATTTCGGAGGAAAGGAGGTTGGTTGAGCCAGAGTCTACGGAATCTGGGGGTTGTGTTGAGAAGACATATAGACCGGGTGATTGCATTACGTCAATAGGTCAGGATGGGCCAGATGTGGAATTGCCTACGGAAGGAGAGCTATGTGTGATCCAAGGAGATAGTCGGGGACAAAGAACAGATGATTTGACGGTTGTGGAAAGAGACCTTGCCAACATCCAGTTTTTTAGTGACCAAAATCCAGGGACGCAGATCAACCCGGTTCGATTATGAGGAATCGCAGAGGCTACCGGGTCGGTTAGATGATCAACCGGATGTGGTAGAAGAGTTCCAACCAGAACAGGGCCCGGCAGGGGCAAGAATGTCAGTGACGGCGGGAAGGGTGGAAGAACAGAGTACATTGCCGGAGAGCGCCAGATCAAGAATTTTGCTCGATTAGAGCATTTGAATCTGAGGATTATTGAACAGACAGTTGTGTTGACACAGTCGGAACAAGGAAGTTTTGAAGATTCCGAGAGAATTAGGAAGGCAAAGGCCCATGTAGAGACCGAAATTGCCGCGGCGCCTTTAAACCGAGAATCTCATGGCATGTGGATGGAAAGTGCTACGAGTACAAGAACAGTCATACCAGAGACGGACAGATGTCTGTCAGCTGCTGATGGAATGTGGTGGGAAGATGAGGGTTTGTGTCTTGCCTACACAGATGAAGATTGGGGGAACAACCAACCCGAAGATACCTGGTACCTTGGAGAGGTCGACCATATGACGCGGAGCGGGCGGTACTTCAAACCCCTGCACCTAGATCAGCCAGAGGCTTCTGGGAAAGATAGAGAGGCTGAGAAGCAAAAGGAGAAACAACTTGAGGAGGAAGCTGTGCTTAAACAGCTAAAAAAGATACAAGCAGACATCTCCATCTGGGGACTGCTCATGGCATCACGAGTGCATAGACAGGCTGTCCTGACGGCTATGGACAAAGCCAAGCTTTCAATAGAAACCACGCCAGAACAGCTGGTGGGATTAGTTTTTCCGGGAGGAGCTACCCCGACGCTGACTTTTTCCGACAAGGAATTGCCACCCAAGGGGGCAGACCATAACAAGCCACTCTACATTTCCATGGAGTGTAGGAATAAATGGATATTGGTGGTTCTTGTTGATACCGGATCCGCCATCAACGTCTGTCCGGCAAGAACTGCATATGCGATCGGTTTGAAAACCGCGGATTTTGTGCCAATAGCCCAGGTAATCCGGGCATACGACAACACAAGTAGAGAAGTCATGGGGACAGTTAAAATCCAGACAAAAGTTGGGCCAGGACAGCACGAGATAGATTTCTATGTCCTAGAAGTCCCCGCAACTTTTAATATGCTTTTGGGGCGGCCGTGGCTGCATCAGGTGAAGGCAGTGTCATCCACTTTGCATCAAATGGTGAAATACCCCAACGGGAAGGGAATAGCCATTGTTTTCGGGAATTCATCAATCCATCCACCACCGGAGGTATCTACGCGCTTGTTCTAGAAATTGAGCATGGCATGAAAGATGTGTTCATATCAGGTTTTACTTTGGCTGAGGCTCGGGTTGTATAGAACATCATGGCTACTAATGAAGGGATATATGTTAGTGCTCAAGCAGTGTATCTCATGAACAAGCTTCAACACATCCTCGGGATGGGATTAGGAAAGAGCGGCCAGAAGGGCGTCGCAGCATTAGCCAAAGTGCCACACAATCCCTATACCTTTGGCTTGGGTTATCTACCCACCAAGGAGGATTGGGTAAGGAAAGGAAAGGAAATGACTGGAAGAGCCAGAGCGAAACAAATAGGGAGACCTTTTGATTTAATGCATCGGCCCATTCGGGGTACCCTAAACAGACGCTTTGTCTGGGAGGGGGAGGATTTTCCATTTTGTGGTTTTCGAGCCGTGGGTCAACGCGGAGAAGCGCTGCGTCGGGTTCGAGATTTTCTTTGACTTACAGATTCAGGGATGATGTTGCCAAGAGCAGCGTAATCCGGCGCTTAAGGTTGAATAGAGCAGAAAATGGAGTCCGAGGACACCGAACTTGAAATGGGGTAGTAATCGCATGTCTACTTTCAGATCCTTCGATCGACCGGCCAGTGCTTGGGGATAACTTCTCCGTGTCCATGATCGAAATGAAATGGTCATGGGCTTACCATCAACTATTTTGGATGCATCCATTGCACCTTCTCTCACCGGCAAGACGAGGAGGATTTTTGTCGAGCAAAGACTCGGGGTAGTGAGCCGGAATCTGATTCCACCGAGTCTTGTGAGTCGGAATCAAGTTCCAGCTCAACTGAGTCTGAGTCCGGCATTCCTGGGGGTGATAACCCGGATGCCACAGTCCTGTCCAGGTCGTCTTTTTCTTTCTCCTTTGAGTCTGTTGTAAAAAAAGAATCGGACAGTTTGGAAGTACATAATGAGAATGATATGAATGTGGTTTTCGAGTATTTTTCTGTGCCTTTGATTTATTGCTTAAATCAGGACTTTCAAAATTTTGACAAAAACGACGATGAAGAAATTCCTCCGGTTTTACAACGTTTAATTGATCAAGAGCAAGAAAGGTTTTTCAAACCTTTAATTGATGAAATCATTACTGTGAATGTTGGTACTGAGAAGGACCCGCGGCCGGTCCAGATCAGGTCTACGTTGTCTTCGGAGGAACGCGAGCGCTTAGTCGCTTTATTAAAAGATTTCAAAGATGTTTTCGCGTGGTCCTACGAAGACATGCCTGGAATCGATCCTGAGATTGTACAGCACCGGATCCCTCTTGACCCCGAGGCCCGACCTGTCAAACAGAAACTTAGAAGGATCCGCCCTGACTGGGCCATCAGGATTAAGAAAGAAGTTACCAAGCAGATCGATGCAGGCTTCCTGCTAGTATCCGAATACCCGACTTGGTTGGCCAAAATTGTTCCAGTGCCAAAGAAAGATGGCAGAATCCGAGTGTGCATGGATTTTAGGGATTTGAACAGAGCCAGTCCGAAGGACGACTTCCCCTTGCCGCATATTGATGAGTTGGTGGATTTTACAGCGGGGCATGCTTTGCTTTCGTTTATGGATGGTTTCTCGGGCTACAATCAGATAGTGATGGCACCTGAAGACCGGGAAAAGACTGCCTTCACCATCACGTGGGGAACATACTGCTACAGAGTAATGCCGTTTGGGTTGAAGAACGCTGGAGCTACATATCAACGGGCCGCAACTACAATACTGCATGACATGATCCACAAAGAGGTTGAGGTGTACGTGGACGACATGATTGTCAAGTCCAAAGAAAGAGAGGGCCACTACGCCGCCTTACAAAAGTTCTTCCAAAGGATCAGAGAATTTCAGCTGCGGTTGAATCCTCAGAAGTGTACATTTGGTGTTACAGCGGGAAAAATGCTGGGGTTTCTGATTACACAAAGGGGCATCGAAGTCGACCCTTTCAAGATCAAGGCCATCTTAGAAATGCCACCACCAAAGACTGAAAAGGAGGTGTGAGGCTTTCTGAATAAAGTGCAATTCATAAGATGCTTTATCTCAAAACTAACCTTGACTTGTGAATCACTTTTTGGTCTCTTGAAGAAAGGAAAGAAATTCCAATAGGACGGCCGATGTCAAGCAGCTTTTGAATAGATCAAAGAATACTTACAGAACCCACTCGTGTTGTCACCACCAGAGTCGGAAACCGCTGATATTGTATCTTTCAATAATCGAGACTACAATGGGTCAGATGCTCAAGCAAGAGTCGAGAGGACAAAGTGGAGAGGGCCATCTACTATCTCGAGCAAGAAAATGCTAGAGTATGAGACTCGTTACACATCGTTGGAGAAGGCTTGCTTAGCTTTGGTATGGGCTACTGTGAAGCTACGACTACCGTTAGCTCACTCGTAATGTTGGTTTCACGACTCGATCCCATCAAATATCATTTCGATAAACCGGCACTTACGGGCAGGCTGGCTTGTTGGTTGCTTTTGCTTTCCAAATTTGATCTCACGTGACGCCAAAGTCAAGAAGGGGAGGCGGTAGCGAGTTCCTGTCGATCATTCGGTTGAAGGGGATGAAGCGAAAGTACCTATTCCCAGATGAAACCATTTTGCACATCGAAGATGAAACTTGACGATGTATTTTGACGGGCGTCAAACCAAGACGGTATGGGATAGGGGTATTGCTGATAGCGCCCGACAATTCCCGTATCCCTTTAGCATTCAAGCTCCGGTTCAAAGTCTCGAACAATGAAGCAGAGTATGAGGCGTGTATTGTCGGTCTAGAAGCAACCCTAGAACTAGGGGCAAAACGGTTGGACGTCATTGGGGACTCGAACCTTGCTGTGTCTCAAGCAAAAGGAGACTGGAAAGTCAAAAAAGAAAAGATGATAATTTATCACCAGACCTTGGATTTGTTAATTCCTCAGTTTGAGAAGCTAAACTTTACCTATCTATTAAGAGAGAACAACAGGTTCGCAGATTCACTAGTAACTCCATCTTCCATGATAGACATTTCGTCTAGAGTCCGGATGCATCCAGTCATCATTGACCAGAAGTTCGTGCCAGCGTATGAGTCAATTTCTACCATAGACGAAGTTCAGGACGAAAACCCCTGGTATTACGACATTTGGAACTTCTTGGAGAAAGAGACGTATCCACTAGGGGCAAATGCCAAGGATAAAAGGGCAGTCAGAAGAATGGCCGTTCAAGTCATCATCTGTGGGGGTAAGCGTAAGAGAGGTCATTTGGGAATGCACAAGCGTGGTGTAGAGGTCAAGAGTCGAAGTTTGATGGAGGCCATCCATGGGGGAGAATGCGGTGTACATATGAATGGGGTAATGTTGGCTCGGAAGATCCTCAGACAGGGTTACTACTGGTCCACTATGGAGGAGGATTGTGTCGGCTTTGTTCGGCAATGCCACAAATGTCAGATCCATGCAAATCGCATGAACATCCCGCTGTCAAAGCTGTACAACATGACTTCGCCATGGCCATTTTCAGTTTGGGGAATCGATGTGATCGGGGCTATTACTCCAAAAGGGTCGAATGGGCATGAGTTCATCTTAGTCGCGATAGATTACTTTACGAAGTGGGTCGAGGCCCAATCTTATGCAGTGTTGAAGGCTTCACATGTTGCGAAGTTTATCAAAAACAACATCATCTGTCGTTACGGAGTCCCAAATGAGATAATTTCAGATAATGGTTCCCACTTCAAGAAGGAGGTGATTGACTTATTGGAAAAATACAACGTGGCTTTTCATAAGTCATCCACTTACCGGCTGCAAACCAATGTGTAGACGTCCCCGACTGGGAGGATGACTCTGCTCTGTTCATATTGGGTTTACTACTGATTCGACTCGATTTGTGTCGGTTCTAAGTCTGAACCAAAGAGTCCAACCGCAAATCGTTTTGAAGAAAAAACAGATTTTGAAAAGTAGTGCCAAACATGGACTTTGCGGCTGACATGAGTCGCCACCTAAATATTTTTATGGGGAATTTAGGAAACCACGACTCGGTCAAGGCCACGTGTCCGCTCATCACCAAAGTTGTCTTGGCTCAGGAGCTTGGGTACGATCGGGAAGGTCATTTATGAGCACCTTTCGCCCGTTCAAGACCCGCCTCTACTTACCGTGATATACAATTTTGAAAACATTACATGCTCTTATTCCAATTATTAGCCTAGAATTACTATGTTACGCGCACAGCAAACAAGTATGGACTAGATTGCCTAAATTGGAAATAAACATTGCATATCCGTTTGTTTGGAAAACAGTTTGAAATTGCTACTCGCAAGTAGGCTAAAACACGGATTTCAACGAGTTTTTCCAACTCAAGCAATCCAACCTTCACCCACAGCATTCCAAAGGTTATATCACATAAGCACTAGCCTCATGGTAATCATGCTATTATGGCAACACTCACACGCATGCGATATGCTAAAGCATAAAAGCTTACCTAGTACTCCAAGCCAAAACAGAAACCAGTTAGTAATCATATGCATGATCCTAGTTCATGTTAAGTGGCTAATGCAACACAAGCAATGGTGTAATCTAAACAGTTCATTTGTCCTAAGCATGGCATATGGAATGCTACAAATAGCACGTATTCAATTTGGAAATTGGAATACAATGCAGTTAGCGTGATGTACCGAGCCCGATGCATGTAAACAAATGCATGGATGCACGCATGCATTGCATAAGGTATGCTAAAATAAACGTGCCCTAATCTACCATCATAAGCAGGTAAATAAAAGGGAAGAAAGAAGTGGGGGTTGGAAGACATGCACACACCCACACACACTTATTACAAATACGCCCTCACACGGAGGGACCGAAAGAATATACAGTCCGAATAACAAATCGCTAAATTAATTATTACATAATTTCTAATCTAATCAAAATAAATGCAAAGAGAAGATGGCCGCAGCCCCCGCCTCGGGATGCGCGAATGATGCATGCTCGAATCCGACTTGCCCGGAAACCCGTTGCCATAGCATTGCTGCCTCTGTTTTCACTGTCCTGCCTTTCTGAAAACTGGAAAAGTCCCAGGACACCTTCTATGAGCATTGTAGAACATCATCGGCTGGGAGGGATGGCCACCGGCTGTGTACAATATCCATCGGCTGGAGGTAAAGCTATCGGCACTGAATAAATGGCCGGTCGACACTGAATGTTGCCGGTCGTAAATTTCTGCAGAAGACGCTTTGGATAAAGAACAAGGCCAGACAGTGTATGGCATGGAATTTCAAGGCAATGTATGCATGGACACACTCTCTATCATGCCATGGACTCAAGGGAGCATGACCCTTGACCCCCGGGCCATCAATGGCGCATTTCGACGCATGATGGCCTAAGAGGCCAAATTTGCATTTCAATGTCAAATGCAATGCACACAAAACATACAAGGGACCCAACCTCAATCATGGTTGATCAAGAGGTGAGGCAATGCACAACAATGCACATGCAATACGTACTAGGCACAAAACCTAAGCTAACAAACATGCAAGGCATGGAATAAGGCAACAACCTTTGAGCAACATGTTAAACATGGATTCAAACTAATTTGGGCAGCTCTATACTAGGCCCAAAACAAAGGGCCAAATGTCATGGAAATGAGGGCCAAAACACATACAAACATGCATGCACACAAGGTCCAACACTTAGGCACCAAAGAGCAACTTTTAAGCACACTTAAAAGAGGTAATCATGGATACATGGCATGCTTAGAAAGCTCTGAAATCATGTTATAGAAGGTGCAAAACCAAGTAAACAAGACAAGCCAAGCATGCAACGATGTCCAAAACTCAAAGCAAGCCAAGGGGCTTAAACCATGGCTATACAAATTAAGCCTCAACAGGCCAAGAACAACCAAATCAGTCCTAAAGCATGTTAAAACAAACCCCCAAAACCACTTAGATGGCATCTAAAAGGTCTAAGCATGGAAGCATGCACAAAGGGCCAAATATGGAGCATATGACAACAACCTTACAAAGCATTAAAGGAGCATCAAATATAAGCATTCAAGCATACTATGAGGACTGAAATGACATTATAAGTGACTCCAAATCACCGAAATAGTGCAAGTAAAGCATGCTACAGCGGCCAACACTCAAGGCTCATAAGGTATACAAGAGAGGTTGCATGGTAGCTATACAAAGAAAAGCATGGATGACTCAAATGACCCAAAAAAGTCCTTAAGAATATCAAAACAAGCATAAAAGCTTCACAAATCTAAGCCAAAACAAGCAAGCATAGTGGTCTAAATGCTAGATACATGTTAAGGCAAAATGGAGGATTACAAAGCAAGTGTAAGATGCAAAGCCCAAACTGAAAAATACCCTTCAACAACACTGAAGAGGGACCAAAAATATGACTACTCACAGTAGATGACAACCCCCAAAACAATATACAAACATGCTAAAAATGTAATGCAAGATTAAGGCCACAAGAGGGCTACAACATGAAGTATACAAAGAATGCATCAAACAGCAAAAGACCCTTCATGGGACATGGAGAGGGGGTCAAAATAAGACCATTTTCAGTTCTGATCAGGGTCGGAAAACAGAAGCTCAATGTGCTAACAAGTCATGCAAAAATGGGGACCAAAGAGGGGTAATGAAGCAAGTCATACATGGAGGTCCCCAACAGTGTTGAGCCCTTCTTCAATGTTGAAGAAGGGCTCAAAACAAGCCTCTTTACAGTTTATATCGAAGCCCAAAAATACTTGTAAATAAGGCTAACCAATGAAACTAAAAAATGCAAGTTTAAGGGAAATGGATGCTTACCCTTGAAGAGCAGCAAACCAGCACTCCTTGGTCCAAGTTTCTGAACTCCTAACCTCTGTAAATGGCCTCCCAAATGCTGGAATGGAGGATGGAGGTGTTGTGCTATGGGTTGTAGGGCAAATTATGCAAGAACAAAGGTGTTTGGAAGCTTGGATAAGATAGATATAGAGGGTTGTAGATATATATATTAGATATATATGTCTACTCTCTGGTTTTTTTTGCTCAAAAACTCCAACCCTTTACAATGGAGGAGGATGGCTCCTTTTATAGACAAATGGAAGGCTTAAGGCTTACAAGAGAAGCTAAAGCAAGGGTGCAAGGGGGGGCAAGGCTTATCAAAGAAGCCAAGACAGCTGGTAGGCTTCTTGAGGAAGCCAAGACAAGGGGTCAAGGCTTCCTCAAGAAGCCTTGAGCAAAGGGTGCACAAAAGAGGCCAAAAGTGGTGCAAAGGGTGCAAAATAGCAATATATATGCACGTGGAGTCAGTTCTGTGCATCCCAACTGGCATAGCTGGTATGCACCAGCCTTGGAGAGTGCAAAGGGTGCAAACCGGCCAGAAAAATTGGTCGTCGGCCAAAATAAAGTGCCGGTCGGCACTATTTTCTGCCGGTCGGAAAAATAGATTTCCGATAGATGATTCCTAGGTCAAAAAATGGCTGGTGGATATGCAAATTGAAGCCTCGGAAGTTAGCTTTCCAATGGCGCAAACCTTGCATCAAAATTCCTCCTATGCAAAAAGTTATGCCCTTTTTGGTGAAGCCGCGCAGACTCGATCCAACTGGGATGATACCCAGCTTCAACCAATCATATCTCCTCCACCCGGACTTGGCTTTGGGAGATTCTTGAGTAAAAAGTGAAGCCCCGGAAGTCTTCTTTCCAACGATGGTGGCCTCATAGCTTAACTCTAAGTATGCAATTGAATAAGCCTGATTCAGCGAGGGCTGTTCGACTTTCTTCTACCCGGATTCATGGCGAACCTCTTCTCCAACCTATTTTCTCCCCTCCTCTCCTCTTTTCTTCAACTCCAAACCCCTAAACAAAGTGTTTTGAAGGGTTTTCCTCTCTCCTTGCCGAAGGAATTGAATCTTTGGCCTGCACATCTCTCAACACCGAGCAAACCATCAGTAATGCCCAAGTCTTGAGGGCGGTCAAAAATGGGGTGTCTACAGTTGCCCCTCTTTGACAGAACTCGAAAGTGATAACAATGACGGGAGTGAGTGTCAAAGCTCAGAGACGACCCATTTTTGACGAGGCCGAAGACTTGGACAAACAAAAATACAAATCAATAAGTGGTTGTGCCCGCAGGCTGCTTACGTATCCCTTTGCAAGGAATCAAACCAGCGTAGTTCAGGGGTAGGATGCAAAGTGATGCACAATGCAAGTGCATAACTTATAATTATGCAAAGAGAGCTGTGATAAAGCAATTATAAATGCAACATTTTAAGCGAATGCTATGCAAGCAAGTAAATGTGAACCAACCTACATCTCATGCAGAAAGGATGTAAGAGAATTACGCAATTCTCACGAACATGTGCGTTAGATACACAAAAGTGAACGAAGTGTGATGGATACACTAAGTGAACAAACATGTGTGGTGGATACACCAAAGTGAAGAGAGTGTGATGGATACACTATATGAATAAAGTGTGATTGACACACTAAGTGAAGCAAAGTGTGATGGATACACAAGATGAGCATAGTGTGATAGATGTATAAAGAGAAAGTGTGTGATTGATACACAAAGCGAGTGTGTGATTGATACACAAAGCGAAAGTGTGTGATTGATACACTAAGCAAATATGTCATAGATATACTAAGCGAATGTGTGTGATGAGTACACAAAGGGGGCATGTGTGATTGATACACAAAGCGAGCGTGCGTGATAGATACAAAGCGAGTGTGTGATAGATACACTATATGAACCAAGTGTGATTGATACACTAAATGAATGAAGTGAGCAAAGCGTGATGGATACGCAAAAGGCAAACACAAAGTGTGATAGATGCACTAAGTGAGCAAGTGTGATGGATACACAATAGGTGAACACGAAGTGTGATCGATACACTTAGTGAACAAGGTATGATTGATATACTAAATGTGAACACGAAGTATGATAGATGCACTTAGTGAACAAGTATGATGGATATACTAAAGGTGAACACGAAGTGTGATAGATGCACTTAGTGAACAAGTATGATTGATATACTAAAGGTGAACACAAAGTGTGATAGATGCACTTAGTGAACAAGTATGATTGATATACTAAAAGTGAACACAAAGTGTGATAGATGCACTCAGTGAACAAGTATGATTGATATACTAAAAGTGAACACGAAGTGTGATAGATGCACTCAGTGAACAAGTATGATGGATATACTAAAGGTGAACACGAAGTGTGATAGATGCACTTAGTGAACAAGCATGATTGATATACTAAATGTGAACACGAAGTGTGATAGATGCACTCAGTGAACAAGTATGATGGATATACTAAAGGTGAACACGAAGTGTGATAGATGCACTTAGTGAACAAGTATGATTGATATACTAAATGTGAACACGAAGTGTGATAGATGCACTCAGTGAACAAGTATGATGGATATACTGAATGTGAACACAAAGTGTGATAGATGCACTTAGTGAACAAGTATGATTGATATACTAAAGGTGAACACAAAGTGTGATAGATGCACTCAGTGAACAAGTATGATTGATATACTACAGGTGAACAAAAAGTGTGATAGATGCACTTAGTGAACAGAGTGTGATTGATACACTAAAAGGTGAACACGAAGTGTGATAGATGCACTTAGTGAACAAGTATGATTGATATACTAAAAGTGAACACAAAGTGTGATAGATGCACTTAGTGAACAGAGTGTGATTGATACACTAAAAGGATATGTGTGTGATAGATACACTAATGCACAAAAGTGAGAATGAAATGTGATTGATACACTAAATGAGTATGTGTGTGATAGATACACAAAGTGAAAGAAGTGTGCAGAGAGTGTGATTGATACACTAAATAAACATGTGAGAGATACATGAAGCAAACGGAAGTAAATGAGGTGTGATGGATACACTAAAGTAATCATGTGATAGATACATGAGGCAAACAGGGTGTGATTGACACACAAAGCAAACATGTGATATGAAGAGAAGAATGGTGTGATAGATACACAAAGTGAGTGAAGTGTGATTGATACACTGAGTGAGAGCATAATAGATACACAAAAGTGAATATGTGCATGATAGATACACAAAACGAGAATGTGTGTGATAGATACACAAAATGAGAATGTGCGTGATAGATACACAAAATGAAAGAAGTGTGATTGATACACCAGGTGAAGAGAGTGTGATTGATACACTAAATGAGTATGAAGTGTGATTGATACACTAAGTGAATGAAGTGTGATTGATACACTTAAGGCAAATGAAGTGTGTTAGATACACTAAGTGGAGCAAATGACTGTGTGTGATAGATACACGAAGTGAATGGAGTGTGATTGATACACTAAAGCAAATAAAGTGTGTTAGATACACTGAATGAATGAAGTGTGATTGATACACTAAGTGAATGAAGTGTGATTGATACACTAAGGGAATGAGGTGTGATTGATACACTATTCTGGTTTGAAGTAGACTTGATCTTGAGCTTGAGGTAGAGGTACACTCATACTTCGGAGCACTGGCAAGGCCTGAAGAGGTACACACGGGGTGTAGTCTCGGAACTTACTGAAGTTGAAACAAACTCAGATACTCGATGTTTTCCTCTTTTGCTTTTACTTTGCAGTCCGGAACCACATATAGCTTCAGATAGGTCCTGGTTTTGCTGTTCGCATGACCTGGGTTGAACCCTGTGGTTTTATGAATGAACAAATCCTGTTTTGCACAAATGTGGAGAATGGCACAGCACTCTGAACACAAAATGATTTTATTTCTGAATTTGAAATTGAGAGATAAGTTCTTGACCAGGTATTGAGCCTATGACTGAACACAGCACACCACAACTCAACAACGGAAAACAAAAAGGTAAACAACCTAAACACATTTATTGACACTCGAAACGACTCAAAACAAGACTCAAGACAGACAAAACAAAACACAAGACTCAAATGTGCACAGGGAGCCTGTTTCACCGGGTATTATTTCCCACACTTTCTCATTTGTGATTCTCACATCACTCGGCCCTCAAGCTCTATTTTTCTGAAAAAGCCATTTTCCTCACTTTTTCTCTCAGCGCACATCTCTCTATTCTTCAATCTCTCATTTTTCATCCCTCCCCAGAGTGGTTGGTAGATAGACAAGAAGTTGCGGGCTCTTGCCCCTAGCATTCTGCTAGATTCTTTTTCTTCTGCACACAGCAGTGAACTTTCCCACAGAGGGGTTGCGCTACAACTGGGTGTGTAGCAAATCTGTAGTTGACATTGGTCGACGATGCTCTGCTAGGGAGTTTGGACGTGGTTAGATCTGTCCAGATGAGGAAGTGGAACATCCTGATCCATTCCAGTTCGTGCTTCGCACTTGGCTTGGTACCTCGTTGCTCGGAGGATGAGAGAGCTTTCTGCATTTTGTTGTTGACTTCAGTTGTGCCCTTTCTGGCAAGTATCTTTGGCGACGGAAAAACAGAAGCTGACTCAACCGTGCCCCTAGTTCATCATTTTGACCATTTTTATTTTGCTTTCTACTAAAACAATTTTGACCAACATGAGAGTTAGATTAACATGCTTGTTCGATTTTACGATTTAAAATCATGCAAGTCGCTATGAGCCGAAAATTTTCCTTTTTGGGTCCAAGAAAACGGTCGATTTTGGAAAAATGGAATAATTTTCTAGAGAAAATCGATCAACCTCGGTAAAAATTCCCAAAAGCTGTTTTTTTTGCAAGCAGTCCTTTGCCAACGGCGTAGGACCCACTCTCGAGATGCGCAACCTCAGATTCGGAGGAAAATTGCCCCTTGCTTGAGGGGAGCTGCATGGCAACGGAAAGTTGCCCCTTGTTTGAATGGCACCGCGGCGCATTGAATGGCAACGGAAAGTTGCCCCTTTGTGTGAATGGCACCACGGCGCATTGTGATCAGTCCTCAGAGCGATGATTACAACCGAACTCTTGGATACAGAGAAGGCAAGGATGGTCAAAACCATTACATGGACACAATCGAATTTGAAGTGTTTGTGGCTGGACTTCAAAGTGAAGTTGCCTACGTATCCCAAACATGGGAATCAAGCCTTACGTAGTTCGGGGTTAAGGTACACTTGGGTATTTAACCTCTCCTTTTTATGCTCTAACTTTTGCCAAGGCGCCTGTTGCAGGTTTTCGACCTTGCGAGCTTTGTTCTTCTTTCTTTTCTTTCTTTTTCATTTTTTTTCTTTTAGGCTCTAACTTTTACCAAGGCGCCCGATGCGGGTTTTCGACCTTGCGAGCTTCTTTTTCTTTTCTTTTCTTTTTCTTCTTCCTTTGTTCTTCTTTTTTTTCTGTATTTTTTTCTTTCCTTTTGTATGTATTTTTTGCTTGCTCTAACTTTTGCACTGGTCGCCCTTAGGGTTTTCGGCCAATGAGCCTCTCAAAGGGTAAAAGTGTAGCAAGTCCATGCCAAATGGTTTTAGGGTTTTGATGCCATCCGTATCCGGAGAGTGGTACATTGATTCAAGAAGAACTCATCTTCGACTCTTCAGGCACATCTGACATCTTTGTCGCTAGTTTGAGGGGGGGCTTCTAATCTAGCTTCCCAAGCCTCTCTTGATGACATCTGATCTTCTTGATTTGACTTTCTTGCCTCTTGTTCGAGGGCTGCTTTGAATCTGGTCTCACAGGCCTCACGTTGTAGTTAACCGTTAAACATTCTGAGTTTGAGTCCAAGGTTCGAAAATGAGGGGTCGAGTCTCGAGGCTGAGAGCGATCCTAGGCTGCACAATCTCAAGAGCGATTCCACACATGTCTTCGCAGGACCGTGCAAAACATTTTTTGAAAGTTTTTAAGAAAGCGACAAATCGCTCGCGCTGAAGACAGTGTAGGACCGATCTGGATCAAAGCTAGGGTCCTTCTCAGTACTCACACTAACAAGTATGATTTCATTCATTAAGGGCTTAGCACACCTCTCTTGCACTCAATTGATCAAATTTTTGCAAATCCCAAGGAATTCCTTCCTCTTCGTTTTCACCATAGTGTTTGAAAAAGTTTTGAAAAACTTAGGCCAATGCAATGACTTCAAGGCACAGAAAAGACAGAGTTCTTAGTCAAATAGTTCCATCTCATTTAGAATTTCTGGCACAACTGACACACGGCAGAAGCAAACACAAGAGTGTGAAAATCACTGCTGTTCCATTCAAAATCTGTTGGCATAACTGACTCCCTGGCAGAAACAGACTCAAAACAAAATGAAAAGACAGACGCAAAACAAGCAAGTGATGTCCGAGGTAACTCCTCCGAAATCACCCGACTCTGACAAAATAGGACTGACTCGATACAACAAGACAGACCCTTAATCAAAAAGACTAACTCAAGACAAAGAGACAGGCTCAAAGCAAAAATGATAGAACTGACTCAATACCCAAGCCAGAGCATATAAAAACCAGCATTCGCAAATTCTCAAAACAGTGCGTGCCATACGCCACATCTGAAGTAAACTGAGCACTACCCGCAGGTGGTTTGTCCCCCGATCACATACTTGTACTATCCCCCAAGCTTGCTGATCCAGTGACGATAGACTTTACTGAGCTGGTGCGGCGATGACATCGTTGTCAAACAAATCTTGTACATCATGGCGTAGACGAAAGCAGCTATCGGTCTCATGACCGGTTTGTTGATGGTAGGCACAGTACTTAGTCCGGTCATGCTTTGAAGGGAGAGGATCAGGTAAAGGCCGTTGTTCCAATGGTTTCAGATGTCCTTTCCGGATTAAGACCTCTAGAGCCTTTGACAAAGGCATATAAAGTGGGGTGAAAACCCTCTTGACTCGAGGTGGATATTTGGTTTTCTGTGAGCTACTTCCGGACACACCGGTGAATGGGGTAGCTTTTTGTGATGTGGTGTTGGTGACCATGCCCACTTCAGAAGGTCTTACAGTTGCATCACCACTGGTGGTCACATTCGAACTGCGGGTAAACGCCCTCCTGGCCTGCTTCTTCTCCTGGTCAATGAGGCCCTGCTTTATAGCATCCTCGATTTGTACCCCAATCTCATGGAGGTCTGCAAAGGTGGGTAGGGGGAGGACAATCATCTTCGTGATCACCGGGTTGAGATTGCGTACAATCATCCGTATCTGGTCCTTGTCGACCGGCCTGGTGGTCATCGAAGAAGCTTTGGCTCTCCAATGGGTTACAAAGTCAGAGAAGACCTCTTTCGGCTCTTGCCTGGTTGTCTCAAGATCACGGGTTGTGATCTCGATCTGGGTATTGTATGAATATTGTGCGACGAAGGCCTCGGACATCTCCTCCAAATTTCGTTTCATCGAGTCCTCTAATTTGGCGTGCAGATGGCGCGATACCCAACAGGTCTGCTAAAGAGGAGAGCTTCGTAATCTTGTCAAGCCCATCGGGCGCAGAACATCTGAAACAAACTCGTGGACCATGGGATCTCTGACCCGTCAAACGGTCGATGTAAGGCATCTTGAACACATTCGGCAATGTCACAGTGTGTCCGTGGTATCCATCTTCAATGTCGGGGATGGTTTTGTCTCCTCGATTTCTTGAACGACTTTTCAAGCTTGCTCAACTTCGATCTTTGTGGGATCCGCCTCGAACTCAAAGGAGAGTCCGGTAAGTTGGTGGGTGTTTTTGATAACTGGGGTAAGATTGGGGGCGGAGCCGGCCCTACCGGAATGTCTGTACCTTCCTGGACATTTGGCGTCTCCCCAGGTGCTAGAGCTCCTACTGGGGGAGGAACTTGTTGTGAAGCAGACGCACCGCTTTGCTGTTGCAGCCTGGTGATGAGCTCAGCCTGCTGAGCCATGATTGCGACTTCTTTGCTGGAAAATCGCTTGGCGGACGTCTTGTTGCATGAGTTTCATAGTTTCCTGCATTTGACGCATCATTGCCTCCATCCTTGATGTATTCTGCTGATCCATCCGACCATTCCTTTGGAGGGTGGATAAGGGCCCGATGGTAATCTTTAACCGGTGATCGTGCTCGACTAGTCTTCTCTAGCCGATTACCCTTGAATCGAAGTCTCGACCGACAAAGTCTATCAAGACAAATCCAATGTACCGGAGATAGTGGAGCCTTCGAGCTATGGTTCCAAGACTACCTAGCAAAAGGGAAAAGCATAAGATCTCGGTTCAACTTCACCAAAAGCAGAACCAGCGAGTTGAGCATTGTATTCCATTATCGATCACATTCCTGAAATCACTGCCCCAAATCTGAATATGATACCCGCAGATATAACTGATTCTCAAAAATACTAATACTGGTGCCCGCAGTTCGATGCCTGATGCAGAAACTGGTATATGCGTTCCCTGTAGAGATACACTCTAAAAGCACATAGCAAGTAAATGAGAGCCAATACACCCCTATGTTGGGGTAGGGTTTCCCTGTCCTATTTTGTCAAGAGCTAGGGTTTCACTACGCACGCAGCGGTTTCAAACAACCTAATATCGAGTGAGCAACCTGTCCTAGTTTGGAATGGTCACTATGGATTTCGATATGCACTAGGTCGAATGGTCAAAAAGGGTGCCCCGGTAAAGCCGGGGTTTGTGTTCCCATACTGGCAGAGCACGCAACCGGTCAGCCTTATGGTCATGCCTTGACAAGACAAGCCTCCGGCAAACCGCTCAGGAATAGCAGATGGCCAACACGGTGTCCTAGGCGCACCAATGCAAATGCAATGCAAAGAGACACATAAACGTAGTCAAAACAGGATATCACGAGTTTGAGTCAAGCTCTCTAAAATCCCCAGCAGAGTCGCCAGAAACTGTAGACGTCCCCCGAACGCCCCGGGAGGATGACTCCCGTTCTGTTCATATTGGGTTTACTACAGTTCGGACTCGATTTGTGTCGGTTCTAAGTCTGAACCAAAGAGTCCAAATCCGGCAAATCGTTTTGAAGAAAAAAACAGATTTTGAAAAGTAGTGCCAAACATGGACTGCTTTGCCAGATTACAGAGTCGCCACCTAAATATTTTTTATGGGGGAATTTAGGAAACCCTGACTCGGTGCCGAAGGCCACGTGTCCGTCATCACCAAAGTTGTCTTGGCTCGGGAGCTTGGGTACGATCGGGGAAGGTCAGCTATGAGCACCCCCTTTCGCCCGGTCCGAAGACCGGCCTCTACTAACCGTGATATCCAATTTTGAAAACATTACATGCTCTTATTCCAATTATTAGCCTAGAATTACTATGTTACGCGCTCAGCAAACAAGTATGGACTAGATTGCCTAAATTGGAAATAAACATTGCATATCCGTTTGTTTGGAAAACAGTTTGAAATTGCTACTCGCAAGTAGGCTAAAACACGGATTTCAACGAGTTTTTCCAACTCAAGCAATCCAACCTTCACCCACAGGCATTCCAGCAGTTATATCACATAAGCAGCTAGCCTCATGGTAATCATGCTATTATGGCAACACTCACACGCATGCGATATGCTAAAGCATAAAAGCTTACCTAGTACTCCAAGCCAAAACAGAAACCAGTTAGTAATCATATGCATGATCCTAGTTCATGTTAAGTGGCTAATGCAACACAAGCAATGGTGTAATCTAAACAGGCTCGGCTGTCCTAAGCATGGCATATGGAATGCTACAAATAGCACGTATTCAATTTGGAAATTGGAATACAATGCAGTTAGCGTGATGTACCGAGCCCGATGCATGTAAACAAATGCATGGAAGCACGCATGCATTGCATAAGGTATGCTAAAATAAACGTGCCCTAATCTACCATCATAAGCATGTAAAAAAATGGAAGAAAGAAGTGGGGGGTTGGAAGACATGCACACACCCACACACACTTATTACAAATACGCCCTCACATGGAGGGACCAAAAGAATATACAGTCCGAATAACAAATCGCCAAATTAATTATTACATAATTTCTAATCTAATCAAAATAAATGCAAAGAGAAGATGGTCGCAACTTCGGGATGCGCGAATGATGCATGCTCAATCCGACTTGCCCGAAACCCGTTGCCATAGCATTGCCGCCTCGCTTTCACCATCTCCTTTCAAACCGAAAAGTCCTGTGACACCTTCTATGAGCATTGTAGAACATCTTCGGCTGGGAGGGATGGCCACCGGCTGTGTACAATATCCATCGGCTGGAGGTAAAGCTATCGATCTTGAATAAATGGCTCGACACCGAATGTTGCCGGCCGCGTAAATTTCTGCAGAAGACAGCTTTGATAAAGAACAAGGCCGCATGTGTATGGCATGGAATTTCAAGGCAATGTATGCATGGACACACTCCTTATCATGCCATGGACTCAAGGAGTATGGCCCTTGACCCCGGGCCATCAATGGCGATTTCGACGCATGATGGCCTAAGAGGCCAAATTTGCATTTCAATGTCAAATGCAATGCACACAAAACATACAAGGGACCCAACCTCAATCATGGTTGATCAAGAGGTGAGGCAATGCACAACAATGCACATGCAATACGTACTAGGCACACAACCTAAGCTAACAAACATGCAAGGCATGGAATAAGGCAACAACCTTTGAGCAACATGTTAAACATGGATTCAAACTAATTTGGGCAGCTCTATACTAGGCCCAAAACAGTGGCCAAATGTCATGGAAATGAGGGCCAAAACACATACAAACATGCATGCACACAAGGTCCAACACTTAGGCACCAAAGAGCAACTTTTAAGCACACTTAAAAGAGCATAATCATGGATACATGGCATGCTTAGAAAGCTCTGAAATCATGTTATAGAAGGTGCAAAACCAAGTAAACAAGACAAGCCAAGCATGCAACGATGTCCAAAACTCAAAGCAAGCCAAGGGGCTTAAACCATGGCTATACAAATTAAGCCTCAACAGGCCAAGAACAACCAAATCAGTCCTAAAGAATGTTAAAACAAACCCCCAAAACCACTTAGATGGCATCTAAAAGGTCTAAGCATGGAAGCATGCACAAAGGGCCAAATATGGAGCATATGACAACAACCTTACAAAGCATTAAAGGAGCATCAAATATGAGCATTCAAGCATACTATGAGGACTGAAATGACATTATAAGTGACCCCAAATCACCGAAATAGTGCAAGTAAAGCATGCTAGAGGGGTCAACACTCAATGCTCATAAGATATACAAGAGAGGTTGCATGGTAGCTATACAAAGCAAAGTATGGATGACTCAAATGACCCAAAAAAGTCCTTAAGAATATCAAAACAAGAATAAAAGCTTCACAAAGCTAAGCCAAAACAAGCAAGCATAGTGGTCTAAATGCTAGATACATGTTAAGGCAAAATGGAGGATTACAAAGCAAGTGTAAGATGCAAAGCCCAAACTGAAAAAGACCCTTCAACAACACTGAAGAGGGACCAAAAATATGACTACTCACAGTAGATGACAACCCACAAAACAATATACAAACATGCTAAAAATGTAATGCAAAATTAAGGCCACAAGAGGGCTACAACATGAAGTATACAAAGCATGCATCAAACAGCAAAAGACCCTTCATGGGACATGGAGAGGGGGTCAAAATAAGACCGTTTTCAGTTCTGATCAGGGTCGGAAAACAGAAGCTCAATGTGCTAACAAGTCATGCAAAAATGGGGACCAAAGAGGGGTAATGAAGCAAGTCATACATGGAGGTCCCCAACAGTGTTGAGCCCTTCTTCAATGTTGAAGAAGGACTCAAAACAAGCCTCTTTACAGTTTACATCGAAGCCCAAAAATACTTGTAAATAAGGCTAACCAATGAAACTAAAAAATGCAAGTTTAAGGGAAATGGATGTTTACCCTTGAAGAGCAGCAAACCAGCACCCCTTGGTCCAAGTTTCTGAACTCCTAACCTCTGTAAATGGCCTCCCAAATGCTGGAATGGAGGATGGAGGTGTTGTGCTATGGGTTGTAGGGCAAATGATGCAAGAACAAAGGTGTTTGGAAGCTTGGATAAGATAGATATAGAGGGTTGTAGATATATATGTTAGATATATATGTCTACTCTCTGGTTTTTTTTGCTCAAAAACTCCAACCCTTTACAATGGAGGAGGATGGCTCCTTTTATAGACAAATGAAAGGCTTAAAACTTACAAGAGAAGCTAAAGCAAGGGTGCAAGGGAGGGCAAGGCTTATCAAAGAAGCCAAGATAGTTGGTAGGCTTCTTGAGGAAGCCAAGACAAGGGGTCAAGGCTTCCTCAAGAAGCCTTGAGCAAAGGGTGCACAAAAGAGGCCAAAAGTGGTGCAAAGGGTGCAAAATAGCAATATATATGCACGTGGAGTCGGTTCTATGCATCCCAGCTAGCACAGCTGGTATGCACCAGCCTTGGAGGGTGTAAAGGGTGCAAACCGGCCAGAAAAATTGGTCGTCGGCCACAATAAAGTGCCGGTCGGCACTATTTTCTGCTGGTCGGCAAAATAGATTGCCGATAAATGATTCCTAGGTCAAAAAATGGCCAGTGGGTATGAAAATTGAAGCCCCGGAAGTTAGCTTTCCAATGTCGCAAACCTTGCATCAAAATTCCTTCTGTGAAAAAAGTTATGCCCTTTTTGGTGAAGCCGCGCAGACTCGATCCAACCGGGATGATACCCAGCTTCAACCAATCATATCTCCTCCACCTAGACTTGGCTTTGGGAGATTCTTGAGTACAAAGTGAAGCCCCGGAAGTCTTCTTTCCAACGATGGTGGCCTCATAGCTTAACTCCAAGTATGCAATTGAATAAGCCTGATTCAGCGAGGGCCGCTCGACTTTCTTCTACCCGGATTCATGGCGAACCTCTTCTCCAACCTATTTTCTCCCCTCCTCTCCTCTTTTCTTCAACTCCAAACCCCTAAACAAAGTGTTTTGAAGGGTTTACCTCTCTCCTTGCCGAAGGAATTGAATCTTTGGCCTGCACATCTCTCAACACCGAGCAAACCATCAGTAATGCCCAAGTCTTGAGGGCGGTCAAAAATGGGGTGTCTACACAATGGAGCGGTTGAGTCCGCCAACAACATCAAGTACATACTGCAGAAGATGGTGGAAACCTACCGGGATTGGCCAGATAAGCTGCTATTTGCTCTGTGGGGCTACCAGACTTCAATTAGAATTTCAACTGGAGCGACTCTGTATTCATTGGTTTATGGGATGGAGGCTGTTCTATCTATCGAGATTGAGGTTCCATCATTGCGAGTATTAGCCGAGTGTCAGATAGCCGAAGCAGATTGGCAGCAGAGCAGATTTGAAGAACTCATGCTCTTTGACGAGCGCAGACTGAAAGCACTGCACCATGTTCAAGGTTATCAGCGCAGAATTGCTCGAGTTTTCAACAAGAAGGTTAAGTCCAGAAATTTGAAAGAAGGAGATTTGGTATTCAAGGATAACCGAGCTTCCATCCATGACCCAAGGGGCAAGTTCAGACTCAATTAGACTGGTCCCTACATCATTAAGTCTATCTGGTCAGGTGGAACTATCGTTCTGATGGACCTAGATGGCCTAGAGTTCTCACAACCGATCAATATGGACAAATTGAAGAAATATTACCCCTGAGAGGCTCGCTAGGCCGAAAACCCGAAAGGGCGACCTAGGCAAAAATCAGAGCACAAAAAAATTAGAAAATATAAAAACTGAGCTCGCAAGGTTGAAAACCCGCAAAGGGCGGCCTTGGAAAAAGTTAGAGCGTAAAAGGAGAGTGAAAATACCCGAGTGAACCCAAGCCTGAACTACGTAAGGCTTGATTCCCATCTTTGGAATACGTAGGCAACTTCATCCTGAAGTCCAGCCATAAACTTTTCCCCGATCAACTTCGTCCATCTGATCAGCTCGATCATCTTGGTCTGTTTAGTACTCAAAAGCTTTGATTGTAATCTCCGTGCAAGGTTATTCAGACTTAGGGCAACGCGTTGTTGTCAGATAGTGCAAGGTGCTATTTAGACTAGGGGCAACTTTCGATTCTGTAAGTGCAGGTTGTGCATCTCAGTGACATATCTCAGGCGTGTCCAGTTCTGATCCATACCGAAAATAGTTTTGAAAAGTTTTAATAAAAGTTGACTTTGTTCAAAGTAATCTTTTTACAACTAAGACCATTTCTGGACTAAAACGGGAAATTTTCAGTACCACAACCTTCAATTCCATTGATTTCAATACAGAGTTTCTCCTGCTCTTGCATACAAATTGAAGTTGCTTTTTATTACATTCATAAAGAAAACTTGAAAGTACTAATAAAGCAATAAGTCTGGGGCATAGTCAAGTCAAGTATTCCTATGCCCCTCCCAGAGTTGGTCGAAGCCTCTGATGTCAAGCTGGGCCCGATCTGTGCCTCTTCGTTGAGCCAATCTATGCTCTCATCAGACAAAGTGCAACTGAAAGTGGGAGCGGGGGCCAGGAACTCTCTGGTCCTCCACGTGGTGGCCTGCCGAGCAAGCTGTGTACCTTGGGCCGGGAATGCAGCAGGATATTCCATTTCTTCTGGTGGACAAGTCTGGTCATGACCGAACTGACACCGGATCCGAAACGAAAAATAGAAGACACAGTTAGTCAAGCCAATCAACTAAATCCCAGTCTGATGGGTCATGCTGTAGCTCATTGCTGGTAGATTGAGCCAAGGACAATGCCAAGCAATGCGATCTGCAGACAAGTTGCGCATCCAATCGAACCACCATCCCTCGTCAAGGGCATTGACTAGGCGTTGCCGGAAGAAGTAGCCACGAGCTGAATATGCTGGGCAAGAGTCCACAACCTGCAATTTGTCCATCAACCACACCTGGGAAGGGATGAAAAATGAGAGAATAAAGAACATAGAGATGTACGATAAGAGAAAAGTGCGAAAAGGGTTTTGTGAGAAAAATCGAGCTTGAGGGCCGAGTGATGTGAGCAATACATATGTAAGATTGGGTGGGATGCGTAACCTACAGTAGTAGTGGATTCCCCGCTAATCTGGCGTCTCTCGACGATAAAAGGCGTCTAAGCCCATCAACGTTTCAGCCAGAATCATGGCAATGTAACTCTTGTCCCCCTTCAAGCCTTGGGCAACCTCGATTAACCGGACACTAGATCCTCTGGAGCCTGAGACAAACAGAAAATGAGATAGCATGCACAAACAGAGGGTGTGTCGCCGGAAGCCTTGCCAATGATGGTCACTGCGATCACCGACATCAGAAAAACGATAGATCAAACTCGGAATATCCAAAGATTCTCGTCACAAATCGAGACCGAGCATCACGCATAATGAGTCCACACATTCGCCTCTAAGGATTGGGCATGGCCAAAGTTAAGTCAGGTGATCTCCTCGTTGCGCTCGGACTCCATTAAGGCTCGAAAATCTTTGAAGGTGGGACATATCTCTTGTCCGGCGAAGCTAAAGACATGCATCACCAGATTCCAAAACCTCGCCGCGGCATGGAGAAACGGAAGGTGCAACGGGGTATGACCCAAAGTGAATAGTGCGTTTATGCCAAAACCCCGGAAATTTAGCTTTTTTGAGCCATCCAAGTTGTTAATCCAGGTTATAAGATTCTGGGCAAGAAGCGCTTCTATTTGGAGCAAATCAGTGTTAAAATAAGGAGAACCACGAAGCTGAGACCCTTTTGTAAAAGATAAGGTTGAGTGGAGGATAGCTGTCGGCATTCTGCTGGTTCTGGTAATTTATGGCCGGCCGGCCAAATATAGTGCCGACCGGCCACTACTTTTGGCCGGTGACAATTTCTAATGGCCGATGGCCTCTACCCATGGCCGGTGGTCTCCCTCTTTGTTCCTTGAGCTGTTTATGCTGAGGATTAGGGAACTCCACCACCTCCAATGCCCTCCGGTGATCGATTCTTACGGAGCCACACCTGTTTGCTTATCGAGTTGTTGTACATTTGCTTATCGAGTTATATTTCACTCTATTTAAGTCTTTGAATACTTGTTTATCGAGTTGTACTCGCGTTGGTTGGTTATATTGAGTCTCCATGTTTTTGCTTATCGAGTTGTAATTGGTTCACTACCTGATTATTACGATGCAAATGCTCCGTTTTCAAACACAGTTTCAATATCGCTCACATTATTGTATGATATCTTGCGATGCGATGCATAGAAAATATACAAATGCAACATCTTTTGAACAAAATAGCTGTTTTGTCCCCATCATGTGTTTTGCGAAATATGTAATTTTGGGAAAGAGTAAAACCTGCCTGAGGCAGTGCAATGTGGTTAAACTACCATTAAAAAGGAAAGTAAAGCATAGAATGGCAGGGTAGCAAAGTGTCGGAATTGATGCCAGTAAAACCCCCCTTCGCGGTCAATGTACCTTCTGTTGTTTGGGTCAACTGCATGGTTTGACACCTTCATCATTCAAGACAATGCGGGAAAGCGCACTTTTGGAACGTGAACCTTCAAGTTAACCTCAAACCACGACTCCTATGAGCGGTGCTCGGCGCGTGCGAAGAACGTCCCTTCTTATATCCTTTTCATATCTTGTGAACTCTAGCGTCATGAATAATACGTTTCTATCATACTCCAAATTTCTTTTTACACACTTTGCCTGCGTAGACCGCATGTTTATGTTCAATTACATTGCTTGCATAGACCGCATGCTTGTCATCAATTTCATGGCTTGCGTAGACCGCATGTTTATGTTCAATTACATTACTTGCGTAGACCGCATGTTTAATCAATTTCATTGCTTGCGTAGACCGTATGCTTTACTCGTTTATGTTCAAATTCATTGCTTGCGTAGACCGCATGTTTATGTTCAATTACATTACTTGTGTAGACCGCATGCTTGTCATCAATTTCATGATTTGCGTAGACTGCATGCCTATGTTCAATTTCATTACTTGCGTAGACCGCATATTTGTAATCAAATTCATTGCTTGCGTAGACCGCATGCTTGTTATCAATTTCATGACTTGCGTAGACCGCATGCTTGTTATCAATTTCATTGCTTGCGTAGACCGCATGTGTGTGTTCCGTTTCATTGCTTGCGTAGATCGCATGTTTGTGTTCAATTTCATTACTTGCGTAGGCCGCATGCTTTACTCGTTTATGTTCAAATTTCATTGCTTGCGTAGACCGCATGTTTATGTTCAATTTCATCGCTTGCGTAGACCGCATACTTTACTTACACGTGTTTAATTTCATTGTTTGCGTAGACCGCATGCTTTACGTACATGTATTTGTGCCTTTACAGCATTATTATGCCTCTCACTCGCTTTGCGTTGTCACGCATTCTCAATTGCTTTCATGTGCATACTGCTAACCATATCATACCTGTTAAGTTGTTTTCTTTGCAGGCACGATATTGTATATGCGGTTCATTTACGGCTGGCGGAACTAGACGAACCGAATAGGTATTGCATCCCCCGAGTGAGACATATTGAGAATTGCATAATTCTCTTACATCCTTTCTGTATTATAGTGTAGTTTGGTGTATGCTAGTTTAAAAATGTTGCATGTGTGCTTCGTTACAGCCTTCTTTGCATGATCATAAGTTATGTTCGACTCGGTGCATTGTCTTGCATTTTGCCCCTGCCCTCGGGCGCATATCTTTATTGTCTTGCATGCTTTGTCTAAGTCTTCGGCCATGTCAAAAATGGGTCGTTTCTGGGCTTTGACATTCACTCCCGTCATTCTTATGACTTTTGAGTTCTGTCAAAGAGGGGCAACTGTAGACACCCCATTTTTGACTATCCTCAAGACTTGGACGTCACTGATTGAACACTCAGTGATCACCCTTGTTCATGTTCGTTTTGAGTTCCCGGAGGCCTCGGCTGCACGCCTCGCCTCAGGATCTCTTAACTCGTTCGTTTAGTGTTTGGTTTTGCACCAAACACTTTTTGTTTTTTCCTTGGGAGGCAGGGAATGGCTTGTTAGCCATCCCCACACTCCACCGGCCTTCCCTTTACCTTACCGGCCATTCCTTGTCATTGTTGCTTGTTATCAATGGCCGGTCGGCACTCTGTGTAGCCGGCTGGCCCCTTTTTTGGTCGATGATCTATTTTACCGGCCGGTGACCCTTTTGAACCCCCCTCAGGCATGGTGCATGCCAGCTGTGCCAGCTGGGAGGCACAGACCCCACTCCCTATGCACGGGGATAACCATTTTGAGCCTTTGATCCCCTTTTCCTTCTAGAAGGTTGAACCCTTTGGCCAAGCTTCTTGGGGAAGCTTGGTCAGCTGTCTTAGCTTTCTCTAGAAGCCTTGACTCCTTTGCACCCTTTGCCCATTTTCATTTAGCTTCTTGAAGAACCTTTAAGCCATTTCCTATGTGTATATAAGAACCCTTCTTCCTCCTTGGTTTAGGGTTAGAGTTTTTGATCAAAAAAACCAGAGATATACATATATATATCTGTCAAATATATTCTCTCTCTATATTCTTCTCTCTCTCTTCCTTTGTGTGTGTTTTGTGGCCTAAAAGTGCATTTTTACCTTAGTTTTGCACTAAGACACACACTACCACACCTTACTTCGACCTTGAGGGGCTTGGAGGGTTTGTTCTTGAATTTTTGGATTGATTTTGATCAAAAGAAGAGGGCTACATTGGCTGTTCATCAAGGGTTCTTCAAGGGTAATCTCTTTACTTTAGATTTCCCATTTTTGTAATAGTTTTTTTACCTATCTTGCATGCTGATTTGAGCTTTGTGTATAACTAGAAAAATTCTTATTTTTGTATGCTTGAGGTCTTTCATTAAGGTTATTTTGGCATTTGGGGTCGACCTCTCCCTCTTCGCTCTATTTTGGCCTTTTTTGGTACTCTTTTGTTAGGCCTTGCTTACCTTGGTGTGTTGGCCTTCTCACCACTGAAATCCAGTGGATTTTCAGTGGTGAGGAAGGAGGTTTGAGGTTTTGAATAGGGGAGGGACACCCCTTTCCCCTTTGTGTTTCATTTTTGCATATTCCTGGCTCATATGGTAGCATACATGCTTAGTTGTTTATGACTCCATTTCAGAGGCTTTTTGGGTGTTTTGGGTTGTATTATATCTCTGTCTCATGTGGGTTTGTTGACCCTTAGCATGTATCTTGTACTTGCTTTGTATTCCTTCATTTTGCCTAGGAATGTATCATGACTTTTGATCATTATGCTCTCATATTTTGACTTTACTTTGTGAAGTTCTTGGCCATATTTCGTCATGCATAAGGCCTGTTGGCCACTGATTTGGTCTTGTTTAGCATGTTTGATATAGTTGCTTTGCATTTTGGATTGTGAGCCTTGAGTGTATGGGTCACTAACATGCTTAGCTTAGCCTATTATCATCATTTGGCATCGGTTGGGATCATATTTCAGTCCATGTAATGTGGTCTTACATTGTCCTTTGTGTCCCTTTCAATGCTTTGAAGTGTTATGATTTCATGCCTTGAAATGTGCATTGTGTATGCCTATGTGTTTGGATCATTTGGGAGGCCATGTGTGGGTTTTAGGGGCTCATTCTCACATGCTATAGCACTGATTTTGTTGGTCTCAATGTCCATGTTTGTCTTCCTTTAGGTGTGCTCGAGTTGGCTTTTATACCTTAGTCTTGGGCTCATTGATTGGCATGTTTGTCTTCTATGATTGGTACCTTTATTTTGGCATCTTTAGCCACTGTTTTTGGGAAGGTCTGAGGTCTCCCTCTTCGTGGTCTACATTCACCTTTGCATGAGCATGTTGCATTACATTAGAAGCATGTTTGCATTGTATCTTACTTGCATGTTAGTTCAATGTTGAGCCATCCCACATACTTGCTGCATATTTGACATGCTTTGTGCCTTAGTTTCATTTGCATGTTTGAGCCATGCTTATATACTTGCATTGCATTGTTTGGCTTGGGGTGTCAAGCCAAACTTGAGGGGTGAGAAGTGTTCATACTACAAGTGATGTAACACGTCTCAACTCTCGGTCGCCGAGGCCCTTGACTTTGACATGATGGGGTCTTGGTATTCATTTGTGTGTTGCATGCATTCTCATTGAATTGCAACCTTGGCCTCTTAGGCCATCATGCACCAAAATGCACAATTGATGGCCCAAGGATCGAGGGCCATGCTCCCTTGAGTCCATTGCATGATAGGGAGTGTGGCCATGCCTACATTTGTTTGAAATTCCATGCCATACACTGTCTGTCCTTTGTTGCTGCCAAAAACCAGTTTCTGCAGGGAGTTTTGGCCGGTTGGCTAAGTTTAGTGCCGGCCGGCCATTAATTTTGGCCGATAGTAAAAAAAGGTGGCCGGTGGTTCCTCCCTTTGGCCGGTGGTATTTGTGCTTGGCCGGTGGCATTCTCCAACATCCATAGAGCATGTTCCAAGGCTTTTGTAGTCTTCAGAGGAGCAGGGCAGTGTTAACAAAGGCAGTAGTGCTATGGCAGCAAGTTTCCGGGCGAGACGGATCAAGCATGCATCATTCACGCATGCCGAGGCGGGGCTGTGGCCATCTTCTTTCTGCATTTAATCTGTCAATTAATTAGAAATTCTGTAATAATTAATTTAGTATTATTTATTCGGACTGTAATATTTATTCGGACCCTCCGAGCGAGGGCAATTGTGTAATAAGTGTGCGTGAGTGTGTGTATGTCTTCCAACCCCACGTCTTTCTTCCCTTTTATTTACTAGCTTTCAATGGTTAGTTTAGGGCATATTCAAATTAGCATACAGTATGCTATGCATGCGTGCATCCATGCATTTGTCTTATATGCACCGGGCTCGGCGCATCATTCTAACTGCATCTGTATTTCAATTCCAAATTGAATACGTGTTAGTTGTAGCATTTCACATGTCATTGTAGATTAGCCGAGCCTATCTTAGTTGCATTCTGCATGTGTTGCATTAGCCATCTTAACATGAACTAGGATCATGCACTTGATTACTAACTAGTTTCTGTTTTGGCTTGGAGTACTAGGTAAGCTTTTATGCTTTAGCATACCGCATGCGTGTGAGTGTTGCCATAATAGCATGATTACCATGAGGCTAGCTGCTTATGTGATATAACTGCTTGAATGCCTGTGAATGGAGGTCAAATTACCTAAATTGGAATAAATGCATTAAAACTGAGAGTTTTAAGCCCACTAGATAGTGGCAAAGCCATCTTTTCCAAAGCCCACTCGAGGGTGGCAAAACCTGTATTTTAGCCTACTTGCGAGTAGCAAACCGTTTTCAAAACAAACATGAAATGTTTTGTTCCAATTTAGGCGATTTGGTCTATACTTGTTTGCTGTGCGCATAACATAGTAATTCTAGGCTAATAACCGGAATAAGAACACATAACGTTTTCAAAATTGGATATCATGGTTAGTAGAGGCCGGTCTTCGGACCCGAGAGGGTGCTCATAGTGACCTTTCCCAATCGTACCCAAGCTCCCGGCGAGGCAACTTTGGTGATGACGGACACGTGGTCTTTGGCACCTGTAATGGCGCCTGTGGGCCTCTATGCTACAGTTCGGACTCCCTTTTTTGTGTTGCGGTTCTAAATCTGAACCAAAGAGTCCAACTCTGGCAAATCGTTTGAGAAAACAGATTTTTGAGAAGTAGTGCCAAACATGGACTGCTTTGCGGATTCTGAGTCGCCACCTAAATATTTTAAAATGGAAATTTTGGAAACCACGACTCGGTGTCAAAGGCCACATGTCCGTCATCACCAAAGTGGTCTTGGCTCGAGCTTGGGTACGCGATCGGAAGGTCACTATGAGCACCTCCTTTCGCCGATCAAGACCGCCTCTACTAACCGTGATATCCGATTTTGAAAACATTACATGCTCTTATTCCAATTATTAGCCTAGACTTACTATGTTATCGACTGACAAACAAGTATAGACTAGATTGTCTAATTTGAAATAAACATTGCATATCCGTTCGTTTAAAAATGCTTGAATTTGCTACTCGCAAGTAGGCTAAAACACGGATTTCAACGAGTTTTCCAACTCAAGCAATCCAACCTCCACCCACAGGCATTCAAACAGTTTATCTCACATAAGCACTTAGCCGCATGGTAAGCATACTGTCATGGCAACATTCACACACATGTGGTATATTAAAGCGTAAAATACTTACATCGTACTCCGTGCCAAAACAAGAAATTGGTTAGCAAACATGCATGCCCTGGTTCATGTTAGAGTGACTAATGCATCGCATGCAGGATGTGATTTAGAGTAGGCTCGGTTAACCCTAAAGATGGCATGTGAAATGCACTTTATTCGATGCACGTATTCAATTTGGAATTGAAAATACAATGCAGTTTGTATGATGTACCGAGCCCGATGCATATCAACAAATGCATGGATGCACGCGTTCATTGCATAAGGTATGCTAAAATAAACGTGCCCTAATACTAACCATTAAAACCAGGTAAGTAAAAGGGAAGAAAGAAGTGGGGGTTGGAAAACATGCACACACCCACGCACACTTATTACAGATTCGCCCTCGCTCGGAGGGACCAAAAGAATAATACAATTAATTAACTACGCAAGCTAATTAAATATTACAAATTAATTAAATTAACAAAATACTTAATCTAAGAAAAACAGTAAACCGCCTCGGGGCGAGGGCTCAATGCACGCGCGCTCGGATTCCGCTCGGAATTGCACTGCCATGCCTAGCTTGCCTCTGTTTTCCCTGCTTTGTTCCTCTGAAATCTGTCAAAGTCTCAAGGATGCCTCTCTGGACACTGAAGAATCCCACCGGCTGGAGGAAATGACCACCGGCACTAGGATGTAACCATCGGCACAAAATATATCCATCGGCCATCAATAGACTGCCGGTCGGCACTAAACACCGCCAGGCACAGAGGGCAAAGACTTGCATGGCAATGTAATTCCAACAATGTGTGCACCAATCATGCCCCTTATCATATTTGTGACTCAACGGGGCATGTGCCTCGATTCTCGGGCTACCAATCACACATTTCCATGCATGATGGCCCAAAGGATCAAATGTGCACTTTCAATCTCAAATGCATGCAAACCAAACAAACCAAAATCCCAATCCCTATCACCAAATCAAGGGACAAGGAATGCATGTTGATGCAATGCAACCTAGTCATGTTAGCTATCATGTAATATGAGCAATGCAATGTACTTATGCACAAGCATACAAGCAAACATGAGGTAAGCATGCAAACAAGCAAATGATGGTCTTAAACATGACCTAGGCAACTCCAAATATGCCCAAAATCAGTAGCCATAATGCCCAAAAATGAAAGCCAACACACACACACACATGCATATGTTAAGACTTAACACTTAGGCACAAAATAAGCAACCCTCAAGCACACTTGAAAGGGGATATCATGGACACTCAACATGCATCCTAAACTCTGAAAATCATGCAAAACATGGTGTCAAGCCGAGCAACAAAGCAAACTAATCATGCTACAATGTCCTAAGCATTCAAGGTTCACCAAAGAGGTAATGGACTACACTTAACACAACCATTCATGGCATGCATTAGGCGACCAAAAACAGAGTTTTAACACATAAAACTAAGTCCAAAAGACCACATAGATGGCATCTAAGTGACTCAAATTTAAAGGCATGCATATTGGCCAAAACATGGAGCATTCAACACATGCTTTTAAAGCATTAAAGAGGTATGCAAGGCGAGCATATGGGCATGCCAAAGGGTCTGAAATTACACGTGGGGTGGTTCCAAACCATCAAAATAATGCAAGCAACACATGCTATACACTCGCATACTTGAGGCATACAAGCCCGGCAAGCCACAAATACAAAGGAGCTATAGTAAGCATGCTAAAATCAATCCAAAAGACTATGGACAAACCTAAAGCATGGAAAAATAAGCACAAATCATTCACAAGTCTAAGCCTAAATCATGCTCAAATTAGGGCTAACAACCTAAGGCAGGTTAAGGCAATATCAAGGCATTACAAGGCAACTATGCTAAGCATGCATAAGGGACCAAAACCAACTTAAAATCATGTTATATCATGGTATAATAAGCATGAAAAACAGTCATGACATGCTCAACACACACTCGATCACAATGCTCCCTCAAGAGGCAAAACTTGCCCTTTTCAAGGACATCAAGGAGAGGGGGTGACCCCCTCCTTCTTAGGACTTTAAGGCATCATCTTCACCACTGAAATCCCTCAAGATTACAGTGGTGAAGAGACCCAAACACCAAAATCCCGGATCTCAACACAATAGCACAAAATGAGGCCTTTTCAAGGCCTAAGGGTGGTCAAACCTCCCCAAAGCACAAAGTACCCTTAATAAACTATCAAGAGGACTAAAAAAACAGAACTTTTTTGTATTAAAAACCAAGCACAAAAACAGTTCAAAGATAGGTAAAAATGGAGTGCAAGAATGAGGGAAATAAAGCAAGTTTCTCACCCTTGTTGACCTTCTTCACCAAAGATGATGTTGTTACTTCCTTAAGCTCTAATCCAGCCAAAAACTCTAAGAACAACCTCTTGGAACCTCAGTAACCAAGAAAAGGTGAAACACTAGGTGTTGATATGCAATAGTGAGACACAAACACCTAGTGTACAAACAAGAGAGCAAAAGAGAGATAGAATAGATATAGAATTCAAACCCTGAAACCAGAGCTTCTTCTCTGTCTTTTCTCTCCAAAAAACTCTAACTCTTCTAACCCTTGAGCCAAGAGAAGAGATCCCTCTCTTGCAGGCAACAAAGCTTACAAGCTAAGCAAAACAAAGGCTCATCCCTCCATACACGTGTATGGAGGGGAAACAAATGCAAGACAGCTGCCTTAAAATATCTCATAAAGCAATCGACAAGAGTCGGCAAAATTGTCATTTTGACAAAATTGATCGCCGACGGCACAATATAGTACCGATGGCAACACCAACCACGTGGGTTTCTAGCCATCGCCGGTGAAAGGGGGATGCCTCACAAGGCATTCCCTGCCCCTCCAAGGCAGAGCATAAGTGTTTGGTGCAAAACCAGACACAAAACAGTCAAGTTCGGAGGTCCTGAGGTAAGGCGCGTAGCCGAGGACTCCGGGAACTCCAAACGAACACGAACATGGATAATTACCGGGTGTTCAAGCGGTGACGTCCAAGTCTTGAGGACGGTCAAAAATGGGGTGTCTACAGCACCGAATCAGGGTTTCCTAAATTCCCCCATTTAAAAAATATTTAGGTGGCGACTCTGTATTTGGCAAAGCAGTCCATGTTTGGCACTTCTTTCAAAAATCTGTTTTCTCAAAACGATTTGCCGGATTTGGACTCTTTGGTTCAGATTAAGAACCGTGACAATTTGAATCCGAACTGTAGTAGACCCGCAAAACGAACAAGACGGGAGTCATCCTCCCGGGGAGTTCGGGGACGTCTACATATCGGCGTGACCCAAAGTAGACAATATCGATGACATGTAAAGGGTTGGGGTGTTACAGAGCAACCTAGATCAACTCTCTTTTGCAATCTTCATCTACATCCTTCGAAACCTACTATTTTTTTTCTCTTTCATGTGGGACTCTCTCTTTCCCCATTGATTTCTCTCCCCACCTTACAGTTTGGTCGATTTATTTTCAACTTGTTGAATATGTTTGGTGCTCCATAACCGAACTTATGCCTTTTGTTCGGCTATATAGCATTGAACATCAAGCTTTTGTTCAAAATCGGTTTTTTGAACAATGACGAGAGTGGGTGTGAAGCCAAAAAGAGAAGTTTTCCGAACTAGTTATCCTTCATCTTTAGCAACATCAATGTGATTCTATACAATGGAGGAATCATCTTTTGAACTCGGGCCCATTAGACTTCAATTTTCAGCCCTAATTTGATCAACATCACCATCCTTGTGATCTTCACTTATCATTGAATTTTTCAAAAATGGATCTTCAGCTATAAACCTTCCAACGTTGTTACATTCCTTGAGACATAGTTCACATCTGTTTGATACTTCGAGAAAGCAAACAGTTGCTTTGTTGCTGCTACTGCTATCGCTATCTGAATAGGTTATCGAAGGGGGAAGATAGCCAAAGTGGAAGGGGGACTGCTAGAGGAAGAAATGATGATTTGTAGGTGGAAGGTGTAAAGGTGGGGTTCAAAGGGTATATTTAAGATTATGATAGGGGTCCAAAGAAAAATAAAGAGGGAAATAATTTAGGTGGTAGGAGGCCCAAAGTAAAAAGGTAGGAACATTCAGCAACCCTCTAATTTTTACCATAATTTTATTACATCCAAAAAGTTACACCCCATATATTTGTAATTATTTTTTGTCATTAGAAATTGGGATCAAAATAGAGGACCCCATTTTCTTAATTTGTTATTAGAAATTAAAATAAGGCCCCAACAAAAATTATTGTTAGGTCCAATTGAAAAAAAGATTGGGATGGGCTAAAATATAGCTCATTCTAGAGTAAAATAATCAATAAAACAAAATATTTCATCATATCAGTTTGTCTATTTTTTTTGTACATATTTTTGTAAAAATCAAATAGTTAATTAGAATAGCATATATTTCTTGTTAGAGCATCTCCAACGGTGTAGCAAATATTTCACCAAATCTGAGTAAAAAACAGGCCATTTCCTTAATTTGATACGTCGCGCTCCAACGGTTCAGCATTAAATCCGTTTCATCAAATTTGCGCCAGGCAACTGGTTGGTCGACCGGCCGGTCAACCGGTAAAGGGCAAATTTATTTATTTTTTTTTTACCGGTTTGAACCTTTTATTTTGAACTTTTTGAACTTTTGGGTGGTCGACCGGGTGGTCAACTGGCCGGTCAACCGGGTGGTCGACCACCTAGGCAAATTTTTTTTTTTTTTTTTTTTTTAAACGGTTTGAACTGTTTTTGACCTGTTTGAACCCATGTATTTCAAAGAGAACCGGTTGACCGGTTGGTCAACCGGTCGGGCAACCACCCGGGCAACCGGTGTACCACTTTCAACGGTCAGTAACAGTGATTTGGTAAAATCTGTATCAGTTTGATGTTTTGTTTGGTGAATCCTCAGTTTGATATGAGTTTGGTGCAACGGTTGGAGCTGTGAAAAGTGGATTTTTCATCAAATTTTGAATTTGATGCTGGATTTGGTTCTCCGTTGGAGATGGTCTTATAAACTAAATTTTACTAAACTATAAAATAACATGACAAATATACATATATATTTAAATTCTTGTAATGATTTATTCTCATCTTAATTTATGTAATTAAATTTGTGTGTAGATATTAGCTCCTTTTTTTTTTGGGAAATTTATTAGAAAGTCCTTTTTGGATGAAAGATACTCCATTTGGTCCTACTGATTTTTTGTTTGTTTGCCAAGTCCATATTAGGTGGGATGCCTTACCCAGAAGTCCTTTTTTGAATCTTCTTGGTGTGGGTTGGACGCATATACCCTCGCTATTTGTATGGGATGTTATATTTTTCCTTTTTCGTTTGTGCAATCCCAACAATCATAAAGTAGACATGGGTGATAATTAATTGACGCAAAGATTATATTTAGGGTTTACATTACGTATGTGGTATGTGCGTGTATCTTCTCGGCATACATTCACACCGTCTTCCAGAACAGGTACTCTATGCATTCTCCCTCACTTCTGCACAGTTTTATTGATTCGTTTTCACAAATACAACACCCAATTACATGACTCGCTACACTGCTCTGCCACACATATGAACAACCAACACATTGAAATCTGCGTTTACACCATCACATTGAAATCTGCGTTTACACCAAGTTTACCAACTGTTACGCATTCGTTGTGACACATTCGCACCGACGAACACTTTCCATTGTACCTATACGTCCATCGTATTTTATGTATTTTCTGGCTTGACGGGGTACTTTGTTTTTTTTATTTGTAGATGGACGCCTTCATGATGCTTCTTTGTTGTTACCGGTCTACGAACATCGCATATAGTCTGCAACCATCGAACACTTTTGCAGAGTTGGTCAATTATATTTGCTCGAAGTTTGCCGAACTACTGCCGGGAAACATTCTGCTGTTCTATAAGATACCCGGATATAACAACTTCTCCTTGCAGAATGATGTCGACATGCGGAATATGATTTGTCTTGCACGCTCCTTCCACTTGCAGTTAATTGACGTGGTCGTTGAGGACCATCCCCGTCTGGATAACCACACTCCTCTCATTGATTCTTCAACAATCTACGCCAATGGCACTACGGTGGTTACGGCATTAAATGATTTGGGGATGGATGACGAGGTCGACCTGTTGCAATCATTTTGTCCACACAAGGAGAAAGTCTTTCTTTCTGCTACATGGGCAACTGGTTTTACCCACATCGGCCAGCATTTCGAAAGGGGGGCTTCTGAATTTCGAACTGTGTTACGAAAATACGCCGTCGAATGTGGGTTCCAGATCAAATTTGTTAAGAACGACTCCGTTCGGGTAACGGCTATCTGTGCTATGCATGAATCAAAGTCTTGCACCTGGGCTGTGCACGGACGGAAATTAGAGGCTAATGGTTTTTTCTACCTACGTAAGTGGAACAGTGAGCACATATGTGGCGTGGCTGTGCGGACATCCACACACCCACTTGTTGGATCTGATCTTGTGGCCGACATTGTGTCCGAACGTGTGCGGGATAGGCCCCTAACTCGTCCTACCGAAGTGATATTGGACTTAAAGCAAGATTATGGGCTCGATATCTCTTACCGAGTGGCGTGGCTTGGTGTCGAAAAAGCGAGGGGAGAACTATTCGGGGCACATTCAATTTCGTTCGACCAGTTACGTTGGTATAGTAACGTAGTAATGGAACACAACCCCGGTACTTACGTCAACATCGAATACGATGAACACACCCAACAGTTCACACGCTTCTTCATTTCATTTAAAGCATGTATCGACGGGTTCAAACATTGCCGCCCCCTACTTTTCTTAGACGCCACGTTCCTCAAAGGGCGCTTCAAAGGTTTTCTACTTGTCGCCACTGCCAAAGACGGAAATCAAGGTCAGTTCTTTCAATTTTTACTTGATGCACTACACGATTTCAATGAAAAGCACCCATACCAGATTCATAAATTTGATTTACGCCAAAGACCCACTCGTCCCATATTTATGCCACACAGATTTAACACAACACATAATTACTTAGACAACATTTCCCAATTCCGCAGGTTTGTTCCCTTTGTCGTATGCGGTGGTGGACTTCGAAAACACCGCAAACTGGTCTTGGTTTCTTCAGCATCTCGCGCATGTGGTGCAGGGGGACAGACCTCTAACCTTTGTTTCCGATCAAAACCTCGGCTTGCTAGAAGCAATGCCAACCGTATTCCCGGATGCAGAACATGCATTCTGTCTACAACATTTGCAAAGGAACTTGAGGGACAGTGCGTTACAAACAAGATGCACCGGGCCGGTTTGGTTAGCAATTACTACATTGTGCATACGCACCAACTGTTACCGCTTTTAACCACAAAGTTGAACAATTCCACAAATCGGCGAAGTATTTGCATTCGAATTCCTAGCAAATGCACATCCACAACATTGGGCAAATGCATTTTTCAGGTCTGTCCCACAAGCTCTTCCAAAACATTCATAAAACATTTTGACGCAACGTTCATATTTTGTTGTCCTACATGTTGTATTCATTTTTCCAGGGGGCGGCGTTACGATGAAATGTGCTCAAATGCTGCAGAATCGTTCAATTCATGGGTCCGGGAAGCGCGAAACCTCCTAATCACAAGAATGGTTGACAGCATCCGCACCAAATTGATGCGTCAAATGGCAAAACGTAGACACGCTTCCCAAACATGGACCGGCACCATATGCCCCAAAATGGAGTCCCGCTAGAAAAAGCATTTAACGAAGGCAGATCATGGAAAGTGAGCCAATCAAACGCTGATGTTTACGAAGTGCACTCTTTCCCTTCGGTCACCGTTGACATTGGACAACGCACTTGCTCATGTTTCAAGTGGCAACTTAACGGCTTCCCTTGCTCACACGCAATGGTTGCAGTCCGTAAAAGTGGTCGAGATTTGAACACATTGGTGGAACCATTCTTCCACGTATCTGAATATCGTGCAACATATGCAGCAAGCATTTTCCCAATTCCCACTGTGGAGCAACCCCCTTTCAACCCGAAAGATTTCGTCATCAAGCCCCCTGCCGTGAAACGACCACCTGGTCGACCAAAGAAGAAGAGAATACCGTCGAAAGGGGAACATGTGCAGCAAATCAGATGCAGCAGATGTGGGCGCATGGGAAATCATAACAGGAAGACATGCAACGAACCCATTTAACCAGAACCTTCTATCCACCCATATCAGCTCAAAATTATTATCTACTTTTGTTGCTCCCCGTATGGGATAAACTACTTTCTTATTTCTTTTAAAGTTGTTTTCGTGATGCACTATATTTTCTTTTCCAAATGTTTCGTTTACAATAATCGTGTGCGACGCCACACAACTATGTCATAGCCAATTTACTAACATTGGCACACTCAGTTAGTAATTACATCTACCATTCAGTTATTTACATACATGTCTTAACCACAGCAAATTTCGTTGTATGAACCAAGATGTTCATCTTCATTGTCGGTACCAATACGGCATAAAGAGAAACAGTTAAGTCATATTGACTGTCACACATTCAACATCCGTTTTAGGTATCGACACATCCAGGGAAAAACGCTGCCATTAAATGTAGCATGTGACGCTGCCATGAATTCTTTCATGTTATTGCCATTCATTCATTCAACTTTACATTGACAAGGATCTCAGCAAAAAATCAAAATTACATTGCACGTAACAAACAAACATCACAAACCACCCACGCAACACATTTTGAGAAACCACATTTACGTCATTGCATTTCAATACAAATCGGACCTATGCATTGCCATAAACCAGAAACTGTGTTTCAAAACCCAACTTACCAACACAAACAATGCATTGCTTATATCAGCAACGGATGTCCCGTACGACGTTAACCTGACTCTGCGTTTTCACATTTCAGTGCATCGAAAATAAACATTATCCACGACTTGCATTTCGAACACCCAGAATCACCTCATTTACATTACAAAGTAACGCGAACAACACAGCCATGATTCCGTTCAACTATACGTTGCAACAATATCACATATCTAACAAACAGAGCTATCAATACCAACTTAACTACATATTCACAACTTCCCAATTGACGACGTTAATCCGAACCCGCGGTAAAAATATCGACGCATCAATACATTCACATTAAACACCATTTCATTTTCAACCCCTAGAGTACAAACACAAGCACATTATTGTGATTTTGACAAGAACGATCATAGATACGTCGATCTACTAGGTTACATCAATTAACAAAGATACGATCACACTTAACCTCACTGGCTTTCACATTTCATTGCATCAAAAATACACATTAACCACTACCTGCATTTCGAACACATTATTACTTCATTCACATTACTCAGTCACGCAAATAACACACGTATGAATCTGTCAAACTACACGTTGTAACAATATTGCACTTCTACAAAACACTTGCTCACGCAAACACTATAAACAAAACCCACACAGTATGTACACATATACGACGCTAACAAACACTGTGTCCTAACATCCATTACCCCTAAACATTCACATCATACAATCCAATCAGAACATAAGACAACAATAAACTGTACCAGAGCTTTCAATACCAACTGAACTACAAATTCACAACTTCCCACTTGACGACGTTAATTCGAACTTGCGGTGCAAATTTCAGTGCCTCAATACATTCCCATTAACCACCATTTCAGTTTCAAACCCCAGGGTACAAACACAAGCACAGCACTTACAGTTTGACTTTAACACAGCCATAAAGACGTCAATCTACTATGTTACATGAATTAACAACAGACACTCACACATACAAAAAAAAAACAACACATATAAATTACAGACAATACGTACACAGTTACAATGTCTTGAATTCATCTACACATACACATTGACACCACACATTCCAATGAAGCCATAAAACAACGTCTAACTGTCACTGAGTTAACAATCCCAACAAAACTACATATTCACAACTTGACACACATACACCACCCTACCAATAAACAATTTCACCATACAACAAATACTAACATTGTTCCCACTCACTCTATTACAAAACAAACAACAATCTATCAAGAGAGTGTAAATCACATTTCAACAACACACAACTATCTACAAACACTAAACCCACATAACCAGCAGATAAAACGAGACACAATTTATTCCGAAACTGCCAACCTCACACCACGTTTTAAAATATGCTACTTGAAGACAGAAATTCAAAACATTTGCAAAACGAACTAACATAATAATTTCAAAACTTATTATTGTAATAGAAGCATAATGTACTAGAAGCAGGATGCACATTTTCCATTTGGCAGCTGACCCAAACTATCCATGACCAACGCAATACCAACCACCAGATGACAACCAAAAACATATAACCAAAACATAACTATAAACAAGTTACCACTATATGGGCCAACCAAAAAAACTATTTGCAACGTACTATCTAGGTAATAATATTCAAAAAACCTTTCTCTAGAACTAACGTAACAGAACTTGAACTTCCATCAACCCACCATTCGTCCCATGTTGCTCATCACACCACGTACAGGATCTCCTATAATTTTCCTGACCATGTCCGCACGCAGTACGCTGCAGTTCCCTCCTTCCAACGAACGTGCCACGTCGGCATGATTCACATACTGCCTCATAACTGCGCACACAATAATCGCGCAGTCCATGCTGCATAAAAAACAAATATCAAACAGAACGTCAACAAGGCACGTGTGAAATCTAGCGCACCAACAAACTTTTACGAAAAATAAAAGAAAATAAGCTTACGTTTCCGCCCGTTGCTGAGGGCATTCAGCAACTGATTCCACCATCATGTCAAAATCCTGAGTACCAACCAGCTGATCCAACCCGTTCACCACCATCGCTTGCCACTGAATGTCTATCACAATGTTTTTCTACGCAATCACATAATAACCAATTAAAATGAATAAGTTCTAATTCCATTACCATTCCAAAGTGCTTAATTTTAACATTAATCATATCAACTCACCAGTTTAACGGCTTCTGCGTAGTGCACACCTCCGGTACCGGACCTACTACGCATCGAATTGTAATGCTTCCAGCTCCCGTCCTCGGTGTCATAAACCAATAACGTCCAAAGTCCAAGGTGGCAAAGGGGAAAATGCATGTAACGTGCCCCCATACC
Organism: Camellia lanceoleosa; assembly: GCA_025200525.1. NCBI lineage: Eukaryota > Viridiplantae > Streptophyta > Magnoliopsida > Ericales > Theaceae > Camellia > Camellia lanceoleosa. The sequence continues at coordinate 190,242,908 of CM045758.1, read as the reverse complement.
AGCATGCAGATTGCTTTTCACATAGTTCAATTTGGCCTCCACATTGTCACCTTTCAGCATGTCCTGCACACGTTGAAGATTCTAAATCAATCCACTACATTGTAAACATATACACAACAACAAGACCTAACAAAATCATACCCAGCATAGGCTGCTGAAGAAATAGGAGTTCTCCGGAAAATCTTTTCCCGCATTCAAGCGTTTCTGGTCATCCGACAGCAGCTCTGCAAAGGCATCAATAACCTGACACAAACAGTGCAACAAAACAAATTAGAATGACATTTCTCACATTCACAAAACTTCACATAATTCATATTTCATTTAACCAATAAGACCTACACTTCAACTTGGTAGACTTACATTTCCCCTGACACCTAACTGCCTCACCAGTGATCTAACATCTGAAAAATATACTGCATTCTCATCATATCGCCCAACCCACATCACGGCCCTGCAAATGTGTAAAGCATATAACGTTACAATTACAATTACCACAGCATTAATGTGTAATACAGTATTAGATAAATACCACTGTAATGAATACTCAACACCACTAACATGATACCCACAAACACACACATTACTCACCTCTCTCATATGTAGTCCTTATTACATCTTTCTCCCTTTCTGACATCATCTTCCACACTGTGTTATGATCTGTGATTCCAAAACCTGAAAAAATTTTCTTGGCATCACCAACATTCTCCACATCAACCACGCCTTCATGCTGCATCACATTAACACTACATCCAACCCCCCCACGCTTCGAAAGACTAACTTCATTGTTCATCATCCTTCCCCTACGCCTCAACTCCGGGTACTCATACCCTGATAATTTCAGATTTTTCCTAACCTTACCTTTAATGTTTCGTACGAAAGAATTCACACCATCAACAACACTGCAACCTTCCGTCAACATAGGACTCACAACAACCACGTCATTGTCATCAGCTTGGATTGGCACGTGCATTTCATTGCTTTCAACCAATGGGACATATGCGACGGGAGAGGCGTCCACCAATATACCACCTTCAATAGTCGCGCACTTCTCCCGTCCATTGTCACCGTCAACCGTATCCCCGATACCATATTCGTCCACACGAGAATTTGTGACATTGACACTGGCAAAATGTTGCATCACATTATCGCTTCGCTTTCGAATTTGCTCCTCAAGCGCCAAGATTCCGCTTTCAACTTCAAGATTCTCGCCTACCGTTCTTGCATTCTTCATCTTTCACCTTAAAAATACTCTCGAACCCTTGTACCAGTTTTATTGATTGCATCTCAATCTCCTTCTTCAACCTTTCAACTTCTTGCTTTAATTCCATTACAATTTTGTCCTGCCCGTCACATTTATTTAATATGAGGACTACGGACTAACAAACTCGAATCTATGCCCTTCTGACTACTATCTGAAAGGCCCAAACTCACCATCACCTTCTTCCACCCTCACGGATACACCGCCATGCTCAGAATATCTCATAACATACGCAGCATCCCACGAATCCTTCAGACGCCCGCTCACTGCCATCGTAGCTCCTTCCCTCTAAATTAACTCGTACAAAACCACTACCGTCAACTTCAGTCTCTTTAACACCATCGTCTTCAAACAAACCGACTTTCACATCCCCAATCAAACACCTCCCTTCCAAAATCGCCATCTCGTCGGCCTGTATGACCAACTCGTCCGTGATGACCTAGTCAAACAGCAGCAATTACAAACCAACGTTACAGCAACCATAGATAACAACAACAACATAAATATGAAAATAATAAACTTACAAAAACCCACAACAAATCAAGAACGCTTACCTCAAACTTATTTGGATCGGATAGTTTCAAAGTTTGACATCTTGAAATCACCTTACCTACGTCCCATCGGAGGAATCTGGGAAACCTGTCCCCATGTTTGGCATTCACAATATTCGTGTGTTCACACAACCAATACTGCATCACAACCAAATAGGAAACCAAAAAAACATTTCAGTTTCAACCACCATAAGCCTTTCCAGCAAAACAAAAAATTCTGTTATCAACAAACCAAACAACCAACATACAAACAGTTCACTTACCGTTAGCGCAACTACACATCCAGTAACTTTCTCCGATTTCCGATGAAAGTCCCTCACCGAACACATTAACATGTTACGTACAGCTGCACTCCAATCATACAATTTCATGCCGTCAAAGTTGTCCACATACCGTATCAAAGTCCAACTAATAGTCTCTCTGACGCTGTAAAAACAACTTCCCACAAACATACAGACAAAGGAACTTGGCCATATCTTCATGATCACGTGGCGTGTCCCCAACAGATGCCTCCATCAGCAAATCCTTCACAAGTTTTGCAGTAATCCTACTAGTACCCGGACACCTTCGCTGGACAAAATCAGATGATTTGGGTCTCGATGGTGGCGTCATGTCAAGGAAAGCACCGCCACCTTGCAACCCAAACAAAGACTTCACATCGCCCAATCCACGTCAACTCCACGTCCACCAAGCACAAACTTCCCTTCACGAACGTTGTATGCCTTCACGATGCGCACAATGAGATCATCACCTTTTCGGAACTCCGTGTGATCGAGTTGGTTCATTAATATAGCGTCAAACATTATCCAAAACGGTGTTGTCCTCAAGTAGGCCAGGTGTACTTCCCTCAACTTCACTGTGTAAACCAGTTTAATTATCCCAGCTATGTTAGATCGGAAATTCAACCTTGTTTTTGATGCCTTCCTAGAGGACCTGCTGACAACATTAGGCTGCTTGAACAGTACTCGTCCAGCCATGTTCACACCAGCTTTTCTTTTGGCTGACATGGCTAAAGCCTCTTGCTTTTTACGTTCACAATACCGTTTCCATTGGCTCCCCCCAGAACTAGCCCCTGCAGTTCCACAATTTAAAACAAATATACTCACAACTTCAGAAAGGCAAGTCAAATTAAAGAATTTGCAACCCCAAATAATAACAACCCCCTATTAATACCATGAAAAAATACAGTTACTTAAATAACTCATGCTAACATCAACTACACAACAACACAAACAGCATAAATCACCCCACACACATTACCAACTCACAACCAACCACATCACTTAAATAATCAAAAGAATAAGTAAAATCTGACTGGTCCCCACACCCTCCCCCTACCATATAGTCAGCCATTCCACACCCAGGTACATGCGGTCCCCCTACACAAAACCCTAATCACTCGACATTATAACCCACCACCCTACAACCTATCTTTTTCGCAAACGTACCCCGCAACAAAAGGTGTGTACGAAGCAAGTAGCAGAAACAGAGGGATTCATAGCACAATCCACATCACCCGACATCATACACTATTCTGGCCCTACATGTCCAGTATAACAAAAGACACATTACAAAACCAAACATCTCAGAAACAAAACAAACACTTACATATTCAGAAACACGACACGGTATATAACAAAATACAACAAAAACCGTATATGATGTTATCGTATTTGATATGCATATAAACACAATCCAACAAACCCCCAAAAACACAATCCAACAAACCCCCAACAACAAAACCCTAACCACGTCATATCGAACCCCTAAAAGTTAGATACTAACCAAAACAATTAACAACTCACCTGTACCAGATATCTGAATACTTTTTCTGTATCCACCGCAAATGAAAACTTATGTGCAATCTGGACTGTTCACAGAGCCTCAACGAAAATACTAGGGTTCTACGCCACCGCGAGTAAACGATTTCCAACCCTAATGCTTCTTATACGCACAGAAATATTGCGTCAAACTTGCCTAAATCTGTGAAGTGGGTACCGCAATCACTGCAATTTGAAATTCAAATCAAATAAAAGGAACAAATCCTAACAAACTCTTCAGTTCACATCGCAATCACAACACAAACTAGAACAATCCATAACCACATCCCCAAATTCTATTTACGAACTTGTTCTGTGGGTCGGGTTGCACGGAGTCCATCAATAAAACGCAACACAAATAACACGCAAACCCAACAACCCGTTTACCCACATCCACAAAAAAGCTACTAGTACCTTTTTATTTGGGACGTGCGACACAATCACACCCAACTCCCACAAAACACGCGCGCCACAAATTCATCTCCTAATTCCACTCTTAATGGCAAATTGGTAAACAAACCCTCAACAGGACTAAATGGTTTTTAAAAAAACAATTAGGATTATATGATCCATAAGATTGAAATAGGGGATTTACTGGTCAATTCCCCTTTTTTTTTTTCATTTTTATTTATCATATTATTCAAATTTTTTGTTAGTAATATATAGAAAGATTCCCTCGTAGTAATTTGCCAAGGTTCTATAAAACAATGGACCGGCCTGTCCTGAGTGTAAACCAGAATAATTTGTTGACCATCATTTCTTAATTTGTAAATAAATAAAAAGAAAACATCAATTATTTATTGATTTAGATTCGACATCTTTGTCCACGTACAATAAGAATGCCTCAAGCAACGATTTTATTGAAATTATTGTCTTCTGTCTAGAGTGGACCAAATGCTGACATAAAATGAATCCATTGTGAGATGGTACAGTCTACTCTGTCACTTGGCCTCCCTAAAACTCGGACCGGGATACACACGTCGTGAGGTGGCGTGAGAATTTGTGTCAAATTTATTTTGATAATTTGAATATTTTATATTATAATATTTGTTAAGTAAATTAATTATAAAAAATTTAAATTAATTAAATATGTAAAAACTTATGATTAAATCTTAATTATTCTAAAATAAATTATTAAAATTCTATTAATTGTTTATTTTTTAAAAATATAAATAAATATTTAATTAATTTAATTTTTACGAATTATTTATTTAACAAATTTTATAATATAAAAAATTTAAATCACGAATATAGACTTGTGACCAGACTCCATAAGCCCCACAGATGTGGTGTTATGCATGAACTCCACTTCACTTACAAAAAAAAAAAAAAAAAACTAACTCTTGTCAAATTTAAGGGTGGTTTGGAATAATCTAAATAAGTGTATTTTTTAATTTTTTACGAAAAAATGTGCAGAAAAATAGAGAGGTGATGTGATAAAAAAAATAAAAAGATAAAAAATATATACTTATTAATACATCCCAAACAAGACTTTTAAACTCGTGACACGTATACAGTAAAAATAGTAAGTCCCCACCCCCACACACAACACGGACAAATCTAATTCCCAGGCAAATTGCCAACTTTGAGTCTTGATTAACCACATAAATTGGAGAAAAAATTCAGTGCAACGATTAAAAACGACACCTCAAAAGAGAATTAACCTTCCAAATTTTAAACAAATCCCTAATAATTAATTTATAATGCTAAATGCATAAAAAATATATATATAGAAGATCGGTGATTTTTTTAATATTGTAACTATTTTTTTGACAATTTTTTATAATTTGTGTAGGTTTTATTTTTTGAGTCTATGGCTTTGTTGTATTTTTTTTCTCTTTGTTTATATGCTGTTTGTTTGTTTGTATTATACACAAATTGCATTATCAATTTATCACTCTTCTAAAAATAAATAAATATAAAAAGTGTAACTTCAATATCAATTACATAATTCACTTTCTGTATAGTTCAATTTTTGAGTTCTATTCTTACGATCCTAATATTGTTGATAATTAATACAAATTAAGTATGAGTCAATGTATTCTTGCAATGATAATACTACTTTATTTATTTATTTATTAATCACATCAACTGCCATCAATAAAGTACACAATTCAACCTTACAATTGAAGTAAAATAACATTAAATCACACCTAAAACATAATTTTGTTTAATTTTAAACATTCACATAGACTAGTGTTCACAATTAAACATTAACACTGTAACACCATTGCAGGGAATTCTGTTCCATTAGATACAGAACAAAATTATGTTGCAATATTATGGCGGATGTGACGGAGAATCACTGGGATGACGACATCCGGCGAGCTAAGTTGAGGCAAATGACCCTCGGTCGACATGACCTCGACGATGGATTGACCGCCAAGGTGCTGGTGGAGGTACTCCGACACCACCACAGGCACTGCCAAATCCTTCATGCTTTGTATTATGTGACACGGCACAGTCACATGTCCCAGCATATATCTATAGTCACTCTGGAATATGGTTTGAGCCACGCTCAATGCTATGTCTGGCCTCATATTGAATAAAGTCCGACTAAATTCTTGTACTGCCACAGACTCCATATCTCCTCCCACCGCCAATGGCGCGAATCCAGAACACCACGCCTTGTAATTTGATGCCATCGCCTCGAATAACTGATTTAGATCTTCTTGCTCAAATCCCCCATAGTAATCCACTTCGTTCAAATACCTAAAAACAACAAAATCAAATTAAAGTTAATTAAGGACTTTTTCACAATTGAAGATTGTTTTGACAATGCGTTAAAAATATTAAAAAATCACTATAAAAATTAATTATTCTTTCTATTTTTATACATGTATTTTTATAAAAAAAATAAAAATTAATTAAAATAATTGATTCCAACAACAACCCTCATTGCGAGAGAATTTGAATATACCTTGGAGAACCGGAGATCATGATGAGTTTTGTGAAGAGGTCAGGGCGGTTGATGGAGGCGATGGCGCCGATGACGGCGGAGACAGAGTGGCCGACATAGATGCAGGATTGGACTTGAAGCTCTTCTAAGATGGCGAGAACATCGTAGGCATAGCCTTCGAGAGTAGAGTATCGATCGAAATCGAAGTAATCGGGGTTGGTAGTTCCAGCGCCCATGGTGTCGAAGAGGATGATTCGGTGATCGTCGAGGAGGTGAGGGACGAGGTGCTTCCAAACTGACTGATCGGTGCCGAAGCCATGGGCTAGGACGATGGTCTGATTGCCTGAACCCAAGATCTTCACGTTCTGAGCTTCTTCAACTATTCCCATTTCGATCAATTTCTGAGAAGCTGATGATTGTGGTGTTGTTTTTGGTTTTGAATATTTTTTTTTGTTTTGTTTTAGGCAGTGGATAGAGTTGGATAGGGGATGATGAGCACCACATGTAGTGTCCAAATAAATGCTATATGATGATAAGGCAATCGGGAATATGCAGATTTATAGATAAAGTATGAAAAATTATGTAATAATTTCAAAATATTAGGTAGTTATATTTTAAATTATCAATCACTTAATCTTATATTATTCTTTTATTTTTAATATAAATCGTAAATTCTTACTTTTCTTTATCAATTAAAATTTTATAAATTAAAATTTATAAATCATTACGTATTCATATTTTGAAAATATCAAATAATCACCAACTTGCATGCCACAGAATCAACTGAATATCATAGGTCCCCCGCGAAGTCAATCCCGCTGTGGGCCAACATAAGCTTTGCTGCCCGACTGACCTAACTAGGATGATTACATCATATTTTGATTAGTTTACTCTGTGTTTTAATAATTGGCACTCGTTTTATAAACAAGCTACGGCTTTCACATTTGTTGTCATTGTAATAACTACTTATAGGACGACAAACAAAAAAATATTAAATAAGTAAATATGATTATTACAGTAATGGGATCAGCACGTAATTGATGCACCAAGGATCCTCTAGAGTTTTTTTTTCTTAAAGTTTTCTAAAGTGATGTGTTGTATGGTTGAGATTTAATGCTAAAAAATTGATGTATTAAATCTCAAAACTTAAAAAAACTCTATAGGATCCTTCCTCTAATTGATGTACTTACGAATCAATAAACGTTAATTTGATTGGTTAAAATTTCTACAATTTATTAAGAAGTCAATGATTTGAATGTTTTTATGTGTATCAACGTCTTATTTCTTGTGTATTTATTAGGGGTGTAATTTGGACGGATTCAATCCGAATAATCCGAATTCAACTTGAATTTTTTTAAGGCCTGGATAAGATATTTTCAAATTTGATACGGGCTTTGACAAAAGTTCAAAAGCCCGAATTAAATTTGAACGGATTTGGACAAAGATATCAAACTATTCGAGCAACCCGAAATTCAAATTATACATATATAGATATATAAAAATATTAAATATATATAATTATTAGCCATTATATGATATTAAAGTAATTTAGATTATTAAATCATATTGAATATATATTATATATACAAATAACATAAAATCTTATTTTTTTTAAATTTTTATTTTCACTCATAAATTGTAAAGACTACTATGGCGGCATCTCTCGTATGTTAAACAAATTATTTATTTTGGTGGTATTAATGATTTTCTATATAAAAAGAACTGTAAATAGAGTCAAATTTTATAAATTTAATAATGTAGCTGTAAAAAAAAAAAAAAAAAATTTATTTACAATTCGGATAACTCAAACAATTCATGTTTAACTTGTGTCGGGTTTGGGCATGTAACCTCGGGTTACAATTCGGGCCTTGATGGGTCTCGATAGATCTCAACAGAACTTAAACTGAGCTTGAATAACCTCCCAACCCGACCAAATCTGCCTGAGTTGCACCCCTAGTATTTATTAGTGCTTTCTCAACACTTTATTTATTAAAAAAAAATAATGGAAGAAAAGTAGACTTACTAATAAAAAAATAATATTTTAAATATTTACCAACTACATTAATTTTTTAATAATAAATTTATTCTAAAAAATTGAAATAAAATAAAATAAAAGTACTTTTAAAAAGAGAAGAAGTGATTGTCCGTCAACCCTTTGATCAGGTGGCAAATAGTAACATTGGGGGCTTAGCTTTTGGTGGTGTGCGATGGGATTCTATTTACATTTAAAAAATTATTAATTAATTTTTAAATATATTCTATTTAATTATTTAAAATTTTATTTTACTATCATTACACCACATTATTTTTTTCAAATTACCCTTCAGGGAAACTCAAATAATAAATAACAAACAAACTAAAAAAATCAAATTATTTCAAAAACTTTTCAATACAAAAAATAATTCTCAAATATAGAAAAAAAAATCAAATTTATAAGCAAATAAGTATTATAAATACAGAAAAAATCAAACTTTTACATAAGTATTATAAAGCTATTCAATACAGAAAAAAATTTTTACATTATAAATTATCTATAAGAATGTTCTTCGAAAAGTAAAAACCAAACTTATAAGTAAATAAGCATCAGACACTAATAAGATAGAGTAGTTCTCAAATAATGTGCCATTTAAATGACACAATAAGAACAACTCCAATAATATATTATTTTTAATCTAATTATTGAGTCTTTCAATTTTTGTCCCCCAAAAAAAAAGAAATAGAAAATAATTGATTGTGCTATACAAAAATTGTGAAATCTTTTTATATGAATATTTACCTCCTTTTTGATGGGTTGTTTCAAAAAACTATTTTGATTATTACTCTCATTCATTATTTGATTTTGTTTAAACTTTCTTCTAGGGTATTGGGTTTCAAAATAATAAAAAATAATGATGTTAATGATAATGGTGAGTTTTGCTAGGATGAATCATAGTTTTGGAGGAAGAGGAAGAAGAAGAAGAAGAAGAAGAAGAGAAGAAGAAATAACTTTAATCTCTTGGGGATCTCTTGGAGAAAAAGATACAAAGATTTGAATAGGAATAATTGATTAGGGTATATTATGAGAAGAAATTTTTTTTTTAGGGTTTAATATGTGTTGTCATTATTAATAAATTCATATTATGATATAATAGAAATTAAAATTTATGAATTTAAATTAGATGTACTGAGACATATTTTAGATTCAAATAAAATTCCCCTCGTGTGACTTATGCGTTGTGCACTGGAAAATTCGCATAAAATTTGTCAATTTTTTTCAATGATTAGAAAATAAATTATAAATGTTAAAAAAATTTACTTTTATAAAAGAAAATTCAACACAAATATTGGAAGGCCTATTGGTTGCAGGATCAATTGTACAAGGTGTCAATTTTTTGAGGCCGCATTTTTAATTTATGATGTAATTGGGATGTCCCTTTACAAGATAATGTTTATTGTTATACCTAAAAAGTCTTCCTCATTTTTATTTTTAAAGAAGCCTATGGTTTGCATAATTTTTTAACTAAGCTATGTTTATACATCATAAAATAAAGGGAGACTTATTTATAAGTCGTTTTTCAAATATTTATGGTAGATTAAATATTGTGTAATTTTTTATAGAGTCTCAAATCCTATTTAGATAGGAATATATTCCACAAGATCCTACATAAACGTAACGTGACGTGACACTTACATAAACGTAACGTAACGTGACACTTATATAAACGTAACGTAACGTGACACCTACATAAACGTAACGTGACACCTACATAAACGTAATGTAATGTGAAACGTAACGTAACGTAACGTGTCACGTTATGTTTCGCAAACTTAATGAGTTTTTATTTTTTTAAATTGAATGTGAAAATGTTGTTGGTTTATGTTGGTGTCACATTACGTTTCATATAAATATAATCTATGGCAATATTCAATTTCCTATTGAATGTTGCCATAGATCATAGGTGTCACGTTACGTTACGTTTATGTAGATATAATCTATGACAACGTTTATATAAGTGTCACGTTACGTTACGTTTAGATAGATATGATCTGTAGTAAATTGCATGTTACCATAGATCACAGGTGTCACGTTACGTTTATGTAGGTGTCACGTTACGTTACGTTTATATAGATATGATCTATAGTAACATTTAATTTCTTATTATGGTTTTACTATTATTAATGATATTAACAACTAATATTGAGGGTAAATGTGTTAACAAACTTTTTATTGGACTTTTGGGAATATAAATTTTTTAATAGGATCATATGTGACATAAGTATCCCTAATAAGACTTATAAATAATTTTTCCTAAAATGGATAAATAAAAATTAAAAAAATTACCATTTTATGGCACCAGTACTCATGACAAATTATTCTTTACTTTGAGGATAAAATAAAAAGTACAAACACCGTTATCATCTCTTTATATCTTATATTCATGCAAATACATATCACCCTCTGGGGGGCTAGTTCAAAACGCAAACTCCATATTTCTTTCAATCAATCAATTTCAACAAATTTAGGGTTGGTTTGGGGTGTCTTAAAAAAATATATTTTTTTATCTTTTTACGAAAAGATGTGCAGAAAAGTAGAGAGGTGATGTGATGAAAAAAAGATAAAAAGATGAATTATATAGGTTATGTCAAACCTAGCCTTAGCCTCTGTTTGGGAATATAGGTTTGGGGCTTTTTTGGTTAAAATAGTCATAAAAAAACAAAATAATTTTTTTAGTCCAATAAGATAAAGTATTATATCCAACCCATAATCATTACATTATTTCTTTCACAAAAGTCAAAAAAGCCAAGAAATCCATCATAAACGAGACTTTTTAGCTTTATGCTAAAATAGCCAAAAGGTCCAAAAGCCAACCCGCTTCCCAAATGAACCTTAAGTGTGTATGTGTTTCTTGATAGTGATATATGATTAATCACACATGAATTTGAGAGATTAGTGTATTATTTTTGTATGTATTAACATGTTCGTATTTTGAAGTTGACTGATTCACTAGTATCTAACTAATTTAATTAGTGTATTAACAATTAGGGCAAAAGGCTGATTTTTAAGTTTTCTTTTGTAGTTTAGTTTGCTGTGGGTTTTATATTTCAAATAATTAATTTTTTTTTTTTTTAGGACTAAGGTTTGTAGTGTCAATTTGAAATTTTTTTAGTTTATTTTGGCTTGGGGTAAGACTGCGTTGTAGACATGAACAAAACATCGCGAGAGTACTAGCGTAAGTCGTAGGGCACAATACCATGTGCGAGCGACTATGATGCAACCTCTGTCGGGGAAAATGATATTGGAGCCACACAACACAAGGTAGACCTTATGAAAGGTTGCTGTCTGTCATTTATCAATGTGGTGGTGACGACCTGTGGCATGCGTGTATGTTGCTATCTTAGACAATTTTACCGGCCCACAATCGGATTGGAAAAGTCTAGTTTGATTTATTATAGACTTATGTCAGGCTTGTTTCAACGAATTAAACCATTTAATTTGTAAAATTTATTGAAATTTTTTATTTATACAAAAAATCAGGTTGATCGCACATCGATAGTTATTTGATCAGATTACATTTATCTAGATAAAAAAAATAAATGGAATATATGATTTTGAAAATAGTTCAACTGACTTGATTTTTTGTCGAACAATATTCTTGACGAGTTCCATAAGATAAATAATTTAAATTGTCAAGATAAATCTAATATGAACCCACAATGGGCCAAATTGAACTCTCTAGCTTGATCCATTCGATTATAAACAGGATAGAAGCTGCTTCTATTATTTATTTTTGTAAAAGGTAAAAAAGTAAGTCAAGTCTCGTTTGGAAACAAACTATTTTAATAATTTTTTAATTTTTTATGAAAAAATGTATAGAAAAGTAGAGAGAGTGGTGTGATAATTTATAGTGATTTTTTAACTTTTTAACTAAAATACTTAATTCCTAAACAAGACTTAAGTTCTACTGTTTCAAACTTCTACGTGAGATATTGAGTTGTTATATATTGTGATTCTAAAGATTGTTTTGAGAAGCCATTATTTTACTTAATTTTTGTTTTTTATTAAAAAATATATAAAAAATTAAAAATATAGAGAGTTGAGTTGCTTTTTTAATTGTTGAAGTTGTTGCCAAAATATCCCAAGCCTACACCGACCCCGATTATGGACAAATATGCTCAGGCTCACAAATTTGAACCGTAGCCAGCATTGCCAAACCACTTTTCCCATTGGGTCGCACAGGCCCATTAACCATACTTACGAGTTTCTTTAACGATGTATTAATTATTTTTTTTATATCAAGTGGTTCAATGAAGGATTTGAAAATTTTACCAGAACATCGAATGATCGGCTAGATATTCGACTAGTTAACCGATTAGTATATATGTATATATTGCCTTGAGACAATCAACCATGTTATTGTTTTAACTAATAAAAAATAAGGTGAAACATCACATGCATTCATTCCATAACCATAATATAATTTTTCATGTTGGTGGTGTATGCTCAACCTGGTGGGGCTCAATTCAAATGAGTAATATTATAAACTCATTTTTACCTATTTGAATTTATCTAGAATTATTATATTGTGATTCTGTTGGTACCATAAATCTGCAATTTTATTATTATTTATTATTTATATAATTACAGGACATGTGACATTCTTCTACTCATTTGGAGATTATGAAATGTAGAAAGATGATAGAGAACAAAGTGGAGAACATGAAGTATGCAGTAGAGGTTGAAGAATAGGGTAGTTATTAGGTAGTTTTTCCCTATAAATATTTGTCTATAAATAGCCATTTATGGCTACATTGTAAAATGATCTAGAACTCCACTATAAAGTAGCTATAAAAGGATCTAGAACTCAAATCAAAGACAATTGATTTATATTCTTCTTGTCATTTATATTTCTTGCACTTTATTTTATGCACTTCATTATCAAAGTATAGGAGTAGAGGTAAGTTCTCTTCTCAGTACTTTATTTTATGTACTTCCTTTTCGAAGCATAGGAGTAGAGATAAATAAATAATTAGTTTGATTGTTCACTCAATCATCTTTCTCCATCTCTCTCTTTCTTTTTTTAATTTCTCTTTTCTTTACACTTGGCAATTTTGAAATCCTCTTCGTTGAGGCAAAAGAACCGTCAACGCAATCGCTTAATAATTGGCTTGAATTTAATCCGTAAGGATTTTTCAATCCTTGCTGGCACGCTCGCATTTATGATATTTTCTTTCATAGAAAAAATAAGCCAACAATTTTTGGCATGTCCAGTGGGACGTCAAGTGTAAGAAATGAAAAATGAATTGGATTTGTCCATTTCAAATAGCTTAGATGAAATCTATTGGCGTAAACAAAAAATTTTAGATCTTCAAGAAGAGATTCATTTTCTTGATAAAATAAACTTTCATCCCTTAAAATATTATTTGGTGGAAGAAAAAAGACACCATTTAATTGGAGAAATTCATCAACTTGATATGAAAATTTGCCAATGAAATTATGAGTTGTCAACTCTCATTATTAAGTCTTTAACTGAGGTTTTAATGGCCGAAATTGGTGAATTTTTTCAGAATGTTTCCATGGTTGAAAATAGCAAAAGCAAAGAGTTGATTTCATTAATGGCTTGGGCGGTTCAAGAGCCCGTTTTTAAAGAGCCAAATTATGAAATTAACATAACGAAAGAGCATGTTCTTGAGCCAAATTTGGCTAAGAATGATATTCCATACATGGTTCAGGGGGTCCAAAAACTAATTTTTAGAGAGTCAAGTTATGAAAATAACATACATATGGGGGATTTTCATAAGCCATTAATGGCTAACATGGAAAAACAACCCACTTTGCCAAATAATTATGAAAATCAATTCGGCGAAAGTCATGTTTTTAAACCAAACATGGTCAAGAATAATGAACAAGCTACTGTTCATGAATTCAAAATTTTTGACATTTTTCAAAGTGTCAAAAAGTATGAATTTTCATGGTCACACTATACCATGACTTTTGTTGTTCAAAATCCCTTTTGGATTTGTGGATCACATCAAATGTTGACTTTGATGGAATGACTACCAAATAATATTTTGTTATTGCAATATATTGAGCAAAAAATATGGTTATTAGTTGATCCATAAAACCATTACCATTTGGTTTTGTAGTTACCTTCGAAGCATGTCTCAAGACACTTCGAAGCATGTTATTAAAAATATGTGAAGATTGTTAAACCTATTTTCAAAGAATAAATGGTCGTACTGTTATATGTATTCATTGAAATATCATCTTATAACTACTAATGACTAATTAAAATGCCAAACTAATTTCATAGTAATCCAACACTTTGGATTTGGTTCGAAAAGCATTTTCGAAGGACGACTTTGATCCTTTAGTAACATATGTGACTTGCAAATAGTGGTTTTGTCATCAATGAATACCTTCGAAATATAACATGAGACAAGAAAACTTTCGAAATGTGTACATCCCTTAAAATATATGTAAAATGACAATTAATTAATTGTCAAATAATACCTATTTTTTGCATGATAATTAGTGACTTTATTGATAAATATTTTTATAGTCATTTGTTATATGAAAATGTAATTAGTATTCTACAAAAGTTGGTTCCAAGAATAACAGTTTTGGTGTATTCGGAGAATTAATAATTGGTTTGAAACACAAAATTAATATTTTCATTAATTATGTGTAAACCAAAACATACAAAATTTAAATAACTACAATGTTGGCCAAAAGTTGTTTCGAAAGCCCTTTTGCCATAATTTTGTAAGCTTTGAAGCACTCCATCTTGCATCAACAACAGCTTCGAAGAAATAATATTGGCGGTTGTAAACCTTTGAAGCTTTGCCAAGTATTTCTAAGGATGTAATTTGTTCTTTGTCAGTACCTTTGACGTTCGAAAGATGATTTTGGTGCTCTATACCACCTTCGAAGTTGGTTATTTAGCATGTTTAATAGCTTGCTAAGGTGGATCATTGGCTTTGCCTTAAAAATATGAGGTTATCCTTCGAAGTTTTTCTGCAAGACCTTTGAATGATGAATTCGGTCATTTATAAAAACTTGGATCATAAAAAAGTGATTTTTGGTTTTTTATACCACATTCGAAACTTGTTATTTAGCATGTGTAACAGCTTGTTAACGTGAATCATTGGCTTTCCTTAAAAATATAAGGTTCTAAATGATTTTAAGTGCAAGCAACATCAACCTACTTTAAAAAGTTCCAAATTTTCTAAGTGTTTGAAGTATGAGTATCACAAAATTGTTTAATTTCCTTCAAATGATTGATTTCAATTCGAAGCACTTATATAATATCCCTTCAAGGCGTATGTATATAATTCGAGACATTTAGTCATAATTGCATTCTCATTCAAAGCACTTTATTGGTGCTATTATGTCATTCGAAGTACTTCGTTGATATTATTTGAAGTAATTTGTTGTTTAGATTAGGCATGTTCTTGATTCGGCCATTTAAAAATTCAAATAAATATCATTTTTAAGGGCGGCGGGAGGTAATGTTGGCACCATAAATCTGTAATTTTGTTATTATTTATTATTTATATAATTTTAGGACATGTGGCATTTTTTTACTCATTTGGAAGTTATGAGAGGTTATGAAATGTGGAAAGACGATGGAGAACAAAGTGAAGAACATGGAGCATGAAGTGGAGGTTGAAGAATAGGGTAGTTATTAGGTAGTTTTTTCCTACAAATATTTGTCTATAAATAGCTATTCATGGCTACATTGTAAAAGGATCCAGAGCTCAAATCAAAGACAATTGATTTATATGCTTCTTGTTATTTATATTTTCTGCACTTTATTTTATGCAATTTATTTTCGAAGCATAGGAGTAGAGGTAAATTACCAGCACTTTATTTTATGCACTTTCTTTTTGAAGCATAGGAGTAGAGATAAATTAATGGTTAGTTTGATTGTTCACTCAATCATCTTTCTTTATCTCCCTCTTTCTTCTTTTAATTTCTCTTTTCTTTATACTTGACAATTTTGAAGTCCTCTTCGTTGAAGCAAAAGAACCGTCAACACAATTACTTGATAATTGGCTTGAATTTAATCCGTAATAATTTTTCAATCCTTACTGGCACGCTCGCATTTATGATATTTTTCTTCATAGGAAAAATTAGCCAACAGCTTGATATTTATTTTACACATAAAATGGCTGCATTTGATTGGAGAGACTAGATAAGGCGGGATTAGAATCTATCGGACTTGAATCTTGGGACTGTGAATCCTCCGAACTATTTGGTTGGATTAGATGTGTATTTCATGTTTGTTTTCTCATAGGATTAGATATCTGGAAAGGACTATTTTTAGTGAATTCATTGTTTCGTTGGACGGACTAGATATGATAAATGAGTAAAAGACTATCTTATTGTTTTTCAATTATTTACTAAGTAATAGCAATATTAAATATAACTTTAATATTTTAATTATTTTTAGCCAGAGTAAATAAAAATTTATTTTATTTTATTTTTTACACAATTAAATAAATTTATTTTTTAAAAATTAATTAAATAAAATATCAATAAAAATATATGTTATTTTTTAATTAAAATTTTAAATAAATTTATTTTTAAAGATAATAATAATTAAATAATGAAATTAAAAAAAAAATCTATTAAAATTTAAATAATGAAATTAAATAAAATATAAACAAAATTTTAAAATAAAATATCTATAAAAAATTATTTTAAAAAATTAAATAAATAAAACATCAATAAAAAGTTAAATAAAATTATTTTATTTTTAAATTGAGACATTTAAATTTTACTAAATTTTACTAAATATAATACATAATTAAATAGTAGATGGTCAAAATAGTTATTTTACCACATAATCTCAACAGTAAATAGTCTAATGAAAATTGTCCCACACCCCCTTGGATAGTATAATCCCACATATGGGGGATAAGAAGTCCGGCAGACAAAAAAAAACAAACGCCGGATTGGATGCTTTTCTCAGATTACAATCCCAACAATGGATAGTCCCCCCTTAATCCCTCAATCAAACACACCCTATATCACACAAATTCAAATACCACCATATAGTCTCATTCAGAATAAATTAGAGATAGATAAAGATGAGTGTATAGAATTATTCAATTTAAGTTATTTGAAATTTTCTTCAACATCTAACTTCCATAGAGGCAAATCAATAATGTTTTAGAGCTTTAAATTGGGAGCATTAGAGCATCACTAATGATGTGGCACAAGGGACCCCACCAAAGTGATGTGATGTTTTGGCTTGAGTTTGTTTTTTTTTTTTAATTCATTAATGCTATTAATAGTCCAAAAATTAGTGGAATGAATCACCATCCGAGGCAAATATAAATGTGCCAACGTTTCTCTATGGACCAAGTGTTTCTCAATCATCTTCACCCCAAAACTAATTTGATGCTAGGACTAGTCCAGTCTACCCAACTGAGCTGATTATAGGAGAACGAGAATTTATGACTAAGTTCGTATGCATACATTATTCCATAATTATCTAATTAAATTATTTTTATCTTCAAAAATTAAAACATTTTTAAAATAGTAAACTTATTTGAAAAGAAATATAATAATTTCATGAAAATAAAATGCATTTAAATAACAATTAAATGAAAACCATTCAAAATAATTACATTTTTTTAATAAAGGTGTTAATTTTAACAACGGTGAGAATTGTATTTTATATTACAATTTTCACTTGTATTAGATACAAACTCACTTAAACTTTCATAAAAAAATAATTATTTTAAATTATTTTTATTTAAATATAATTTTCCTAATAAAATAATATAACTATAATTATCGAATCATTTTATTTAACAACATAGACATAAGATTCATTGATTTAAAATAAACTACGCCCACCATTAAGTTTGCCATTCGGGTTCTATCAATAGTCTTCTTAAAAAATGGCATCTAACTTTTCTCAATTGCTTCTTCAAAAAAATATTTTCTTAATTGATTAACACATCTCTGGTCCCATGTCACAGCTGCAATTTAATCTCAACTTCCAGCATATTCACATAATACAACAAACAGAAGAAGAGAGAACATAATTGTTTCCAACAACACACCCCAAAAACAAAGGGAATAAGAGATAGAGAGTCAAAAACCAAGTTGGTGACCCCCTTCACAAGACTATGCACATTGATTAAAGTCTAGGGAACACGTAAACAAATCACAGAATTGGACACAATTCTCTTACATGAGTTATTCCCACACTATGTAAAAAGGTTGTATCTAATTATAGCAGTTCTGGTTTTGACCCATTACTTATTGTATTCTAGACTCAGGTTCGTTTGGTTTAGAATGGTTATTCGTATCTTGTTTCACTTGTCTCCCCTCTATTTCAGTTATCGAGTTGTAACTGTGCATTAGGGACAAGTTGGTTGCTTGTTTTTTTTCCAAACCTGTGATGCCCAAATTTTGACTCTTTCGCTCGAGCGGGCTTCACAAATTTTGCTCCTCTGCTCGAGCGGCTATTCTTGCGCTCAAGTGGGATTTGTCAATTCTCAGTATTTTTGCAGGTCTGCAAATACTGGGAGAGTGCATTGGACGCTCGAGCGTCCAGTTTCACACTTGAGTGGGGTCCTTCGTATGCAAAACTTCTGAAAGAGTGTATCCCACGCTCGAGCGGACTTTTGTGTTTGACGCTCGAGCGTCACTTTCTACGCTCGAGCGGACTGCATGTATAACAGTTCGTGAAGATGTCATTTTGAATCACTTTTTCTTCTCTCTCTCTCTCTCTCTCTCTCTCTCTCTCTCTCTAAAACTCTCCAAATATCTAGATCTTGAGTTTCTCTCTCTAAAACTCACATTCTCTTTTTGATTTTATCTAGATCCATTGGGATTTCCACCTTAGTGCCTTTGAGAAAAAGGTATAGCGCTTCAAGATCTTCATTTTGATTCGCATAGAAGTGGGTTTCGGTGTTCTCGGTGTTTCACTCTTGCTTGGCTCATCTTCACTCTTTGAGGTAGGGATTTTCTACACTCTTATATGGTTTTTAGCTTAGTTATTTATGATTGTGTAACAATGGTGGGATTTGGGAGTAGTTTGATCAAACCTAGGGTTTGGGGGTAAAATGAAAAAGAGGGATTTTTGGTGAATATGAAATAAATGAGTTTGGGGACTAAAAATATGTTCATGTTGTGTCAAAATGGTGGATTTTGGTACATGGGTTGACATTTGGAAAAAGAGGTTTTTGCCCTAATTGGATCAAATTGTTATTTTGTATAAATAATTGAATTTGTCATTGAAAGTGTGAAATTTGATAATCTTTGATATAAATGGTGGAATTGAATATGTATTATTTCACACCCTTGGAAATTTTGAATAAACTATTTGTTTGAGATTGAATATCTGTTTAGAGATAACTGTATTAGGTTATCGGTGGAGGATAGTTTTGACTGTTGTAGAAATTGCATGTGAATTAGGTAAATTGAAACTAATCTGTTGAAGATTGTCATTGAATATGACCGTGTTTAAATGCATTGTATATGTATGATTGTTTGAGAGGAGAAAGGAGATTGACTCCATTATTTGGGAGGAGAAAAG
The DNA here is from genome assembly GCA_025200525.1 of Camellia lanceoleosa. Classification (NCBI taxonomy): domain Eukaryota; kingdom Viridiplantae; phylum Streptophyta; class Magnoliopsida; order Ericales; family Theaceae; genus Camellia; species Camellia lanceoleosa. The sequence goes on along the minus strand of CM045758.1, from coordinate 190,222,842 downwards.
GGATGAACTCCATTATAATTAAATTGGCTGGAGTGTCCTGGGTGAAAGTCCTAAAATTATATATGGGTGCCTAGCCTGCGGATGAAATATCCATAAAATGGCAATTGTAGTGCTCATATAGCCTACGTTTATATTGGTCCCGTTTGACGGTTGCCCGCAGACGAAATATCCGTGAAATGAAAGTTTGAAGTGTTTACGTATATGTGTTGTATGATTTGAAAACCATTGAGTTGTAGCCTCAGTTTGATTGTTGAGAAATAACGAAATTGACTCACGAATTGATAAAGATAAGTAAACGGAATATGAATGGAAGAAGAATGGGTTAAGATTTGAATATGGTATTTTTCAAATATATAAATTTGTGGATGTTGTATCCTAAGGCATTAAATATGCACTTTGTATTTATATCTCTGCTAAATCCCATATATTGTGTTAGATGATTCCTATTGGGTTGTAGCTCACCTTATTTGGGAAAAACATTTTTAGGTAATGAGGGAATGCCTCTACCAAGGTAATAGCGTTTGAGGGATTTTCTAGAGCAAGAGTTTCTTATTTTGATTATATATTTTTGTAAAGCCAAGGGCTAAAGATGTAATTAGCAAAACTCACTTTTGTTGTAACCAAGTTAAGGCTTAGAAAAGTGTAAGCCAATTGGGCATTTATTCATGTTAAACTCTTTTGTATCGTTAACTTTTACATAATAAAATGACTAATTACTCTGATTTATGCAGTTATTAACATATGATTGGGTTGTATTTACTATATTATTTTTAGGGCGTGACAACTTGGTATTAGAGCGTACCGGGTTTGAATACTTTGGGTATGTAGGAAGTGGTTAGTACCACAATGAGTTTTTCTCGCTTATTAAAGACTCAAGTGCGAATGAGATGTACTTATGTGATAACATGCTTATATGATTATATATGTATGAGATTTAGTTCCTAAGATGTTGATTGGGTCTACGGATTTCTGGAAGTCTTATTAGAAGAGCACTTGATCACTACTGTTTCTAATTGGAACTCTAGCAACGCGGCGGGATGATCATTGTCTAGGAAGAAAATTCGTATGTGTTTACGTGACTATGTGCTTATGTAGAGTGAATTACTGTTGTCCAATGTATTAAGACGCGAGTGAGTTAGTTTCGGCACATTTGTGAATATGCTAATCCCTTGTGTTACCTTTATTAAGATGTCAGAACGTGGTTGTGGTGGCAGGCGTGGTAGGCCTAGAAGGCACGATGTGCCTATACTAGATGAAATTCCGACACAGGAATAAGAGGTTGGTCAGGCCAATGCAGTCGAACCAGTAGGTCAGCAAGCAATGGGCGCCTTAGCCCGTGAAATAGCCAGAGCATTGAGGGAATCTATGGACATGCTCAGAGCAGAGAATCAAGTCCAGGCCTAGGTAGCTGAAGCAAGGCCATCTTTTCTAAAAAGAGAGTTCTTTCGATTGAATCCGAATGAGTTTTTGGGTAATCTTAAGGAGTCGTTGAAAGCAGATGAGTGGCTAGAACAAATGGTGAAGACTTTTGAGATGCTTGGCATCGAAGATGGAGGCTTGAGAGTGACCTTAGTGTCCTTTCAGTTGAAGGGAGACGCGGGTTAGTGGTGGAAGTATGCGCGAGTATGCATTGGAGGGACTTGGGAGGCCTTCGTCGACGCCTTCCAGGAGAAGTTTTTGCCTCCCATAGTCAGGGAGAAGTTGAGGAATCAGTTTTCTCAGCTCAAGCAGTTGAACACGCCAGTGGCCGAGTTTGAGACCACCTTCACTAGCCTCTCTAGGTTTGCACCTGAGTTAGTGGCGACTGAGGAGCGCCGTTGTTTGGAGTTTGAGAAGAGGCTGGGGACCAGGCTCATGTTCAGAGTGGCCAGATATATGATTAGAGACTATGGGCACCTTGTGGAGGTAGCGGCCCATCTTGAGACTAGTATGCAGGCTGAGGAAGAAAAGATGAGGGGCTCAAAGAGGAGTCAGGACAGTTAGGAGGACGATAAGAAGCAAAGGGGTTCTTACCCTCAACAGTCCCAAGGAGTATAGTTGAGGTCTACTTTTCTAGTGCTGAGTTCGGGTTCTGGGAGAGGTGGTCAGGGTGATGTGACTTGCTTCGAATGTGTTCAGTTGGGCCATAAGTCTCCAGCTTGCTCGTAGAGAGGAAGAGGGCAGCGATCAGCTTCGTTTTCGGTCCGCTTTCAGGACCAGAGTCAGGGTAGAGGGTAGCTGCCCACTTGTTACCAGTGTGGGCGGGCAGGGCATCTGAAGAGGTCTTGCCCATAATTGGGTGGCACATCTGGTGCGTCTGGTTCAAAGCGGAACCTGAGTCACCGGCAACCTGATCTGCCACAGGCCTCAAGGGCTAATCGAGAGCCTCTTGGCTCGGTCGATTACATCGGTATGCTCAGGGGTGGCGAGTTGAGCAGAGACCTACAAGGCATGTGTATGCATTTACGACACCAGATCTTGTACCTGCTCCTTCTATAGTGAGAGGTACCTTCTTGTTTTGCAATTCTGTTGTTAATGTATTGATTGATACGGGCGCATCCCATTCATTAATCTCGTCTGCATTTACATCGATTTTGGGATTGGAGCTTGCACAATTGGCATCTCTTATTTGTGTAGTCACCTATTGGTGGTGAGGTTATCCTGAAATAGGGGTGTCGGGGTTGTAACATCGAGGTTACCGGTCGTCATCTTCCCTTTGCATTTGTATTGCTTGATATGTCTAGTTTTGACATCATCTTGGGTATGGACTAGTTATTGTCATACCGGGCAGCTATAGATTGCTACCGTCAGAGGGTTACTATATGTACCTTGAGCGGTGATCGCTTTTATTTTTTAGGGGACCGGGTGGATAAAGTTTTATCACCAGTATATGACCCGTGTGGACGGAGTGAACTCAGTTGTGTCCTTGCTAGCTTCTTGAGTAGTGAGTGTGAGGAAGACTGGGTTGAGTTGCCAAGGATAGTTTATGAATACCTCGATGTCTTTCCTGAGGACCTTACTAGTTTGCCACCTCACCGAAAGATCGAATTCTCTATTGATTTAGTGCCTAGCACAACACCAATTTCTATGGCACTGTATCGGTTTGCACCTACTGAGTTGAGTGAGTTGAAGGTTCAACTCCAAGAGTTGTTAGATAAGGTTTTATCCGCTCTAGTGCTTTACCTTGGGGAGCGTCGGCCCTCTTTGCTAAGAACAAAGATGGAGCCTTGCGACTTTGTATCGATTACTAGAAGTTGAATTGGGTGACTGTTAAGAATAAGTACCCAATGCCTCGTATAGATGATCTGTTCGATTAGTTGAAGGGGTCTTGTTGTTTCTTTAAGATAGACCTGAAATAAAGATATCATCAGTTGAGGATAAGGGAGGAGCATATCCCGAAAACGGCATTCCATACACGGTATGGCCATTATGAGTTCCTAGTGATGCCTTTTGGGCTAACCAATGCTCCAGCTATGCTTGTGGATTTGATGAACCGAATCTTCCGTGAGTTCCTAGATCGTTTCGTGGTCATTTTTGTGGACGACATTTTGATTTACTCACCCTCTGAGGAGGAACACGAGGAGTGTTTGCGAGTGGTGCTTGAATTGCTTAGAGCCTATAAGTTGTATGCTAAGTTTGGAAAATGTGAGTTTTGGCTGAAAGAGGTTAAGTTCTTAGGCCATGTAGTATTCGGGGAAGGGGTGACTGTAGATTCATCCAAAATAGAGGCAGTGCAAGATTGGACACAACCTAAGAATGCCTTCGAGATTCGTAGTTTTCTGGGGTTAGCTGGGTATTATCGGAGATTCATGAAGGATTTCTCCAAACTAGTTTCACCTTTGATTAGACTGACGAGGAAGGAAGTTAAGTTTGTGTGGAATATGACTTGTGAGAAGTCATTCCAAGAGCTTAAGCTTAAGCTCCAGTCTTGATTATTCCAGAGAGGGATTTGGGGCATTTAGTTTATTGTGATCTCTCTCAAGAAGGTTTGGGTTGTGTGTTGATGCAAGAAGAGAAAGTAATAGTCTATGGCTCACGACAGTTGAAAACACACAAGAGAAACTATCTCACCCATGATCTAGAACTAGCAGCGGTGATATTTGTCTCAAAAATTTGGAGGCATTATCTGTATGGTGAGAAATTTGAGGTGTATTTCGATCATAAGAGTCTGAAGTATCTGTTGACACAGAAAGACTTGAATTTGAGACAGAGAAGGTGGATAGAATTCATAGCGGATTACGATTTTGAGTTATATTATCATCCGAGAAAGGCCAACATTGCATACACGCATTGACGTCAGCAAACGGAATATGCCTTCTCAGTAACGGCATCTTCCCACTGACGGCTGCAAACAGAATATTCCCCGAATCTGTATATGTATACCGTATGTACATATTTGTGTGTATTTTGTATATATATGAATATATGTATACTGTAATAACCCCGACCCTGATTAACGCTAATTGGAACTTAATTATGCCTGATAATAATTAAGAAGAAATCCGGGACTAATTAGCATATGCATTGTATGAATTATGTGTTTCTATCTGTTTGGTGTCAAAATATCTGTTCGTGTTTTAAACTTTAATTCGCAAATTGGAAGCCTTATCGGCACCCGATTCCGAAATTGATTAGTGTTTTGGACTAGTTAGATTTTATGTAAATTTATGGTAAGCCCAATTAAAATTCGATTTGGAATGTTTAAAACTGGTTAAATAACATTTTAATAAGGAACCTAGCTTAATTACAGAAATGCCATTGAGTGGCCTTATTCTTGAGCTTCATACACTCAAACTAAAGACCTCCTTCAGCCTATTTGGAGAGACCAACGACTAGAGAGAGAGGGAAAGGGAAAAATTGGTATAGAATTGGAATTTTTGGCTCAACAAGTGATTTGGCTTGATCTTGGAAGGGATTTAAGAGGTGTGTGTGTGTTAGAGCCTTTAAGCTTGACATTCTAGACTTAAAGGTGAGAATTCATCCCCTCATTCATATGATTAAACTAGTTCTTGCATATTTTCATGACATATTGAAGATTGGAGTCTAGAATTAGCTTGAATGGTGAATTGGGTAGTGTAACATACATGCATGTACACATTCATGGAAATTGAGGTTGTTGGGTGTTAAATTTCTACATGCATGTGCATATTTTTGATACAGCCTTTAAAGTCAACAAATTTCTGAGTTAAATGTTGCCTTGGATCATGTTTTGAAGCTTTGAAATGCACTTGAATTCATGCATGAATGTTTAAACTTGGTTCTTGGAAATTTATGGAAATGGTGCTCAAATGGACTCACTTTTGGGCAATGATTTTATAAATTGGCTTTTAAAACTTATTGTACTATGAGTTTGTAATGTTTTCCCAGAATTTGGGCCCAAGAGATTGAGTTTTTGGTTGAAGAATGCTTGGTTCGAACTTGGAAGACAAATTTGGAAATTCCAGATTTTGCTTCCTCGCTCGAGCGAGCACCTTTGTCCAGGGCTCCGCTCGAGCGACCATCGAGCGACCATCGCGCGTAAAATTTCAGCATCAAGTATTTTTACTGTTTCATCAGACCGCTCGAGCGAAGCCTTTGATTTTGGAAGCTCGCTCGAGCGAAGGAAGGCTCGCTCGAGCGAGGCCCCTGTTTTCAGCAACTCTTGAAAAACATTTTCTAAGACATTTTTACACCTCCATTCAATCCTAGGCATTCCTAGGCCATGCTTAAGACTCCTTAACAAGGATAAGAGGTTAGGTACACACTTAGAGTCATTGGTGTGAGTTTTGTACCTTTAGAAATGCGTATTTCAAGTGTGTATCCGTAATGTGTTATGTAGGTCACGTGCCGCAATCTGTTGACCCTTTGACTTCGTCTACTTATATCAACGCCCACTGTGAGTAATAACTTTGTAAAGTTATGTTCAATGTTATGTATTTTCAGTATACTATGATATGAAATGGTTGGTTCCTGAAAAGCTATGACATGTTGGAAATGAATGAATGAATGTCTAGTTTTCTGAAAAGTAGTTGTGGCACCCTTAGTCTCGATGGCCCTCGCCCGGGGGTAACAATACCGTGGCCGATGGCCCTTGTCCAGGGGTAAGAATACCGTGACCGATGGCCCTTGTCCGGGGGTAAGAATACCGTGATTGATGGCCCTTGTCCGGGGGTAAGAATACCGTGACCGATGGCCCTCGCCTGGGGGTAATAATACCGTGGCCGATGGCCCTTGCCCGGGGGTGACAATACCGTGGCCGATGGATCTGTTAGCTAAGGGGTGTACCACATATGATCTTATGCAAAATCTGAATATGAATATGAATATGAATATGAGCATGTATCTGAACCTATATCTAATTTGAAATCTGAATATGCATAAGACTCTGTTTCTGATAAGATTATGTTTCTGATATAAACTCTGGTTTCTAACTCTGTGATGGACATCATTCATTAAACCCTTTACTCTGTTATTATTCACTGGGCTTTCGCTCACAGTTTATTATATATATGTAGGTGAGCCGGCACAAGACCCTGGCCAGAGTTGATGGCCCTCTGTTTTTGTTTTTGGTTAGCCACTTGTTGCGCCTCCCGAGGAGGTTCCGCCTGAAGCCTAACACCGTGGCAGTTTTGTACTTCATGCTAGTCAGCGGTAGTGTTCTTGTAAAGTCGGATCTCGGGACGTACTTATGTAAATATTCTGTACGTATTGGTGTACTTGGTTTGGCATGCTATGTATATAGATAAGTTTTAAAATTTTCTGTCCCATGTATGTCATCACAGCTCATTGGACCTTGTTTATTTTATATTATTGCTTCCGTAGCCCCTTAATATTTGTTAATGTCTTTAGAGGCCGTAAGTAATCCACGGAATACTGGCCGGTTACGTCGCTAAACCTGTAGGGGCGAGTTTGGGTCGTGACATATACCGTATGTACATGTCTGTGTCTATGTCTGTATATGTATGTATTTTGTCTGTATATGGTATATGCATATGGTATTTGGTTCGAACTTATAATTCCTCCTTTCATTTTGTGCATCTATCGCACAATAATCTCACTTCAAGCATCTACTGCACAATTTCAATTCAATCACACTATTTTTCGCATCGCACTGTCTTGTGCACTTATATCGCACTATCTTATGCACCCTCACTCGCACTGTCTTGTGCACTCCCTGGGTCTGGGAGATCTTAGATCCTCTAGAGGTGCAAGTCTTTTGGTATTTGTCATACCCGAACGACTTCAGGTGGTCTAGTATAGCCACCTGCCTGTGTTTACAATGAGTTCCTAAGAGACCAACTGCGACGGTGGAAACTAGAGTTTGAATGGCGATGCTTAGAACGCAAAACGTTCGGAATTTCCGAGACTAAAGTCTGGTTTAAATACCTAGGGGTGTATCCCCGGCTTGAAATCTGTATAGCAGCCCCATAGGTTGAGGTAGCGTGTATGCGCTTCAATTCTGAATACTGAACCAACCTAGTCTGTCACACCGTTGGAGAATAGAGAAAATTGTGAATACAAGCAGAAAGAGAAGTGGCATCCGTGGCCCCCTTTGCATTTGTGCGGTATGCACATTTGTATGTGATGCATCCCCTTTGTATTTGTGCGGTATGCACATTTGTATGCGATGTAACCTCTTTTTGCATTTGTGCGGTATGAACATTTGTATGCGACGCATCTCCTTTGCATTTGTGCGGTATGCACATTTGTATGCGATGCAACCCCCTTTGCATTTGTGCGGTATGCACATTATTATGCGATGCACCCCCTTTGCATTTGTGTGATATGCACATTTGTATGTGATGCAACACCCTTTGCATTTATGCGGTATGAACATTTGTATGCGATGCAACACCCTTTGCATTTGTGCGGTATGCACATTTGTAAAAGATACAACCCCCTTTGCATTTGTGCGGTATGCATATTTGTATGCGATACATTCCCTTTGCATTTGTGAATACAAGCAAAAAGAGAAGTGGCATCCGTGGCCCTCTTTGCATTTGTGTGGTATACACATTTATATGCGATGCACCCCCTTTGCATTTGTGCGGTATGCACATTTGTATATGATGCATCCCCTTTGCATTTGTGCGGTATGCACATTTGTATGCGATGTAACCTCTTTTTGTATTTGTGCAGTATGCACATTTGTATGCGATGCATCTCTTTTGCATTTGTGCGGTATGCACATTTGTATGCGATGCAACCCCCTTTGCATTTGTGCGGTATGCACATTATTATGCGATGCACGCCCTTTGCATTTGTGCGGTATGCACATTTGTATGCGATGCAACACCCTTTGCATTTATGCGGTATGCACATTTGTAAAAGATGCAACCCCCTTTGCATTTGTGCGGTATGCACATTTGTATGCGATGCACTCCTTTTGCATTTGTGTGATATGCACATTTGTATGCGATACACCCCCTTTACATTTGTGCGGTATGCACATTTGTATGCGATGCACCCCCTTTGTAGTTATACGTTATGTACATTTGTATACAATGCACCCCTTTTTTTCATTTGTGCAGTATGCACATTTGTATGCGATGCACCCTATTTTATTTCATATCATTTGCATAAGGCTTGCCTCACTATATATTACATCTTGCATTATACACATCATGCGTTTCCAAAATAAAATAAGAAAAAAAAAAATTGACTTTCACTTGCATTAACATATTATTTTCATAGTTACATGTTGCATCACTTGGTTACAATCTATTCACATCACCATTTGACACAATTTATGCTAGTTCCCGCTTTTTGGGTTGTAAAAAAAATACTCGTTTGTACTGGCTCTTTTTCGGGATGAAGAAACTATCCCTTTCTCGGGTTAGCAGTCCAAACCATTATTGGTTAATACTTCCATTTTCTTAGGTTGTTGGTTAAGACTATCCCTTGCTTAATACCTCTTGGTTAATACCTTCCTTGTTTTGGGACCATTCATCAATTACATTTCGTTCTCTTATGTAGATGTATTTGGGTTGTATCACTTGTTATGCTTCATATTACTTGTTGTATTGCATTAGTCATGCACTTTTTCAAAAAAGACAAAAAAAAAAAAGAGAGTTCAATTTTCAATTGCATATCATTTGCATTATGCCCCTGAACTACGCTGGTTTGATTCCTTGCAAAGGGATATGTAGGCAACCTTCTAGTTCAATCACATGCATTGCATCTTGTTTGTTTGCCCAAGTCTTACGATCTTGTCAAAAGGGTTGTCTTTGGGCTTTGACATTCACTCACGTCATTAAATGACTTCGAGCTTTGTCAAAGAGGGGCAATTATAGACACCCCATTTTGACCGGCCCTAAGACTTGGGCGCTTTCTTTTAATTACCTGATGATGACAATTAGAATGTGTTTATCACAGAATCCTCAGTAAGATAGATGGATTTTGAACTTTAATTCCAACCTTTACACATTTTTTTGGCCAAACTATTTTAGACTTGAGAAATATTTAAAAATATCTTGTTTATAGGTTTGGAGTTGAAGAAAATAGAAGGGGATAGAAGAAAACTAGTTTAGGAAAAGAATGAGCATCAAATCATTAAGAGGGAAATGAACAACCTTCACTAAATAAGGCATATCTCTTTGTACAGTTGGAATTTAAATGTGAGGCTACTACCATTGAAAAGTAGACTTCTGGGGCTTCAATTTAGACCCAAGAACCACCTAAGTCTAAATCCAGATGAGGGAGATATGCCCATTTGAAATTGGGCTTAAGAGCAGATTTTATTGACCTGGCCCGAGGGAAATGAACATCCTTCACTAAATTAGGCATATCTCTTTGCACAGTTGGAATTTAAATATGAGGCCCCCACCATTGGAAAGTAGACTTCTGGGGTTTCAATTTAGACCCAAGAACTACCTAAGTACAAGCCCAGATGAGGAAGATATGCCCATTTGAAGTTGGGCTTAATAGCAGATTTTGTTGACTCGGCCCAAAATAGCAATTGCCCCATTTTTCTTTGTTTTTGTTCGGTTGGGACACCCCATTTATCTATTTTCTGATCCATTCAAGTGCACCCACTCATCCTCTATTATCTCTACTCATCCCCCATTGTCAAAAAGAGGTTTTGTTTGCATCCATAAAAGAGTATCCCATGCAACCACTTTGAAAATTCACCCCTCCTATCACATTCTTGTCTCCCACCTTGTTTTCCATCTTCTTTTTTACCTTCATTCTCCGTCATTGCCTATATAGAATGATTATATTGTAAGAGAGGGAGAGACCACAAAATTGAAGAGAAAAGAGTGAGAAAATGGTGAAAAAATAGAGAAAAATTGAGTTTTTGAGTCAAAAATATTTCTATCTTCCATATACACCCCATACCTTCCATAGCTACCAAAATTTCTCATTTCTATACACCAAAACCACTCCAAAAATTTTGATATAGCCAAAGGTCAATTGCCTTGATCATAAGGAAAAGTGTTTAGTGATTGAAAGTGAGAAAAACTAGAGAGTTAGCCACTTTCTATACCATAAACTCCATAATTTCGAATTGAGGATTTGAGAACACACTTCCTACACTTGAGGGTGATCAAGAGGAAGTTTGGAAATCAAGAAGTTCAATGTTTCTTTGGAATGTGAATTTTTAGTCTTTCATTTTCTTATATTTTATATCTCATATTTATTTTCTTACTTCTTATTTCATAGTGTTTTGTTATAATTCAAGCGGTTTGTTTATCTCATATTTATTTTCTTACTTTATATTTCATAGTGTGTTGTTATAATCCTACTGGTTTGTTTAGCTCATAATTATTTATTTATTTATTTTTATTCGCATGCTTTAATTTCATATTAGTTTTGTTATAATCTTGCATGTTTTACTTCATATTTATTTATTTTTCTTGTATTAGTCTCATATTAGTTTTGTTGTAATCTTACATGTTCTATCTTATATTTGTTTTATTGTTTTAGATTCATATTGTAAGTTTGCACTTTTTATTTTATTTTATATTTGTTTTCTTGTTTTTTTTTAATCTAACCGGCAGTGGTTAGTTGAGCCACCTATGTATTTTTTGTTTGTTCTTTTTCTTGGTTTCGCAACGAGACAGGTTTTGCTTTGCATATATGTTTCATGCATCTTGATTCGGCTAAGTTTGCATTTGTGGATTTAATCAAATTCCTATGTGATTATGCGCACTACCTCATGTTCTTAAGATGATCCACATGTCATATTTTAGAAGTCGAATCTTTAGTTGCATTTCATGAGGAATTGCATTAGGATTTTTGTATATAAGATCATGTATGTTTTACTAACTTTGTTTTGCAGCTTGTTCGCGGGACGTCAAACATGTAAATTTTTATGCTTTAGTATTCTGTTTGTGTGTGTTTTTCTTACTATGTTTAGCATTCTACCATGAGGCTATTTGCTTATGTGATATAACTCTATGAATGTTAGTGGATGGAGGTTATGTCGCTTAATTTGGAATGATGTTAATTTTCATATTTGTAAACTCAATTTATTTAGGTTGTATATCTTCAAAATATATGAAAACAAGTTGTTCTAAAGTGGGTGACATAGTCTATACTTGTGTGCTTCACATAGTAAATTGTAGGATTTATTAAATAATCAGAACATGAACATATAAAGAAAATAAAATTCATATCATGGTTAGTAAAGGTCGGATCACTTGATCGGGTGAGCGGGGGTGCTCAATTAATGACCTTCCCCTCTCATACCTAAGGTTTCGAACCGAGACAACTTTGGTTACGACGAACAGTGGCCTTGGCACGAGTCACGGGTTTCCCAATTTTTCCAAAATAAATATTAGGTAGCGACTCTGAGATCTGATGACGCAGTCCATTTTTGGCAAAAGATTTTTGCAATAAAATAGATTTTCTAAAAGTTGCCAAATCTGGACTTTCATCTATGTTTCATATTGCACTCGTGAGACTAGATCAAAGAGATCTCGGGAGTCCGAACTGTTTAACGCGTGTAGGTACCCCCTGGGCATGTTACAAGTGCCTAGCCCGCGGACGAAATATCCATAAAATGGCAATTATAGTGCTTGTATAGCCTACGTTTACATGGGTCCCATTTGATGGTTGCCCGCGGACAAAATATCCATGAAATGGAAGTTTGAAGTGTTTACGTATATGTGTTGTATGATTTGAAAACCATTGAGTTGTAGCCTCAGTTTGATTGTTGAGAAATAACGAAATTGACTCATGAATTGATAAAGATAAGTGAACGGAATATGAATGGAAGGAGAATGGGTTAAGATTTGAATATGGTATCTTTCAAATATAGAAATTTGTGGATGTTGTATCCTAAAGCATTGTATATGCACTTTGTACTTATATCTCTACTAAACCCCATATATTGTGTTAGATGATTCCTACTGGGTTATGGCTCACACTATTTGGGAAAAAAAAAATTCGGTAATGAGGGAATGCCTTCACCAGGGCAATAGCGTTGGAGGGATTTTCTGTAGCAAGAACTTTTTATTTTGATTATATATTTTTGTAAAGCCAAAGGCTTAAAATGTAATGAACGAAGCTCACTTTTGTTGTAACCAAATCAAGGCTTGGAAAAGTGTAAGCCAATTGGGCATTTATTCATGTTAAACTCTTTTGTATCTTTAACTTTCATGTAAAGAAATGACTAATTACTCTGATTTATGCAGTTATTAACATATGATTGGGTTGTATTTACTATATTATTTTGGGGGTGTGACACTAATGCTGTGATTGATTTATGTGCAATTAGAAAAATAGTTGGGTACACACTAAATAGCAATGTCATAATGAATAAGTTGAAGAAGCACACATATTACAATAACAGGTGAGCTCAACTGTGGAAGGTGACCTTCTGATGGTATGACCTCAACGATGGACTCGTCGCTTAGGTTTCAGTGGAGGTACTCTAAGACCTCAACCAAGACAACCATGTTCTTCATGCTAATGGATTAAGTGGCATGGCACGGTCACGTAGCATAGTAAATATCTCAAGTCACTCTAGAATATGGTGCGGGCAACACATAGTGTGATGTAAGGTCTCATGTTGAACAAGGTCCTGCAGAACTCCTAGATTGTCGGGGAGTCCATGTCTCCATTAACCACCAATGGCGCAAATCCAGAGCACCATGTCTTGTAATTTGATTGTATTGTAAGATTTAATAATACATGTAACCATAATAATAATGCAGAATTAAACTTAACAGGATCTTGAATTCAATACAACTCAATAATAAAACGAACATACCTTTGTTAGCCATTGAATTAGAGAAGTTAAGAAAATACCCCTAATAGTTGAACCTTTAATTCTTGGCTCACCTTCTTCTCTCTGTCTCTCTTAATTAGGATGACTATAAAACTTAGAGTGATGGAAATACTATCAAAAGAAGGGGAGTCACCCATCTTTATATAGAAGAGAGAAGAATGCTAGATAAACTCTATCAAAAGAATTCCTAATCCATCAAGGTTTCCTTCTTATCTTAGAAGAGTAATTATATTAAAATTCTAATTACTGAAATTGATCTCAAATATTGGCTTTATCTAATTGTGGAGTCCAAATAAAATAAAACATGTAAAAATATGTAAGCTATTGGGCCACACTAGAAAATAAATCCAACATGTATAGCCTGAAATTGTTGATCGATATCTTTTTGTTTGAATCCTCCACAATAATCCACATCGTTCAAAAACCTTATGGGGAAAAAAAATATTATGTTGAATTTCTATATGAAATGATGTAGCTAATTTATGTTTCAACATTGTAAAACACAAGACCCCATGAAAGTATTATTATTATTTTTTTTTCTGTGTTTATTTTTATGAAGCAAATTTCTATTTTTTCACAAAAAAATTCAAAAAACTCTTCTTATATTAAAAGAAAACAATTTTTTTTTTCCCTTTCTATAAATGTGTTCAGAATGTTGTGGAACAGAACTTCTATTCATTATGAATAAGACCCACACAAACTCAATAAATGAATGAGTTACAAAAAAATTTCAGATATGTAGCATTACCTATGAACAAAAATAGATATCAGCCTCAAAAGTGTAAGAACAAGTTTATAAAAAGAGAAATAATATATGTCTATTTTTTAGATCTAGTGATGTATCAAAAAGATGATTAGTTAATAATTAACTTTTGGGTAATACTATTATAAAAATGAGGAACAAACAACAAAGCTGATAAAGCAAGAGATCTAAAAATGTCACCTAGGAGAACTAGTGATCATGAGTATCTTGTAGAACAAATCATGACTCATAATGAAAGCAATCGCACCAGCTATGGAAGACAACGAATGGCCAACAAATATGCAGGATTCCACTTAGGAATGGCAATGGGCTGGGGCGGGACTGGGGATTATACTCTCGTCTCCGATCCCCGAAGGTACAAAATTTCCCGTCCTCGCCTCCAATCCTTGGCGAGGAATCCATCACCCCCCGCATCTGTCCCTAACGGGGATTAGGTTTTCCCGACCCTTTTTTTTTTTTTAATTTTGCATATTCCATTTTTTTTTAGGCAAATAAAAATAATATATATACAAGCATAATCCAGCAATGTCCAAACATAATATTAGCTAAGTTAACTTCTAAAATCAATAGGCAACTCTAAAAAATATTCCATGGGTCCATCCCCTCAAAATAATCCATGTAACATAATATCTCAAATGTGCAATCCAAAAAAAAAAAAATAGTACTATTAGTCTATTACAACATGGAACAATAGTTGTTCAAATAAAACGTATAACATCAATATCACAACAATAAAACAACATTGTTTTCCCAAAAATCTGATATAACCACAACTTTCATCGTCTCCTTTAACTTGAATTCCTGTTAAATAACAAAAGGGAAAAAAAAATCCATACTAATAATAAGATGTAAAAAATGTTAACAATTAAAACAAAAAAGATGGCAACTAACACAAAAGTGCCACACGACTCATCCAAGTTGATCTCATCATCATTAGATATAGTCGCATAACCCGCCGATTCTAATGTTGAATTTCCTAAAAGAATAAAGAATATAAATTAAGTATTGAAATTATTCCATGATAATACAAAATTGAAATAATATGTAAATTTACTTGAGTAAATTTCATATTTACAACCAACTTTGTGCATACATTAATGCTTCTAATGTGTTTGGATGAGGTATACTACGATATGGACTCACTGACCTTCCACTAGTGCTAAATACTAATTCAGAAGCAACGGTGGATACAGGAATAGCTAAAATATCCTTAGCTATTGCCTGTAAGGTCGGATACTTTGGTCTATTGGCTTTCCACCAATTCAAAACATCAAAACCTAAAGTTCTTGACAAAACATCATCTTCTAGATAATAGTCTAACTCTGATCTTACATTCTTCATTTTTTTTACTTCTCTTTCTATTAATAAACAAATCATACTCTAAAAAGGTCTCTGTAACAATTTCTGGATAGATAGAAGATTCACCAACAACATCG
Organism: Camellia lanceoleosa; assembly: GCA_025200525.1. Classification (NCBI taxonomy): domain Eukaryota; kingdom Viridiplantae; phylum Streptophyta; class Magnoliopsida; order Ericales; family Theaceae; genus Camellia; species Camellia lanceoleosa. The sequence goes on along the minus strand of CM045758.1, from coordinate 190,207,451 downwards.
GTCTCCCTACCAACTCGGTTTTGAAATTCTTGCAACAAATCATAACAAATCTGACAAACCCTATCAATTTCCTCTTCAGCTTTGTCTCCATAAAGTTTTTCAAAATAAAACTCCAATACACTCATCTTGTACCTAGGATTAAGTACAACAGCAACTCCAATAACATCACGTATCATTAACTAATATTTATCAAAAATTTTCACCATTTTTGATGCCATTGTTCTAATTGCTTCAATTTCACAAGAGAGCCATTGAGACAGTTTCATCCTAATCTCACATAAAGTTAGGAAACAAACATTGGCTATAGGATACTTGGTACCAGAAAATAACTCTGTGATAGAAAAAAATATCTTAAACCTCCCACTGATCTCTCTAGCGAACTCTCATTCTTCCTTGTTTGGCACGGTCTTATATTGGGGCTCTCTATTTTTCAACTGAGAAAAGATATTCTTATACAATAAGGCAGTTTGAAGCATCAAGTATGTTGAATTCCTCCTAATTGCACAATCAAGTCCTAATGTGGATTGCGTAATTGATTGACTATTTTTTCAAATTTTTCTTGTCTTTGAGGTGTTGTTGTCCAATAAGCTACTCTTTCTCGAATTTTTTCTATACACACTCGTATGACATCCAATCTATCTTTGACAATCAAATTCAAAATATGCGCACAACAACGCATATGAAATAAAGTACCACCTAACAAAAGCGATGTATTACTCAACTTATCCATCAACATGGTAATCATGGCACCATTTGTGGTGCAATTATCAACAGTAACAGTAGCGATTTTTCTGCCAATATTCCAATCCATCATACACTCAAGCAAAGTATCACAAAGAACTTCTTTTGTATGTGGACATGGAACATAAATAAACCTAAAATATAATATTCATGAACAATTATTAATAACATGCAAATTGAACTAAATAAGATAGAACTTTTAAATGATTTGCAAATTTACAAATATACTACCTCAAAACGTGACTTTGTAATGTCTATGAATCATCAATAAAGTGTGCTGTGACAACCATGAATCCTTTCTTTTGATTATTAGCAGTCCACATATCAGTTGTGATTGCCACCCTACTTTTATTATTCTCCACCAAACTCAATGTCTTCACCCTCTCAACATCATAAATCTTTAAAATATCACTCTTTATCGTATTTCGAGAAGGTACTTTAAACAATGGTTGGAGTGTCGTTGAATATCGTTTAAAACCAACATGATCTACAATAGAGAGGGGATAGTCATGCAATATTATGGCATGTGACAACTCTTTCCTAGCAAAATCTTGATAAAAAATATATGAATTCATTTTTGGACTCTCTCTATTAAAGTTGTTATTTAAAACTTTTTATCTCATGTTCATCACTTTTTTCCTAGTACAACTCTTATAGTGATCATGCAAATGCCTAGTTCTATTTTTTGAATCACCTCCAAGATGCTTATTACAATAATTACATATTACCTTCACACCCCCATTGACTTGTTGTTTCTTAAAGTGTTCCCACACAACACTAGGTTTTCTTCTAGTTCCTCCACAAGTATTAGACTTTTTTTTTCTAAATCAATAACATTTTGATTAGAAAGGGGAGACGGTGAGTTGGTACATGAGTTGGTAGCTGGCGATGATTGTTGTAAGGCCTCACTCTCAACTAGTACTTGAGAGATAACATTTGACATTTTTGACCTTCATTAAAATAACATAAAGTGAATAAACAGAGGTAGCTAACAACTTAAATAATGGTATAGCAACAGAAGAACTAGTAATATTGCTAACAACTTAAATAATGGTGCTCCAAGACTATTGTTAATAAAATAGTACATCTTAACACTTTTCACTTCATCAGCTTCTCCTTCAGAAGAACAAAATGATGAGTGGAAATAAACCCACCTACATAAATAATAGTGCGGCAATAAAAGAATTGGTAACAAGCTTGCCTATGCAAATTATGGCATGGAGAATGGGAATATATGTTTGCAATGGAAGCTCATTAGGTAAACAGTCCATTTACCAATGGTATAGAGGGAACAAAAATATATCATCTTAAAAGCTTATGACTTTTAAGTTATGTCAATACCATTTGATGACATCCTTAAAGAAACAATTAATGAGTAGTTAAGTTCAGCAGCCAAAATACATAGATCTGAAAATAGAACAACTATACAAATCAATTATATCTCAGAAACAACCAAAACACATAGATCCGAAACAAAATCAAGCAAATCGCAACATTTACACCATAAAAACCAAGAAAAGCAACAATAATTACACAATAATTGTACCTAAAAGTGTTGGGTGTGTGGATCTAGAAGTGAATTATTAGGAAACCAATTGTTTCCTAACAAAAATCAAATGGTATCTACAAAAAGGGATGAAGAAGAGTGAGACCACAGAGAGAGAAAGAGAGATGCACATACCGCTAGGCTGGGCCTTGTGATGATAAGATTCTCTGTATGAGAGAGAGACGATCTGCCGTGAGAAAGAGGGAGAACCAGTGAGAGAGAAGTGAGACGCCGGTGAAGGAGAAGGGAAGACCAACAGCAACAGAGCCCTGAGAGAGAGGCAAGCCGCTGTAACCATCAGAAAGAGAAAGAGCCGGTAAGGGAGAAAGAAGACGCTGGTAAGGGAGAAGCGACGTCGGCGGTGAAAGAGGAGTAATCGACGGCGACGACGATGATGCAAACACAAACGATAGAAGAGAAAAGAGTGAGAATGCGATGTGAACCTAAATCCCTAAAATGAATCAATAATCCATAGAGAAACACACACACACACACACACACACACACATATAGGGGTATAATAGTAATTTCAATTCGGGGCGAAAAAGGAGACAGAGACGGGGCGGAAGAACCTATCATCATCTCCGACCTGAAAATTATTGGGGATTCATTTTCGAATACCGTCTCCGACCCTTCGAGGGTATTTTTCGGGAAAAACCCCTTCTAATTGGGGTCGGGGAACAGGGTCCCCATCGGGTTGAGTTTAAATTGCCATCCCTAATTCCACTCTCAGTTCACCAATATGGCCAACACATCCAACGCGTACCCTTCCAGACTCGAATACCTCTCGAAATCAAAGTATTCAGGGTTGGTGGTACCCACACCTATGTTATCGAACAAGATGACTTTATAATCGTCTATCTGGTGAGGCACCAAGTCCCTCTACACCGACTGGTCAGTGCCGAAGCCATGTGCGAGAACTATCGTCTTCTCTTCTAATCCCAAGACCTTCACGTTGTGAGCTTCTTCAGCTATCCCCATTTCTGTCTAGCTTGTTCGATTAATGCGGTGATTGTGGGCTTTGAAGTATGAAATTGGTGTGGTAAGTTTAAAGGAGAAGGAGAGTGAGTGGAGAATGAGGGAAGAGAGGGGCGAGATTTGGTGGTATTTATTAGTACAACTGACCATGATGTTGGTGTTAGGTGTATATGGGGCAATTTGGGAAGCCAGCTAAAAGTTAATTTTTAACTTTTAACCCATGTTGAGTCACATCACCTTTCATATTTTTTATACATAAAAGGCCAAAAAAGCCACACAAAAAAAAAAAAAAAACCAAGTACTTAACCAACTTTCCAAACCAACCTATTTTGTGAATTGAAGAAGGTAGGCATGTACGTCAATGGTTGGGGAAGAGAGTTCGCAGTGGCCGCCGCATGATATTCACATGTCGTCGATACGGTCTCGGTCGGGGGAGTTGGCCATATGAGGTTGTACTTTATTTTTTTACCTAGAAAAAATGATATTTTAAGATGTCATCACTACATCTATGTGTTCAGGTCCCGGGATAACCGATTATTGGTCTGATTTGACCTTACTCATAAGAAGAGACCTACCACCAAGGCACCAACGGAGCTTAACCACACGCCACAGACGAGCCCAAGTTTCGATCAAAGTACAAGGTGAGGTCTTTGTAGAGAGCTAGCTATGAAGCAACGAATTCGCCTCCCAAAACTCAAACTTGAGTCACTCTTGTGGAGAGGAATGCCTTCTTCCCTTCCTATCTATTCTTATTTCTCTATACTCTTTTTTTTGTAAGTTTTAATTTGGATTTGTATCGATAATTTGAACCGTCTATCCCATAAGTCCCACAATAAATGTAATGAAAAAAAATCAATTTCATCAGAAAATTATAAATACAAAATAAATCTCATTTTATTTTATAAAATGAAAGGTCAAATTTAATTAAATTTGAACTATCTATTTTATAAAACAAAATGCGATTTGTTCCCATATTTATAGTTGTTCGATAAAGTTAAATATTTACATGAATGATTTTCATTGTAGGGACTACGAGATAGACGGTTCAGATTATCAGTACATGTCCAAAGTAAAATCCATAAAAAGAGTATGGAAATGTATGAAGGAGAACTTATCCTCTTAGCTATTGTTTAATGTTGAGAAGTGCGTAAAAAATGTCTTAAAAATATGTAAAAGTATTAAAAGATGTATTGATTTCATTAAAAATACATTAAAATTAGGGAAAAATTAATGAAACATCCATATCTAACTTTGGATAGTAAGAGAGATCCAATATATTTTTTTTTATTAATTAAGGTCTCTCAATAAAATTTATCTGTGATCATACTTGAGAAATTTCGAAATTTCTTTATATCGGAGCAAAATCTCCATGTCTGGGTAAAATTTCTTTATGTTGAATTTTTTCTGTGAAAATGTTGAGAGACCTCAACTATTATAAAAATATTATATGTTATTTATCTTATAAAATTTTAATATCAGGGACCTCAAAAAAAATTTAGTTAGTGAAAAATATATTGTATTTTATAAATATTTTGTCTTTTACTTGTGTCCTATGAACACTTGTTAGCAAGACTCATAAATAATAATGCTACGCGAATAAAAAGAATTATACATAATAATGTAGTTTATTATTGTTTTTTCATTTCAAAATAAAATATCATTGAATATGAATTTATTTACAATAATAATATTGTTACATTATTTTTGTCAAATTTTTTAAAGTTTTGGTTCATCCTCTATTTCATCACCCCCAACTATACCTCTAATGAAGTGACAAATAATACCATCTAATCAACTTTTTTTTCAAAGTATTCTCTCTCCTTATAAAACTTTTTGCTACCTCATTAGAGGTATAATTAAGGGTGATGAAATAAGTTGATGTAGCAAAACTCAATTTTTTATATGAATTTTATGTACATCACTAATCCCTAAATGTAATTTTTTGTGGCCCGAATTAATGAGGGTAAATTATAAATTACAAATATATCTTATAAGATTTATTTAAAAGGATTAATTACACTAATAGTCCCTATAATTTGAGACTTGTGTCACTTGGATCATTGACTTTTCAATTGTGACACATTTGACCCTGAATTTGAATCTTGTTCCAAACAAGGACAATTGAAAATATCATTAGATTTTTCAAGGGTAAAATCGTCAATCTGATAAAATATAAAATAATTTGACAAAAATAAATGTCAAAAAAATATTTTTATTTTTTTTAAAATTATTTTTATCCACCAATGATAAAAATATGTAAAATAAATAAAAATTACACGATTAATTTTTTAAAATTATTTTTACATGATCATCATCCAAACACATAATAAAAATTAATTTGGTAAAAAAATAAATAAATGTCTAAAAGATTTATCAATTTTATATAATTTTATTTTTAGTATGTAGAAATAATTTTTAAAAATTCAAAAATATTTGTTTGACATTTATTTTTGTCAAATTAGTTTATACCTTATCAAATTAACAATTTTACCCTTGAAAAATCTAATGATATCTTCAATTATCTTTATTTGGAACAAGATTCAAAATTCAGGGTCAAATATGTCACAATTGAAAAGTTAAGGACCAAAGTGACACAAGCCTCAAATTATAGGGACTATTTGTGTAATTTGCCCTATTTAAAATAAGAATCTCATGTGATTTGAAAAAAAATAATGCTATATACATTAATTAGTATACCAATTGATGATGCGAAATAATTTAAGAGGTTTTCGGTGGTATTACATGCACCAATTAGTGTACTAATTAGTGTACCAACACTAGTTATAATATTATTATCAAAAAAATTAAAAAAGTTTATCAAATGTCTGGCATGGGTGTATCAATGTGGTGTGAACATTAAAAACTTTTTTAAATATTTGGAATCTATATATTACTCTATTATTATTGACTCCTCATTAATTACATTACAAATCTCAAAAATCTCTTAAATTATATCGCATCATCAATTGGTATACTAGTTAGTACACTAATTGATACATATAGCATTATTCAAGAGGTTTTTGATATTTGTATTGTGATTAATGAGTATGGTTAATAATAATGTCATAATTAGTGTTGGTACACTAGTTAGTATATTAAATGGTGCACATAACATCACCGTTTGAAAAATTACAAATATCTCATAGTCAAAAATTTTTATTTAACATAATTAACTAAAAAATTAAAATTTCTAACTACTCTCTTATACAATAATAAAATTTCATGAATTATTAATTGAATTGTATTTCTGACATCATTAAACAATACTTCCTCCATTCTTAAATATTAGTCCCTTATTCTATTTTTCATTTTCCCAAAACATTAATCACTTTTCAAAAATCAAGGATAAAAATAATATGAATTTTCTATTTCGCCCTTCTTTTAAATTCATTAACAACATAAAAAATACAATTATAACAATTGATATTTCCCAAAAAATGTACTATTAAAGGGTAATTTTGAAAAATTAATTTTTTTTAAAATGTAATAATTGTACTAACAAAAAAAGTTAAATTTTCCAAAAGGAATTATTATTTTGGAATGGAAGAAGTATTAATTGATTTTATAATTTATCAATAAAATATGTCATTTATTGTGAAATAAAAAATTTCAAAAAAAGATATATAATTTTTTGAATCACATAAAATAATTTGTATTTTAAATAAATTTTAAGGATATATTTATAATTTATCTAATTATTAAAGTAACTCCAATTTCAAAATAAATAAGTAACTCTAACGTTTGGCAATCGAAAAATAATAATAATAGTAACAACTACGTTTAAAGGAAGCCACGTACCTACCTGTAGAGGTGTTTGCGGATCGATTTTGTGTGATTTGTGGTTCGGTTTTGACCCGCCGGCATCTATGTGGTTTGGGAAAAAGTCAGCCCGCAATCGCCCGCAGTACGGTTTGCGGTTTGTGCGGATAGGGTTTGCAAATGTGCGGGCGATTGTGAGTAGTTTGCGATTTACACTTTTTTCTTTAACAATTAATTTTTCAGCTTTTTTTTTTCCCATCGAATTTAGGCATCAGATTCATTTTATATATTTGTGATCATTTGACAACAATTTTCTGGTGAGTTTACAAATAAAAATTAAATATCAATGCATTAAATGAAAGTACCCAAAACAAAGAGACCCTACACTAACATTTTTGCCATAAAAAAATATATATCAATGCATTAAAAAATGTATATCAATACATTAAAGGTTGTACTCAATTAGAATTGTCAGTTTAGTAATCAATAATTAAACTAGAAGTTCCATTGACCACCAGAAGAAAAATTTTATTAAGAAAAAGTGGATGAGTCACCAATGAAAATCATATAAGAAACCAAATTTAGGATTTGATAATTCTACGATATTAAGAAAGTTGAGAAATACTTAGAGCTTGTTTGGGATCCACTAAAAAAGATAAAGTGTCAAAAAGTTATTCAAAAAGTTATCACTATTCATCAAAAAAATATATAAAAAAATTAATATATAAATATTAAAAAATAATTCAACTTTTCGGCCCATCAGTCAAACCAACTGCCAAGAAAGGAAAAAAAAATATATATTTTATAAGCATTCACTAAGTGACATTGGAAAAGTTGGGCCCGTGCGGGCTCGCCATAGGTCCCGTTTTGATAATCCGAATCATTCAATATGTAGAACTTGTCTAGTACTATATGCTTATAAAAATCACATCTACCGGATATCGCTAACAACTTGATCAAATTAGTTTTGTATAAAAAATGAATGGTGTTATAGTTAACAATTGACAAAAAAAACTAACTCGATCAGATAGCTATCAATATCCAATCAACGTGATTTTTTATAAACATATAATACTCAACAAGTTCTACACATTGAACGGTTCCGATTAGTAAAACGGAACCTGTGGTGAGCCCCCATAAGTTGAACAAAACAGACCAACTTATGCCCGAAAAGTAGAGAATCAATCTCCTACACACACTGCAGCGCTACTTCCAACCGTACCGCCTACACATTACTTTATTCCCTTATACACTTATTTATACAATTTTTTAATACACATTTTTTCATAAAAAGTCAAAAAATTAACCCAAACATCCATATTTTTTTCAACTTTTTAATCCAAAATGACAAAAGTGCACTTATTTAGGGTATCCCAAACAACCCCTTAAAAATAAGGATCCTAGTGTCATAGAGAATATAATGGTGCTCCTGTTAAAGTTACCAAGTTAGTATATAAAAAATAATAATACTAATAATAATTAAAGTGCGATCGGTTTTTGCGGGTTGCGGATTTAAACTACGACCCGCCTACAAATTTGTCACATTTCAAACCACATCCGCTCGCATTATATTTACGAAACCACCCATTTATATACAGGTTGGACAGGTTGGGTAGTTCGAATAAACCATTACCCATCCCTACCTATCTATTAAACACACCCCCTCTCCCCCCCTAAAAAAAAACACACACACACACACAAAAAAAAAAATTAAAAAACCTAAATTTTTGACACACAATTAAAAAACATAAATTTTGTGTCAGAAATTCGACTTAAGGTTAATAAGAAAAGAATAATGCCTCAAATGGAGAAAGAGCTTCTTCCTCCATTTTAAAGAAAAAAAAAAAAAAAAAAATCACTTCCGATAAGAAAAAACCAAAATCATCTTCTTTCATTTTTATTTTTTTTTTAGTTACATCGGAAACAAAAACCAAAATCATCTTCACAACCCGAATTACTCAAAAGTGTTGATTTTATGTTTGATCATGTTTTGATATCTGTTACTTCATTGAGATTAGAAGTCTGTTCACATGGTGGAAGAGTTTAATTAATTGAGATCAACGAGGCTTTAAGCACTAAATAATTATTAGAAAAAGAATCAATCAGTGTCCTAAAAATATTAATTAATAAAATTCAAAAAAATAAAATTTATTTGTATACAACAATGCCTTTTTTTTTTGGAACAAATATACAACAATACTAGAAACTCACATTTTGCACTTACAAATACATCTACAATGATGCGATAAAAGTGATAGATCCTATATCATTGAGCGTTTAACTAATTAAAAATTGATACTTATCATATTATATCATTATGGGTTAAATTATAAAAAATTTATGAGATCTCAAACATTTTTCATTTGCATAACATAAAATTTTATAAAGAATATACAATTATTTTAAACTTATTGAGTAATACTCTTAAACATTTGTTTAAAAAATATATTTTTTTTGACCTTCATTTAGAGTTGGTGTCACTTTTTCTTCAATTAGATTTATACCATACACCATTAAGAGCATGCCCAATCTATAGGGGTTTTGCCTACCCTAAAAAAATGCCTGTTGTGTTAACAAGCATGTAACCCAACAAAACACATACAAAAAAAATCCTGAGAAAAAACATTTGTGGTTCAATCTCACTTAAATGAAACAATAAATACAGAAAAAAAAAAAAAAAAAAAGAAGTCAAATGAGGTCGAAACCCAAGCCGGGGAAGTCAGCAGCTTCAGTCTGTCATCCCTCCTTCACAATATTTATATGTACACCTCCTTCCTCTAATTATTACCTTCAATTCCATATATTCCCTGGTTTGAATAAAATTTATTGTATTTACAAGGCAACACAAAGTGCCAAGGACTGTTTAAGGAGATGTATAAAGTGTGTTATCTCCTTCATCGGACTTAAGTGAGAAAATATCAACCGGGGTGCTAGTGCAATCGACCATGCGATAATCCTTGCATTTACTGCTGCTTGGAGAGCCTTGTTGATGATCAAGATATATCACAATCACCGTGATATCATCGTGGAAATGCCGCCTAACCCCCTTTCTAATTCTTTTTATGTCATCATAGCTCATTTCTCTTTTCTTTGCAGCCTCCTGAAGTGCAGCTCTAATCAATCGCTTTGCTATTCCCTAAACAAAAAAAAAAAAAAAAAAAAAAAAAACAATTATCCAATCACAAGCAAATATGAGTTCAGAAATTTAGCAAGTTGATCCCAATTCGCATGCCAACCACTGTAGTAACAAAGCATAGCAATGGAGTGATGAATAGAAAGAATAATAGGAGCATGGCAGGGCTTACAACTCTAGGATTTTTCATGACAATTTCAACGGCGAAGTCATCACTCAGTTGTTCCCAGAGGCCATCTGATGCAAATATCAAGAATAAGTCCTGTGGCCTTAACATTCTAACCAATATAGAAGGCTCTGCTGACATTACGGGTCTTTTTAAAGGAACTGCTGATCCGAATTGTTGGAAAAGAGGGTCTCTGTTAAACTCAGGTTTCTTCAGATAAACATCACCAATTGATCTGGACACCTAATAAACAATTAAAAGAAAGATCAGAGAGATATTTTAACAGATGTGAATATATTAAATATAATTTACAAAGACAACTCCATGAGGTGAACTAGTAGCAATAATTTTGTTTATTTATTTTTTTAAAAGAAAAAAATCAAGTGGGTATTCATTAAAACTTGTCTTGCACAACAAAGATCATGTGATCTTTTAAAGTCAAATCCAATGGTCAAGAAATTAAAATTATTATAGCCATGTACTAACTGTAATTTCTGATTTTCCGTATAGCTGCAAAACTTATATTTGTAAGGTGAGTATAATCCATCATCACAGCATGCAATGCAAATCACCTCGACAGAAAGTAGAAGAGAAATATTTCAACTTGTGTGTGTGTCCCAATTCTAAGCTTTTTAGGACTTGATATGCATCTCATGACTTGTGAACCCTAGCACAAACACATCACACTTATACTTTAGCAGTATGAAAGGGTGGCCAAAAAGGCAAGACATGCCATTTACGGTAAAGATATTAATGGGGAAATTAATGAATCTTTTTATCCAATTATGCAATATAGATCAGTGTTCAAGATCAGCACGATGAAGACTTCTAAATTGTCAAAAAGAGACAATTAGTGAAAGAACCCTAGGATAAGAACAGTGATTTTTGTACAGAATCTCCATCATAATGACTACACTTAATGCCACTATACTCAAGTAAAAGAATTGTTTATTTATTTATTTATTTATTTGTTATGTTATTTTTAACGGTCAAGATCTCTCACATAACAAGGTTCTTCTATTAAGGTCAGTCCCGAAATAGGTTTGACATCAAACTACAGAAATGAAAATGATTTAAAATTTGGCAGGCTACAGACTGCATTGGTGCTAAATTTCACGGTAAAGAGAAGGAAATAAACACAAAAAAGAGGCTCTGCAGGAAACTGTATTCATAGATGGTTGACAATATAATAAAGCATATACTTGGTCACAAATGCATATGTGGATTTAAACCTTCCATCTTTTCAAACCAGTGGACTTTTCTCGAGCTTAATCCAGAAGAGAAACCAAATATCCAGTCAGTTCGTAAGAGTTAGTGATCATGCTGAACCAAGAATTGCCATGATGCTCTTTTCCAATAACTCAACTACACCATGAATACCATACTAGTATTTGACAGTTCTAATGGGTGAAGGGAATTATGATTAAAAACCAACTCACCGTTCCTATCAGAGGCAAACATTCAACGACCAAAATAGTTGTCATTTGAATTGCAAAACTGGAAGCAAACATATACATATACTATGTCAAATTATTTGGAAGATGGAAGATAAATCAATCACACGAGCACTGCATCAGCATGGATTTAATGAAATTATCATTTGATCACTGTATGCTTCCCAATGAGATTTATCCCTATGAGTATGATTGCAAAATCTGTAATTACAACTCATCTCATCCATTGCTACTTGATTAATTCTAAACAAAATGAACTCAATAATCAAATATAACATAACAATCAATGGCTAGTTTAGAAAACAACTGATTAAAGATGTTCAATCAAAGCTATTCATCACAAGAACCAAAAGAAAGCGATAATTGATACCTGAATTATGCCCTTAATTCGCCAAACTCCACGAGAATATACCACAATGTGGGAATCATCGGGATGAAGAGCCTCAACTTCCTTCCTCACCTCCTCAACCCCAACATTATGATCCGTTGATAAGCGCTCTGCCACCACTGTGGCCGAATTTCTCGTCTGCCCATCTGATACTCTTCGCCCAAGCACCGCCCTCGAATCCCCAAGATTGGCCACATACAAAATGTCATTTGAAATCGCCCCAACTAGACAACAAGATCCAACCGAAGCAATTTGAGGCTGAGCTAGCCATGATCGCTTGACCAAATGCAAAAATTCCTCTTCAGTAGCATCAAAGGCCTTCTTTATCACACCTGCAGACAATCCTCCTTGTTCCGAAGAAAACTCTGGGAAACCAAAATTGACAAATACATTAAACCAAAAAAAAAAGCCTATTATTGTTATTTCTATTTTTTTTGTTGGAAAAGATTACAAAGAAAAATATAAAACAGAATGCTCAAAATTATCTCTCCTATAATTTCCCCTCATTTTAATCAACAACAATACAGACGACCACAATAACAATCTGTTTGGTTACTGAGAAAGTGTCAGAATGAACGATTAACAAAACCTAGCATCTTATATATGTTTGAATCATCAATATCATCAATAACTGAAGCAAAACTGTGAAAAAATGGAAAAAAAAAAACAAAAACAAAAACAAAACAAAGAATGCATGCATACATACATACATAACAAAGATGCATAGAAACAAGTAATTGAAAATTGAAATAGCAAATTAGGGCAGTGGAAAGTACTGTGGAGGTAAGGGAAGAGGCGGTTGTTGATGAAACGAGAGGCTTCGGGGCCGCCGTGGCCGTCGTAAACGCCGACGTAGGTGGCGGAGGGGGAGGTGAAGACTTGGCCCTGGTCTTCAAGTGAGGAATTAGCTTGAACAACCGCGATCGAATAGTCACCGCCGGCATGAGGCTTCAAGTCCATGTGCCAAAGCAGTCCGTCGCCGCCACTTCCTCCGCCGCACGCGCCGCCGCCGAAGCATCGCTCCAGCGGCTTGTAACACAACTCCAACATCTTCTTCTTCTTCTCTCTATTTTCTCTCTCTAAAATATCAGTCTTTTTTCCTCTCTCTCTTTTTCTTCCTATGAAATGTCTCTGTAGTTGGTGGATATGCCGGTAATGTGGAGTGAAAGAGAAGACGTGGAATAGTTGGTAAAGGACAGAGTTTTATTTTATTTTATTTTATATTAGCAGTAGTGGGAAAAGGGGTTTAAGGAATCGATAATGCTACATAGTTCAAATTTTGTAGTTTAAAAGTGATTTAAATGGTTAAAACGACGTGATTTTGAGTACAGAACAACATAAAACTGGTCAAAACAACGTCGTTTTGACTATTTGAGCCACTTTTGAGCTACAAAAATTTGAATTACGAGACATTTTCCTTAAGAAATTGAAAAGAAATGGAAGGGAGAGAGAAAAGCGTGGGAATGCCGCGTGAGTGCTTGAAAAGGTGGTTACTGTAGAATTGTCGCTGCAATTCGGTGGTTGGAATTAAGGTAGGTGTGGACAAACCTCGGCGCATATCGGGTTCCGTCAGACTTGCACTATATAGGACTATTTTAGAAAGGTAATTATAATCACTTTTTTAGTTAAAAATTGATTATAATTAATTTTTTATGAAAAAAAAAATAGATTATAATTTAAAAAGTAGATTATAATACATTTTTTAAAAAATCCCATAATAAAGTAGATGTATATTATTTCAATTTCAGTCTGGTTTAATATTGGGTTTAATATAATTATTTCAAGTCCAGTTTAAAAACATCTACTTAATCTAAAAGATTTCATTTATTAATTTTTTATTGAGTAAATTATAGATATACCCTTAAGATTTGTTTAAATATGAATCGTCTTTATGATTTGAAAAATTATAAATATTCCATTGTTAAAATTTTTTATTTAATAATTCTTAATTATTTTTCTATATAATAATAAAATTACTTAAATTATTAATTTAAATAAATTTCTGACATTATTAAAATGGGCGCTCGATTCAAAACTCTGAATTTTTGGGTTATAGGTCCACACTTTAAACTATGTTGTCCATATGAACAAATTGTGTTAAAATGACTAAACTAACCCCATATATATATACAGTATACACGGTCAAAAATTGTCACGATCCAAACCCGCCCCTATAGGTTTAACGTCGTAACCGGCCAATAATCTTAAGATCACGGAAAGCCTTTGAAGCAGATTCATAATATAAGGGACTAGCAGAAACAAATAATAAATATATAATGTCCATAAAGCTGTGCAGACTTATATGAGATAAAAATTTTTAAACTTTATATATATATATTAACGCATCATTCCTACGTCATCCAAATATAGATAAAACAGAAGAGACTTAGTCCTATTACAGCTAACCAAAAACTTGTCCAAAAGATGTAAGAAAATAAACTTAGACTGTTCACTTGACATAACACTGAACACAAAGACTTCCGGAAACCTCCACGTGAGGCGCATTGGTTAGCTTGACAGAAACAGATCTAAACTGGAAGTCTCGAGCCTAGTCACGCGCCTGATCACCTACATACATAATATAAATAATAAGTTGGAACCCAGTGAATAGCAATAAAGTAAATGTTTTTATGAATGATATCCAAAACAGATTTATAAATCAGAAAAAGATTCATATATATTTTCAGATTTATAAATAGTCATACGTGGTACATTCATTAGCTCTAACAGATTAGATTAGTCGTAAAGACCCATGTACAGAGCAGATGGCCATTAAGACTTATATTCATATCAGACAAATGATTGTGTACAGTCGTAACCGATAACCATATAAGTTTCACAAATAGTTCCATGATTGGAACCCACAAAGATCCCTGGTACCAGATAACAGATAACAGATTCACATGATACTAAGGATGCCACGATACATTTCAAAAATTAGACAATCATTCATTTATACAGAAAATATCATTTTAGAAAACATAGCTTATCATATCAGTCAGAAAATACTTATAATTGAACATATCTTTACAAGGTTGTTACTCACAGACAGCTCCAAAAACAGAACAGACGAATCAGACAGACAATAGTGCGTGACCTACACAAACACATGACAGATACACATTGAAACACACGCTCTGTAAACACTTGTCTTATTTCATTTCTTTCTATGTGTGTTTTTAACCTTTATCCTCATTGTTGTAGCTTAAATCATGGCTTAAGAATGCCTAAGATGGAATGATGATTCAATTATGCACTTTGAAATATTTTACAAAATTTCAAAAAACATGACAGTTTGCTCGAGTACACCTTTGTTCGCTTGAGCGGTCTGCAAAGTCTGCAAAAGTACTGAGAGCTCGAATTCCACGCTTGAGCCAATTTCTTGGTCGCTCGAGCCAAGATTGCAAATAAATGATGGTCGCTCGAGCCAACCATGAATCTCTGCAAAACTTCTAAAAGCTCGCAAATTACGCTTAAGCAAATGAACCATCGCTTGAGCAAACCTTACGAATTTTGGAATTTCCAAATTGCTATACAAGGTTGAAAACTCAATTCCAAAGCTTCAAGCTTGTTCATTTGGGCCAAAAACTTTAGAAAATACTTCGAAACTTGTAGTAAAACATGAAATGAAGGTTAATTCGTAAAATCAAGGCCCAAACACAAATCAATTCTTCACAACCAAGTTGAAACTTTATATATAATCATATGCATGTAATGATATGAATTCAAAACTTCCAAAACATGGATTCATGGAGTGAAAAGTGTAAAAGCATGTTGACTTCTCAAACTTGAGCATAAAGAACACTATGCATGTGAGTATTTGTTGAAATTTAAAATCAAAATCCATGAATTATGCATGCATGCATGGAGTGTTCTTCTTTTCTTTTTCCTTACCTCAATTCTCTTGTTAAATCACTTAAACTTCTTGAATCTACATGATTAATGGCTGAAACATAAAAGTTAGGAGTTGATTACTCACCTAAAGTCTTGAATTAGCAATAGTCATAAGTTGTTCTTTCCAATGCCAAATTTTCAATCTTCCTCTCAAATCTTTCATTTCTCTTGAGTTAAACTCAATCTCTCTCTCTCTCTCTCTCTCTCTACATTTTGTTCAAGAAATGAGGTGTAGAGAATATAGTTTATGAGTTTCAAGTGGCCTTATATAGGCTTAGATAATATGACTTAATTAAGTTTGGTTATACTTATTTAATTCTAATCAATTTATTCTAATTGTTTGATTTCGAATCGAGTTCTAATTATACTTATTGTAATATTCCAAAAAATCTAAATTACACGTTGACCTAGTTAGTTTCATGTTCAAATGCTGATAAGGCCATTAATTAACAGAACAAAGCAGAATTCTTAACAAATATTCCTATGGCTAACAGATAAGAATTCAAATAACATGCAAATCACACAATTAACACATAATTTAGCTTAACCACTTAATTAGCATTTGTAATCATGGATTATGGACTAATTACGGATCAGGGTTGTCACAAAAGTGACCAAACCAACTATTCTCTCTCTCTCTCTCTCTCTCTCTCTCTCTCTCTCTCTTCTTCACCTCCGCTTCTGCGAGTCTACCGTTGCCGCTAACTCTTCTCTTTCTCTCTCTTCTCTTTTCTTCACCTCTGCCTCCGTGAGTATTCCGTCTCCATCTTACTATTACGATCAAGATCCTCCGCAAGTTCGCCGTTGTAGTCTCACCGTCGGGATCGAGATCAGACCACCGATTCGGTCATTCATCATCGCCAGAGTTGCTTCACCTCTGCCTCCGCGAGTCTACCGTTGCCGTTTGCCAGTCCATCATTGTCATTTCACCATCTAGATCGAGATCGGACCCCCAATTCGGTTCTTTATCGTAGCTAGAGCCGCTTCGATTATTGTCGCCGTTGCCATTAATGACTCTGCTGATATTTGATGGTTGTTTGGTGGTCCGATCTTTGTGTGTTTATATAAATATCTGGTGATGATGGTTCTTTGTGTGTTTATATAAATATAGATCTGAAGTCAGATTTTGAGAAAACAAGTCAGATCTAGAGAAGAAGAGTGATGAGTGAGATTTCTCTATTTGTAGTATTCGTGGTTATCTATTTAGATTTGTTTCTAGTTTGAAATTTTTTGTGTGATTTGGCTGTTTCTTCTTATTAATGATGATCTGAATTGTTTTTTCTTTGTTGTTGTTGTTGTTGTTGTTGTTTTTGACAGATAGATTTAATTTGGTCTTGTGTTCTTCAATCAATGAATAACACACTCTCAAATTCTTTTGTCTATTCAGGGGTATTGTTTGGATCTGATATGCGTGTTTGATTGAACAGATAATTTCTCTTTTTGGTGCATTGCTTTGTTGTTTTCTTATATTTAATGGCATAGATAGATAATGAGGAATAAACTGATAAAAAAATAAATAATTAAACAGATAAAAAAATATTAAGCAAATGAAAAATTGAACAAATAATATATTTCAATAGATATTGTTTTGACAGATAATAATAAAGAAAAACTCACCGAATTTGAACAGATAGAGAGAGAAATCCGTAAAATTTGAACATATAGGGTAAAAAATTGATCAGATAGTCAACAAAAAGTCAAATAGATAAAAAATAAGTCAAGAGGTAAAATTGGAAAAAAAATGTTTTATAAGACTTCTCACCAAACTATTTCACAAAATGTGGACCTTTTACCAACAAAAAATATCTATTGGATCTAATGTCTTAGACACTCTTTAAATTGGATTTATCACAAATTTTTTCTATTAAAAACTATTAATTGACTTGATAAGTTGTTATTAAAAGATACTATTTGTTATGAAATTAGAAACTTCAAAATGTGAGATGTAATTTTCACAACTGTAGAATAATTCGTATTTAATCAAATCTTAAGAGTGTATTTATAATTTATAATGTATGTTTTTTTTGTTTTTTTTTAAAATGGATATTAAATTATTTAATTTTTTAAATTTCTTATTTAAATTTGGAACGTTAGAACAAGTTTAATGGTACAATAAATATGATTTTTAACAAATATTTTATTTTAAACCTTAGAAAAAATATATAATTTTTTGTCTTTTAAATTTTTTACACTTTACTTTATAAAAATAATAAAAATGCAATATTATAATTAATATTTTATAAAAAGGGCGAATCAGGCTGGGCTGGACTATAACTTTTTAATCCAAACTCAATCCAAATATTAAATGGGTACAAAAATTTCAACTCAGTCCAATGCTATAGGTAAAATATTTTTGCCAAACCTTAAAAATATCAAGTTAGGTTGGGCGGGCTATTGGGTCGATAGCCACCCCTAATCCGGATACAGTAACAGTCTGTTTAAGTTTAGAAGTTACATAGATTAAGACTCTGTTAAAAATTTTGGTTTTTTTTTTAAAATTTTTTTTATTTGTGGTTTTATTATGAGATGATTTTTTTTAAAAATATATTTAGAATAATTTTTGTAGTTGAATAGATAGTTAGAAAAGAAAAAATAATTAATTGATGTATATGAGTATAAAATTTTTGGGTCTAACCTCAACCCTAAGTTTTTTTTTTTTTTTTTTTTGGGTCTAAACTCAAATATGAGTTTTTTTATTTTCATTTTTTAGATGGGCTACAGATTTGAGTTTAAGTGAAAGAATTATGAATTGACTTGAATTGTTGAAATTCAAACACAAATAATTTACTTTTATCATTGTAAATATGGTGCTTTTTCTTACTCATCTTTTTTAATCCCCAAAAATATAAACATTATGAACCATAATAAGACAATTAATTTAAGTCATGTTTATCAAATAATAGAATAGAATATATTGCAATGGTATTTACTCCAAAAATTTTACTATCCTAATTAATATAATATTTATTATAAATTAATAATAGAATAACATTTATCCAAACTTTGGGTTAGTTTGACAAAATATAGTTAAAAAGATAAAAAATTATTATAAAAAAATTAATTATTATTTCTATTTCTTTTTGTAAAAAGTTAAAACATTAATTAAAATTCTAACTAAATTATAAATTATATAGTCCAATTCTTACAAAATTTCTTCTTAAATTTGGATTACTCGGGGGTTAAGGCCACCCAACTTGAACCTTAGTTGGTAGTTGCTTGGGAGGAATTGGGTTCTCAGTTGTTTGGCCAAAATTTCGGGGAATGTTTGGATGTTCGTTTATGGTTGACGGGGAATTGTAATCTTGGTGGAGGATCAGTCGATCGGAATGGTTCAAAGTAAACGGTCGATGTGGCGTTGACGTGGAAGGAGAAAGTTATCCGTTGCTTCAGAAGTTATTGATTGGATCTTGCCACTTGTGAGGTGTTGTCCAATAATATTGTGGTCCTGTTTGAAAAGTGGGTTTAGAGTTTTTATTAGGTTAAAATCCATAATAAAATATAAGTTGAAATAATTAATAATACAAAACATTATATTAAATTCATAATTATTTCATTTTTTTTTTTTTACAAATATCACATCTAACTAAAAAAATTTAACTATTTTTCTAAATATAAAAATTTTAACCTATTAAAATAGTTAAAAATTAAAATAACCAAGTTTCTAAATAAAATTTGTGATTAATAAGAGAGTTGAGATTTATAATTTTATATTAAATGATTAAAAAATATAAAGATATATAATATATGAGTCCTGTTATGGTGTGTAACCCCTTAAGGTTGCACATTATATGCAATCAACATAAAAAGTGTAAGTGGAAGGTGTAAACATAAATCAGGACAGCAAACAGAAAGACGTAAGTGTAAGGTGTAAGTTGCACACTTAAGAAAAGTCCATAATATATTATATTATGATTGATAAAAAGTATCATCTCGTGATGTCCCCAAAGTACCAAATAATTTTTCGTTGCTGGGGTCTCCTTAGCGATGGAATCTTCGTCCAAGTCTCTTCTCTCTGATTCTTTTGGATGGACAGTACACCAGTAGAAAATGTTTTACTCCTGTTTGCTGGGGTCTCCTTACTCGTGTTTGTTTTTTTTCAGTCATTAAATTAATTATAAAAAAATTAAAAATTATTTTAAACATAATTTTTTTAGTTAAATTAAAATAGTCAAATAACTAAAAAGTCAGTCTAAAAAAATTCATTAAAAACAAAAATTAAATTAATTTTTTTAAATAAATAATTTAAATATAAAAACCTAAAAAATAATATGATCAAAATAAAACTCGTCAACTAATCTAGTCCAATCCTCAAAGAGACTGGAGAGTATAAAACTCATTATTTCATCGTTCAAGTTATAAAAAACAAAGAGTATCTAATGGCTAATAAACTTAGGCAAATTTATTTTCAGAAGTAGAATGGAGAGAATTTATAATAAGTAGATTAATAGTGAATGAATTGTTAGTGAGGGAATTGATGGTGAAAGAATTAAATAAAATTGTATTTATTTTGATGATAGTTGTTGGTGCAGGAGTTGTTAAATTATTTTTATATAAAATAAATATAAAATAATAAAATAAATAAAAAAATATTAAACATTAATGTTAAAAAAAAGCCCAACATGTAAAAAAAAATAAAAAATAAAAAAAATAATAAAAAAATAATAAAAAAATAAAAGAATGATTTTTAGTTAACAAAAAATTAAACATTAATGTTAAAAAAAAATGCCCAACATGTAAAAAAATAAAAAATAAATAAAAATTTCTAGTGTAGTGAATTATTTTTCTAATACTACCTCCACCTCCACATCCACCTCCACCTCCTCTATCCCAATCCCCCTTCTAAAGCTGAACCTAATTCTCTCATTCATCTTAATCATTTTCCTAAATCTATAAACAAACACAAGCTTCCGTTTGGAAAGTGAGTTGGCTTTTTGACTTTTTTAGCTATTTTAACCTGGGTTGAAAAGCTTGATTTAGGAAGAATTTTTTGCCTTTTTGATTTTTTTAATTTTTTTTAAAAAAAAAGTGTAATGATTATAGGTTGAATGTGATATTTTGTTTGTTGTAACTAAAATAATTTATTTTGTCTTTTATAACTATTTTAACCACAAACTAACTTACTAAACAATACCTGATCCTACCCTCATCCTAATCTCATCATTTCTTCTATAACCTAAACAAGCGGGCTTAGTTTCAACAAATTTTGGACCGTATAAACATTGATATAATTAAAAAATGAGAATTGAAAAGGACGTTGTTATAAATGACAAATTTATAAAGCTTAATTGATGTCTGTGTAATTTTTATATACTAAATTAGAGGCATCAAATACAGAATCTTTATCATTAGTCCTTGCGTTGAAAATGAGACACTAAAATCTAGGTTTTATCTGCCTTGCGTTGAAATTGAACACTAAAACCTAAGGCTTTATCATCAGTCTATCCCGCAGGAATTAAGATTCCATGTCATAAATCTCGTTACAAACTTACAATCATTTTTTTTTTTTTTTTTTTTTTTTTTTTTTTTTCTATCCATACATTCTATCTGAGAGGTCTTCTAGATCTGCTGCTGAAAGCTGGTCGTAAAAGTCATCCCCATCTTCCATATCGGACAGTTCTTGATCATTTTCTCCAATAACTGATGATTCATGAATGACGCAATGTTGATAGTTGGGGTACTGGCTTTCATCGACAAATGTTTCTCTGCTAAATGGATAGCCCGGGATGACCAAATTGCAATGTATCTTTTGATATTTATCTTCACAAACTAGATGTCCGGAATATCCATTGTATGCTATTAGTGTGTTACTGGCAAATTTTCTCCATTTATTGAGCTGGTCTTTGAGTGGAAATCGTCGGCACGGCCAGGGTCTCCTATTGAGAAGTCCTGGATATCCTGGGAATGTAGAGGTTTCTCTGAGGTACATTTTGTGTTTAGCTGGATTGCACCATATCCCCTTCCATTCTGGTAGTTTGCTATCTATCAAAACTTCCACATACGGTTGAAATTCTTCCATTACGCACAGTACTGCATGTGCAAGCTTGTGTCCAAAGCTATCTGTTTGATCTGGATCTGTGAAAATTAATCTAGAGACAAAGCCGTAATCTAACAATTTTGAAGCTGTTAGATAACATGTTTCGCCTCTTATCTGTATCTCCAAAGGCTCAAATGTAGCTAAATTTATCTGGCAAAGGCAAATGCTAAAGTCTAGGTTACACTGACATCTATCAAAATGCTCGGAATATTTTCTGCATTTTTCTTTTGTTAAGCAGGGCTGCTCTTCTTCTTCATCGGTATAGAGCCATTGATAGGCTAGGCCTGGGCAGCTGACTCTTGCTATGGAGAGATCTTGAAGGAATTGCTGAATAATGACTAGCTCGTTATTTCTGCTATCTTCGGCTAAGGTGTGAATAATGGGTTTTAAGTCTTCTATTTCTGGGCTTTTCTCACAAAGGGATCGAATGATAGAATGCCTGAAGAAATACATTCTAGCACTCAATTTGTCAAATTCCTCACTGGTGAGTTGTTTGATTTCTGGGCTGGATAAGGAGGTAGGCTTTCTTTCTGGAGCTAAATTTTTAAGCTGATTGGTTAGGGTTCGAACGGTTGCTCTCAGTTGTTTTTCTTCGTCTCGGAGCTGGTCTAGCTCTTCACTGACCTTTTTGCCTTTATCCATAATTTTCTTGAAATTTCTGGTAAGGCTTTCACAATGTCTGCACATCTGGAGAGGATTTTGAAAATCTGTCTGAGGGTTAGAACTACTACTACTACCTGAACTACTGCTTCCAATTATCTGGCTAACTGGAGCTCCACTGGTAGCAAAGATGGTTGACTTCATCTTGCTCAATGTGTCCAGGTAATCTTTAGCTATCTGGCTAATAAAATAACTAGTTCCTATTTGTCTTCGGGCATAGGTACTGGCTGACTCAAAATCATAAAATCCTTTAAACTGAGGAGTAGGAAAATATTTTACTAAGGGGTCTACTTCTGTCATCCAATCATGGTAAATACCAGGCTTGGTTCCTTTAACTACTACATAGAAAGAAAAACTTTTTGACAAAGGTTTATTTTGGATTTTTGAAAAATATATACTGAGGGAGTTTAAGGCTGAAAGGCGTTTAGCTGGGTGGCTCTGACTATTCCAAAGGTTATCTAAAAGACACTGCTGAACTGGGTCTAACTCAATTCCTGTTAATGGTCTGAATTTTGTTCTTCCTTCATGAATGGGAAGAGAGAATCCCCCAAAGTTCATGGTCTTGCTGTTCTCCATTATCTGCACAAAAATTAAACTGGTTATCTTCTTTTTCTAAATAAACTTTTCTACTTAACCAATCTGTTAATCCTTTGATATGTTCGAATTCTACTTTGTATCCTTGCCCTACTATACAATCTAAAAATTTTGCCCATCTTCTAGTACTTAATTTACGCTCATTGAGTTTGTTATGGAATCTAACTATTGCTTCACAATCTGTTCTAATTGTAAAAGGTTTGTGCAAAAATAATCTAAATTTATTTATTGCATAAACTACTCCTAGTATTTCAAAATCTAAGCTGGTCATGGTTGTATCTTTTTCTTTAAATTTTCCAGAACTGTATCTACAAATGCGTTCTTTATTCTTACTATCATATTTACTAGGCTTAGCTAATAAGATTGTTCCCCATCCTAGTTGGCTTGCATCTGTTTCTACTACTATGTATTCTGATTCTAAGGGGAGTTGTAAGTCTGGTAGCTTTTTACAAATATCTTTTATTTTTCTAACTAGAGCTATATCTTGCTGATTAAAATATTTTTGTCTTGTGGGTGTGGTTTTACTGTATAGTGGTCCTATTATTTTACTAAGGTTGGGAATATACATTCTTGCATAATTTAAAATTCCTAAAAATGATTGAAGCTGTTTTGTATCTTCTAGGTTATCTGGATAATCTAAAATTTTCTTTACTATATGAGGTTGTAGTCTAATTTTCCCATCTCCTAATTCCATTCCTAAAAATTCTATGTGAGGTGTATTTAATACCATCTTCTTTTTGCTAATTATTGTTCCATTATGTATGAATTCTTCTAATGTTATATACAAATGGTCTATATGACTATTTTTATCTGGACTGAATACTAAAATATCATCTATGTATACCAGTATGAAACTATATTTATTAAATATACTATCCATTTTACGCTGAAATATGGAAGGTGCATTTTTTAATCCAAAGGGCATAACTAGCCATTCATAATGTCCTTGAGGGCAACAAAAGGCTGTCCATGGTATACTTTCCTCTTCCATTTTTATCTGCCAAAATCCTGATTTACAATCAAATTTACTAAATATCTTTGCTGTCTGTATTCTATTTATAAGCTGATCTTTATCTGGTATATTGTATTTATCATCTTCTGTATTATCATTTAATCTTTTATAATTTATTACCATTCTAGCTTTTCCTCTCTTTATCTCTGCATGATTTCTAACCATAAATGCTGCACTTCTATGTGGACTATTACTAGGTCTAATTACACCTAAGTCTAACAATTCTTTAATCTGAGTTCTAAATTCTTCTATATCTGCTGGCGTATGATCTATTTGTGCTGAGGTAATCCTATAATCTCTATTTTTTATATCTAGACTGGCTAAAATTTTATTTCTCTCCCAATATTTCATGGGTTGTTCTCCTAAAATTTCTGTTGTTTCAGCTAATCTTATTATCTCATCTAAATCTTTTTCTGTTCTGGTGTATTTTGGTTTTTTCTTTATTTTTCCTATTTTTGCAAAAATTAATTCTAAGTTAACTATTTCTAGAAAATCTTCTAAATTCCAATAATCTCCTTTATCTTCAAAATGAACTTCTTCAAAATCTTCTATCTTATAATTTTCATAATTTTCCATATCTAATTTATCTAAAGAAATATTTTCTATCTCATTTGGTATGTATGTTTGGGTTAGCTCGGGAAAATTTTTTCTACTAGGGAATAAAAAACTAACAGGAATTGAATCTACTCCTATGGTACCACCACGCTTCGCACGCAACTCTAATGAATGGGCTATGGTGCTAAGGGCATAAGCTGTGGGTGTATTGACTGTTCGTTTAAAGAAGCTGATGTTGTGTTGGCTGATAAACATACCGCCTTGTAAGCTAAGTATAAAGTTAAGTCCTAGAATGAAAGGATGATTCTGTCTGCTATTTCCGATCCAGACTTGGGGTAATGGGAACCATTCTATGTGCTGATCTTGAGAACCTAGATGGTGAAAACTAATCTGGGCACCATTAATGCAATGCGTACATGTGCATTTAGTGTCACGGCTATTATGCCGACTAAAGTTTGGTGTTGCTAAGGTCAGACTCCATCCGGGAACTACATGTTGTTCTATGTATGATTTATTGGCTCCTGTATCTATCATGGCATCTATGCTAAGGGTTTTTTCTATATACTTAATTACACAAGAAATCTCGACTAAATCTCGATTTAGCTGGTAATTCTTTTATTCCTTTTGCGCCTAATAATTTAACTATCTGATCATTTGTAAGTCTATAGTGAGTATTACTTTCTGACACTGCTAAACCAAAAAATCCTGTGCAAACTAATAAATTCTTTTCTCCTTTTTTCATTTTGTATCCTCTACTCTTTATTCCTATTTTTATCTTTTTATGAAAGGTTGAGGTTGGTAATAAGAAATCTGGTGTAAAATATACTATTCCTCCTTTATCAGTCATATCTAATTCATAGCTGTCTAACATACTTTGTCCTACATCATTAAACCTATCATCATAAAGTCATACAAAAACTTTAGTTCCTAAATTTTCTCTGGTTAATGCCTTAACTCCTACTACTACCAATCCTAAGTGAGTCATTTTAAGGTGTTCTTTTATTGCATATCTATAACTTTCTCTCTCTATTAAATTTAGCTCTACCTTTTCATCTTCCTGAGTTACACTAATCATTTGTTCACTATAATGTTTAAATAAATATTGTTTTTTATGTATCTTTCCTAGTCTATACACATATTTAGCTGGAATTAATTCTGATTTTTCTTTCTTAAATTTTTCTATCTGTTGTTCTACATCTACAAATTCTTCTACCTTAATATCTTCATCATCATTACGCTTTTTACTACTGCTACCTTTAATTAGCTGTTTAAACATTTTTATTTTCTATAAATTCTACAGGCTGATTTCTTTGGTGGTAATTTAAGCTTCTCAAAATATTTAGCTATATCTTCCTCGTTTATCTGAGATTAGGGTCTGTTGGATACTTCTACTCCTTTTCCTTTTTGAAGTATTGTTTTTTCTAAAGTGGCTAGACGATTTTCTAAACTGTGCATCTGTTTTAATAGATAGTCAAATTTTTCACATAATCTAATTAAAAATAAAATTTCTATATTATTCTGTCTTACTGTTATTTTATCTGATTGACTTACTCCTTGATAAATACTGATTCCTTCTGGATTATTATGAAAATCTTCTGCTTGTTTTAAAATTGTCTGATAATCTCTATTAGCTTTTTTATCACTACTCATAAACTAAGACCTGACTAATTGTTCTAAAATTTCTAATTTCTGTTTTAAATTATCTTGAATTTGATTAATCTGTTCTATTTGTTTAGCTATTTGATTTGTAGCTGAAATTAATGTTTCTATTTCTAGCTTAGTGGGAAATTTTTCTAAATTTAAATCTATTCTCTTTTGTAGGATAGAACTACAATTGATCTTGGATATAATCTAATTTTTATCTTGATCTTTAATTAAACTGCGATTATTACGAAGATGTTCTATGGATGAAATAAAAAGATTACTAATTTTATCTATGTCTTTTTTAATATTTTCTGCAAAATTAATCTGATAATCTATGATACTATTTAGCTGAGGATTATGTTCACTATGAATCTGATGTGTAAAACTATCTTCAAAATTACAACGGAAATTATTTTTATTTATGCTATGGCGATGGTTATGGTCACGATTTCTAAATCTAGATACTCTACTCTTTTCATACACAAAATTAACTCCTAATTTAAAATTATTAAAAGCTACTATAATATGAATTTTATAACTAAAATCTCCAAAAATAAAAACTACTCTATTACCATAAGCAAAATGCATAAACTACTTTAAACTGTCCTAAAACCGAACACTGCTCTGATACCATTTTTTTTGGGGGTTGAGTTAGTGGTTTACCACTATTTGGGATTGGGCTGAGAATTATCTAATTAATTCTACAGTTATGCTAAAAGGTCTTCTAGCTGTTGTATAGCTAATTTTAAGGCTTCTTGATTTATAGTTAGCTGTCTATTTATCTGCGAAATTTTTAAACTGTAATTTTCTAAAGATCTGCCGGAAGCTAATGATAAAAGGTACTGATTTTTTAAACTGTAATTTTCTAAAGATCTGTTGGAAACTAATGATAAAAGAAACTGATATCTAAATTTTTGATCTTCTAATTCTTGTATTATCTCAATACTAATTTTAATTTTATTTCTAAGGTCTTCATCTAAGGGCATATATTTTTTGGATTTTTTGAATTTATTTTTATTCCTAACGTCTAAGTCTATTTCTAAAGTCTATGTCTAGGGGATTCCTTGAAAGTTAATGTCTACGTCTAAATGCTAACCAACTTTGATTTTTTTTTGAAGTTCTTATATAGACAATATTTCCTTAATATTTCTACTCGGGTTGTTCTCTTTTTATTCTAAAATTCTTTTCTTATGGCAAAAATTCTTTTTAACAAAAATGTTTGTTTTCATTACATGTACTCCCACCTTGAGACTAAACCTCATTCAACATAGTATATTTTTATTCTCTAATTTTTACTTTTCCCTTTCTGCCTACAATTTGCCCTCCAACGCCTATCCACGGCTCAAACGGGCTCTTCAGCTAAGGTCACTCAGTAAAAAATTAGAAAACTGAAGATACTACGAAGGTTCAAAGCATGTAATATTAATGAGCAAACAAGCATCCCATAAACTTAATTTTTTCCAAAGAAGAAAATAAATTTTTAGAAAAGAAGAGTTACCCTTTTGAAATATTTAAGGAAAAAGAGAAACTACTCACACTTCATATTAATAAGAAATATACTTACAAAGATTATATTACAGACTCTGAAATTCTGAAAATACACTTAAAGGTTTTTTTAGAGGGGTTGGAAATTTTACAACGCAGAGTGAAGTGGTGTTTTTCATTCTTCTCAATCCGTTGGCAAGCATGCCAATTTATACAACTCAAAAAAGAAAATAAAACAAAGCTTCAAATCTTTGGCCATAAAATTTACGTCCAAATCTTCAAAGCCTATGTTAGCCTATACCTTAGGCTTTTTGAAAAATGAAAAAAGACAAAACTTATATATCTATGAGATTATCTACAAACTTTTGACTTATATTTATAAATTTTATCAATAAAGATTAGGATAATGATATCGGGTACTGCTTTTGGGCCCCATCGCATATCATTCAATCCTCCTTTTTTGACAAAATTTTGACACTACAATTTATTAAAAGACACGTATAAAGATTTTCACAGCTTTTCTTTAATAAAGCAAGATAAGAGATATCTACTTTATTAAAGTAGTGAGTGAAGGAAAATCCTTATCAGCCGAGACTCAAATAATTACAGACACAAAAATATCTACAAAAATCTTTTTGTCTTTTCCTGGCGTGCATTTTTCTGATATCTGAAGAGAATCTTTATCTTCTATGGTCTCTGTCTTTTTCTGCTGGAGCGCCAATTATTGATGTCGACTTATGGAGTGATGCTTCTAGGTGGTCTTTGGAATTCTTGATAATTGAAAGAGTCACGTAGAACATTTCCTTCTTGAAATTTTGTAGGAGTCTTGTTGCGGGTCCCGCTGTTTTTTTTTTTATTTTTTTATTTTAGAACATTTCCCTCAAGATCAGCACATAGAATGGTTCCCATTACCCCAAGTTTGGATCGGAAATAGCAGACAGAATCATCCTTTCATTCTAGGACTTAACTTTATACTTAGCTTACAAGGCGGTATGTTTATCAGCCAACACAACATCAGCTTCTTTAAACGAACAGTCAATACACCCACAGCTTATGCCCTTAGCACCATAGCCCATTCATCAGAGTTGCGTGCGAGGCGTGGTGGTACCATAGGAGTAGATTCAATTCCTGTTAGTTTTTTTATTCCCTAGTAGAAAAAATTTTCCCGAGCTAGCCCAAACATACATACCAAATGAGATAGAAAATATTTCTTTAGATAAATTAGATATGGAAAATTATGAAAATTATAAGATAGAAGATTTTGAAGAAGTTCCTTTTGAAGATAAAGGAGATTATTGGAATTTAGAAGATTTTCTAAAAATAGTTAACTTAGAATTAATTTTTGCAAAAATAGGAAAAATAAAGAAAAAACCAAAATACACCAGAACAGAAAAAGATTTAGATGAGATAATAAGATTAGTCAAACAATGTAAATTTTAGGAGAACAACCCATGAAATATTGGGAGAGAAATAAAATTTTAGCCGTCTAGATATAAAAAATAGAGATTATAGGATTACCTCAAAGACAAATAGATCATACGCCAGCAGATATAGAAGAATTTAGAACTCAGATTAAAGAATTGTTAGACTTAGGTGTAATTAGACCTAGTAATAGTCCACATAGAAGTGCAGCATTTATGGTTAGAAATCATGCAGAGATAAAGAGAGGAAAAGCTAGAATGGTAATAAATTATAAAAGATTAAATGATAATACAGAAAATGATAAATACAATATACCAGATAAAGATCAGCTTATAAATAGAATACAGACAGTAAAGATATTTAGTAAATTTGATTGTAAATCAGGATTTTGGCAGATAAAAATGGAAGAGGAAAGTATACCATGGATGACCTTTTGTTGCCCTCAAGGACATTATGAATGGCTAGTTATGCCCTTTGATTAAAAATGCACCTTCCATATTTCAAATAAAATGGATAGTATATTTAATAAATATAGTTTCATACTGGTATACATAGATGATATTTTAGTATTCAGTCCAGATAAAAATAGTCATATAGACCATTTGTATATAACATTAGAAGAATTCATAAATAATGGAATAATAATTAGCAAAAAGAAGATGGTATTAAATACACCTCACATAGAATTTTTAGGAATGGAATTAGGAGATGGGAAAATTAGACTACAACCTCATATAGTAAAGAAAATTTTAGATTATCCAGATAACCTAGAAGATACAAAACAGCTTCAATCATTTTTAGGAATTTTAAATTATGCAAGAATGTATATTCCCAACCTTAGTAAAATAATAGGACCACTATACAGTAAAACCACACCCACAGGACAAAAATATTTTAATCAGCAAGATATAGCTCTAGTTAGAAAAATAAAAGATATTTGTAAAAAGCTACCAGACTTACAACTCCCCTTAGAATCAGAATACATAGTAGTAGAAACAGATGCAAGCCAACTAGGATGGGGAACAATCTTATTAGCTAAGCCTAGTAAATATGATAGTAAGAATAAAGAACGCATTTGTAGATACAGTTCTGGAAAATTTAAAGAAAAAGATACAACCATGACCAGCTTAGATTTTGAAATACTAGGAGTAGTTTATGCAATAAATAAATTTAGATTATTTTTGCACAAACCTTTTACAATTAGAACAGATTGTGAAGCAATAGTTAGATTCCATAACAAACTCAATGAGCGTAAATTAAGTACTAGAAGATGGGCAAAATTTTTAGATTGTATAGTAGGGCAAGGATACAAAGTAGAATTCGAACATATCAAAGGATTAACAGATTGGTTAAGTAGAAAAGTTTATTTAGAAAAAGAAGATAACCAGTTTAATTTTTGTGCAGATAATGGAGAACAGCAAGACCATGAACTTTGGGGGATTCTCTCTTCTCATTCATGAAGGCAAAACAAAATTCAGACCCTTAACAGGAATTGAGTTAGACCCAGTTCAACAGTGTCTTTTAGATAACCTTTGGAATAGTCAGAACCACCCAGCTAAACGCCTTTCAGCCTTAAACTCTCTCAGTATATATTTTTCAAAAATCCAAAATAAACCTTTGTCAAAAAGTTTTTCTTTCAATGTAGTAGTTAAAGGAGCCAAGCCTGGTATTTACCATGATTGGGTAGAAGTAGACCCTTTAGTAAAACTTTGTCCTTTACCTCGGTTTAAAGGATTTTATGATTTTGAGTCAGCCAGTACCTATGCCCGAAGACAAATAGGAACTAGTTACTTTATTAGCCAGATAGCTAAAGATTACCTGGACACATTGAGCAAGATGAAGTCAACCATCTTTGCTACCAGTGGAGCTCCAGTTAGCCAGATAATTGGAAGCAGTAGTTCAGACAGTAGTAGTAGTCCTAACCCTCAGACAGATTTTCAGAATCCTCTCCAGATGTGCAGACATTGTGAAGGCCTTACCAGAAATTTCAAGAAAATTATGGATAAAGGCAAAAGGTCATGAAGAGCTAGACCACCCGAGACGAAGAAAAACAATTGAGAGCAACCGCTCAACCCTAACCAATCGCTTTAAAAATTAGCTTAAAAGAAAGCCTACCTCCTTACCTAGCCCAGAATCAAACAACTCACCAAAGGAGGAATTTGACAAATTGAGTGCTAGAATGTATTTCTTCAGACATTCTATCATTCGATCTCTTTGTGAGAAAAGCCAAGAAATAGAAGACCTAAAACCCTATATTTACACCCTAGCCGAAGATAGCAGAAATAGCGAATTAGTCATTGTTCAGCAATTTCTTCAGGACCTTTCCATAGCAGGAGTTGACTACCCCGGCTTAGCTTATCAGTGGATCTATAATTATGAAGACGAAGAGCAGCCCTGTTTAGATGAAGAAAAATACAATAGGAGATCTGAGCATTTTGGAAGATGTCAGTGTAACCTAGATTTCAGTATTTGCCTTTGCCAGATAAAGTTAGCTACATTCAAGCCATTGGAGATAGAAATCAGAGGCGAGATTCGTTATCTAACAGCCCCAAAATTGTTAGATTATGGTTTTGTCTCTAAATTAATTTTCACAGATCCAGAACAGACAAATAGCTTTGGACATAAGCTTGCTCATACAGTACTGGGTGTAATGGAAGAATTTCATCCGTATGTGGAAGCTTTGATAGATAGCAAACTACCAGAATGGAAGGAAATATGGTGCAACCCAGCTAAGCATAAGATGTATCTCAGGGGAACCTCAAGATATCCAGCACTTCTCAATAGAAGACCCTGGCCATGTAGGAGATTTTCACTTAAAGACCAGCTCAACAAATGGAGAAAATTTGCCAGCCACTCTCTATTAGCGTATAATGGAAATTCTGGACACTTAGTTTGTGAAGACAGATATCAGAAGATACATTGTAATTTAGCCATCCCAGGATATCCATTCAGCAAAGAGACATTTGTCGAAGAAAGTCAGTACCCTAACTATCGGCATGGAGTCTCTCATAAGTCACCAGAAATCGACGGACAGGATCAAGAATGGTTCGATGAACCACCCATGGGAGATGACGGAGATGACTTTTTCGATCAATTCTCTACAGCAGATCTAGACGACCTCTCAGATAGAATGCATGGGTAATGCCAAAAAAAAAAAAAAAAAACAGCGGGACCCGCAACAAGACTCCTACAAAATTTCAAGAAGGAAATGTTCTACGTGACTCTTTCAATTTTCAAGAATTCCAAAGACCACCTAGAAGCATCACTCCATAAGTCGACATCAATAATTGGCGCTCCAACAGAAAAAGACAGAGACCATAGAAGATAAAGATTCTCTTCAGATATCAGAAAAATGCACGCCAGGAAAAGACAAAAAGATTTTTGTAGATATTTTTGTGTCTGTAATTATTTGAGTCTGTCAGTGATAAGGATTTTCCTTCACTCACTACTTTAATAAAGTAGATATCTCTTATCTTGCTTTATTAAAGAAAAGCTGTGAAAATCTT
This sequence comes from Camellia lanceoleosa, assembly GCA_025200525.1. NCBI lineage: Eukaryota > Viridiplantae > Streptophyta > Magnoliopsida > Ericales > Theaceae > Camellia > Camellia lanceoleosa. Next base: position 190,174,480 of record CM045758.1, on the reverse strand, counting down.
TATACGTGTCTTTTAATAAATTGTAGTGTCAAAATTTTGTCAAAAAAGGAGGATTGAATGATATGCGATGGGGCCCAAAAGCAGTACCCGATATCATTATCCTAATCTTTATTGATAAAATTTATAAATATAAGTCAAAAGTTTGTAGATAATCTCATAGATATATAAGTTTTGCCTTTTTTCATTTTTCAAAAAGCCTAACGTATAGGCTAACATAGGCTTTGAAGATTTGGACGTAAATTTTATGGCCAAAGATTTGAAGCTTTGTTTTATTTTCTTTTTTGAGTTGTATAAATTGGCATGCTTGCCAACGGATTGAGCAGAATGAAAAACACCACTTCACTCTGCGTTGTAAAATTTCCAACCCCTCTCAAAAAACCTCTAAGTGTATTTTCAGAATTTCAGAGTCTGTAATATAATCTTTGTAAGTATATTTCTTATTAATATGAAGTGTGAGTAGTTTCTCTTTTTCCTTAAATATTTCAAAAGGGTAACTCTTCTATTCTAAAAATTTATTTTCTTCTTTGGAAAAAATTAAGTTTATGGGATGCTTGTTTGCTCATTAATATTACATGTTTTGAACCTTCGTAGTATCTTCAGTTTTCTAATTTGTTACTGAGTGACCTTAGCTGAAGAGCCCGTTTGGGCCGTGGATAGGCGTTGGAGGGCAAATTGTAGGCAGAAAGGGAAAAGTAAAATTAGAGAATAAAAATATACTATGTTGAATGAGGTTTAGTCTCAAGGTGGAGTACATGTAATGAAAACAAACATTTCTTAAAAAGAATTTTTGCCATAAGAAAAGAATTTTAGAATAAAAAGAGAACAACCCGAAAGTAAATATTAAGGAAATATTGTCTATATAAGAACTTCAAAAAAAATCAAAGTTGGTTAGCATTTAGACGTAGACATTAACTTTCAAGGAATCCCTAGACATAGACTTTAGAAATAGACTTAGACCTTAGGAATAAAAATAATAAAAAAATCCAAAAAATATATGCCCTTAGATGAAGACCTTAGAAATAAAATTAAAATTAGTATTGAGATAATACAAGAATTAGAAGATCAAAAATTTAGATATCAGTTTCTTTTATCATTAGTTTCCAACAGATCTCTAGAAAATTACAGTTTAAAAAATCAGTACCTTTTATCATTAGCTTCCGGCAGATCTTTAGAAAATTACAGTTTAAAAATTTCGCAGATAAATAGGCAGCTAACTATAAATCAAGAAGCCTTAAAATTAGCTATACAACAGCTAGAAGACCTTTTAGCATAACTGTAGAATTAATTAGATAATTCTCAGCCCAATCCCAAATAGTGGTAAACCACTAACTCAACCCCCCAAAAAAATGGTATCAGAGCAGTGTTCGGTTTTAGGACAGTTTAAAATAGTTTATGCATTTTGCTTATGGTAATAGAGTAGTTTTTATTTTTGGAGATTTTAGTTATAAAATTCATATTATAGTAGCTTTTAATAATTTTAAATTAGGAGTTAATTTTGTGTATGAAAAGAGTAGAGTATCTAGATTTAGAAATCAGCAGCCATAACCATCGCCATAGCATAAATAAAAATAATTTCCGTTGTAATTTTGAAGATAGTTTTACACATCAGATTCATAGTGAACATAATCCTTAGCTAAATAGTATCATAGATTATCAGATTAATTTTGCAGAAAATATTAAAAAAGACATAGATAAAATTAGTAATCTTTTTATTTCATCCATAGAACATCTTCGTAATAATCGCAGTTTAATTAAAGATCAAGATAAAAAATTAGATTATATCCAAGATCAGTGTAGTTCTATCCTACAAAAGAGAATAGATTTAAATTTAGAAAAATTTCCCACTAAGCTAGAAATAGAAACATTAATTTCAGCTACAAATCAAATAGCTAAACAAATAGAACAGATTAATCAAATTCAAGATAATTTAAAACAGAAATTAGAAATTTTAGAACAATTAGTCAGGTCTTAGTTTATGAGTAGTGATAAAAAAGCTAATAGAGATTATCAAACAATTTTAAAACAAGCAGAAGATTTTCATAATAATCCAGAAGGAATCAGTATTTATCAAGGAGTAAGTCAATCAGATAAAATAACAGTAAGACAGAATAATATAGAAATTTTATTTTTAATTAGATTATGTGAAAAATTTGACTATCTATTAGAACAGATACACAGTTTAGAAAATCGTCTAGCCACTTTAGAAAAAACAATACTTCAAAAAGGAAAAGGAGTAGAAGTATCCAACAGACCCCAATCTCAGATAAACGAGGAAGATATAGCTAAATATTTTGAGAAGCTTAAATTACCACCAAAGAAATCAGCTTGTAGAATTTATAGAAAATAAAAATGTTTAAACAGCTAATTAAAGGTAGCAGTAGTAAAAAGCGTAATGATGATGAAGATATTAAGGTAGAAGAATTTGTAGATGTAGAACAACAGATAGAAAAATTTAAGAAAGAAAAATTAGAATTAATTCCAGCTAAATATGTGTATAGACTAGGAAAGATACATAAAAAACAATATTTATTTAAACATTATAGTGAACAAATGATTAGTGTAACTCAGGAAGATGAAAAGGTAGAGCTAAATTTAATAGAGAGAGAAAGTTACAGATATACAGTAAAAGAACACCTTAAAATGACTCACTTAGGATTGGTAGTAGTAGGAGTTAAGGCATTAACCAGAGAAAATTTAGGAACTAAAGTTTTTGTATGTCTTTATGATGATAGGTTTAATGATGTAGGACAAAGTATGTTAGGCAGCTATGAATTAGATATGAATGATAAAGGAGGAATAGTATATTTTACACCAGATTTCTTATTACCAACCTCAACCTTTCATAAAAAGATAAAAATAGGAATAAAGAGTAGAGGATACAAAATGAAAAAAGGAGAAAAGAATTTATTAGTTTGCACAGGATTTTTTGGTTTAGCAGTGTCAGAAAGTAATACTCACTATAGACTTACAAATGATCAGATAGTTAAATTATTAGGCGCAAAAGGAATAAAAGCATTACCAGCTAAAAAATTTAATTCAGAAGATAATGCAGCCCTAGATTGGAAATTAGGAGATTTTTTAGGACAAAAGAGATTAGCCCCTCAAGATAATTTATTATATCGCATGCCAGATGGAAATTATGCGCTTAGATTTACTCAAGATACTTATGTAGCACCGTAAAAATCCGAAGATGATGAATTTAGCAAAGGTAGATAGAGAAGAAAATCAAGATAATCGTAGTGAAATAAATCACTTTATGTAATGATGAAGAAAAGACAAGATCACAAAATAAGATATATAATATTGATGAGATAGATTTAGAAAAATTTACCCTAGAAGATATGAACAAGATATTAGATGCTAGATATGATGAATACTTAGCCGGAGGAGATACCCATGATGAGGCAAAGGTCATTTTTAGATCAAGAATTCCATACGAATATGTAGATGATATTGTAGAAGATATTATACATCCCAAAGAAAATATTTAGAATACCGTAACAACCTAAGGCGTAAGATACTTTTTATATGAATACGTAAAAGTATAGGAACTAGTAACCCACAACCAACTGCATAAGATCCCGTGAGAACCAATACAAGATACTGAGGAGGAAGAAGGCCATTAGCAAATTCAGACGAGCGAAGGCACCCAAATAAAAGCTATAAATTTCATGGAAAGCGAGACAACCAGATATGAGTATACAATTACAACCACTAATAACCAGGAACCCTTTTAGATTTAGCTAGATTCGACCTCGATATGGCAAGAAGTAATAGAAAGATGGGAAAAAGATGCGGTAAAGGCATGGATAAGTAATCCTTATGAGACAACTGATATGTGGGACTTTATGGAAACACTTTTAGGAGACTCAGCTTTTAATATATACTTAACATTTAAAGGAAAATATGAGGAGATAATTGGACAACTTAAGGACTTAGGAGATAACCCGTGGAATTTTACAAGTTTTATAAAAGAAATACTTATAGGATATGACCCTTCTAGACGAAATACTTATACTCAAAGCATAGCATTAACTGAATTAGATCAAATGACTTTAGGAAGTTGGAGATATATTGTACCCTTTAGTAAAGAATACTTAGCCATAGCAGCTAGAACTGGAAAAAGTTTTGATGAAGAGATAGGAAATAAATATTTTAAAAATTACCCGAGAACTAGGAAGAGAAATAGAAAATAAATGGTCAATTTATTATACAAACTTACCAAATTTCAAATAGCCTCAGAGAAGTAAAAATAAAAGGAAGTTTAGGAATAGGACCTAGGATAATTTTTACATTTCAAAGACTCAGAGAAAATGTATAGAAGTTAAAATACGTAAAGATTTGAAAAACAAAATTATGGTTTTTGTAGCAAAGGTAATATATACCCTCAAAGAATATGAAGCTAAACACAATAGGAAAAAATACAAAAAATATGGAAAATATGGAAAAGAAAAATATTGGAAGAAAAATTATAGAAAACCATGGAAAAGACAGAAATTCATTAGGAAAAGTAGAACTTTTAATAGGACAAATTATAAGAAATTACCCAAAGATGAAAAAGATAAAAGAAAACAAAAATATGTTAGAAAACCCAATAGTAAAAAATGCAATTGTTATATATGTGGAGAACCCAATCATTTTGCAAAAAATTGCCCAAAAAGATACAAGCCTAATACTAATAAGCAGATAGAAAGATTAAATATTATAAAAGACTTAGAAGAAGATATAGTCAGCATAAATAGTGATGATTCAGATGTATATAGTATAGTCAGTAATTATGAATATCAATTAGAAGCTATAAGCTCAGATAGTGATTCAGGAAGTGATACCGATGTAGATAATCTTTTAGGACAGCTTAACCAAGAAATAGGAAGACTCAGATATTTTCTTTTATGATGGAATGTAATCCAGATCTTGAATGTCAAAGATAGTTTTCAAATAGGATTAGGATTTGATACAACTAGATGCACTATTGTAATTGGTTTCACTAGAAATAAAAGAGCACAGTGTTTATTATGTAGCATAACCTATTGCATAATTTGTTTAGAAAAATTAAATATGACACATAAGATAAAATTAGAAAATAACAGAGAAGATCATAGTATAGAAAGTAGAGAATTGAGACTAGCAAATAGAGAATTAGAAGTACAAATATGAGAACTTACACTTCAAATAAGAGAGATAGAAACTAAAACTAGTTTTGACATAGAATGTTTAGAATTAGAAAATAAACAGCTTAAACAGCAGTTAGAACAACTTCATAGTAAATACCCTTTGAAAGATAAATTAGTCGAAGATCATATGAACTCTTTAGAATTAGTCAATTTAGTTGATTCTCAACCCTTTAGTCAATACTCTCAGACTCAACCAGATAGTACATATTTACCATTTAATTACCCTGTTATACCCAAATCTAATTTAGTCGAGATTTCTTGTGTAATTAAGTATGTAGAAAAAACCCTTAGCATAGATGTCATGATAGATACAGGAGCCAGTAAATCATACATAGAACAACATGTAGTTCCCCCCGGATGGAGTACAGCCTTAGCAACACCAGCTTTAGTCAGCATAGCCGACGGCACTAAACAGACATATACGCATTGCATTAATGGTGCCCAGATTAGTTTTCACCATCTAGGTTCTCAAGATCAGCACATAGAATGGTTCCCATTACCCCAAGTCTGGATCGGAAATAGCAGGCAGAATCATCCTTTCATTCTAGGACTTAACTTTATACTTAGCTTACAAGGCGGTATGTTTATCAGCCAACACAACATCAGCTTCTTTAAACGAACAGTCAATACACCCACAGCTTATGCCCTTAGCACCATAGCCCATTCATCAGAGTTGCGTGCGAAGCGTGGTGGTACCATAGGAGTAGATTCAATTCCTGTTAGTTTTTTATTCCCTAGTAGAAAAATTTTTCCCGAGCTAGCCCAAACATACATACCAAATGAGATAGAAAATATTTCTTTAGATAAATTAGATATGGAAAATTATGAAAATTATAAGATAGAAGATTTTGAAGAAGTTCATTTTGAAGATAAAGGAGATTATTGGAATTTAGAAGATTTTCTAGAAATAGTTAACTTAAAATTAATTTTTGCAAAAATAGGAAAAATAAAGAAAAAACCAAAATACACCAGAACAGAAAAAGATTTAAATGAGATAATAAGATTAGCTGAAACAACAGAAATTTTAGGAGAACAACCCATGAAATATTGGGAGAGAAATAAAATTTTAGCCAGTCTAGATATAAAAAATAGAGATTATAGGATTACCTCAAAGACAAATAGATCATACGCCCAGATATAGAAGAATTTAGAACTCAGATTAAAGAATTGTTAGACTTAGGTGTAATTAGACCTAGTAATAGTCCACATAGAAGTGCAGCATTTATGGTTAGAAATCATGCAGAGATAAAGAGAGGAAAAGCTAGAATGGTAATAAATTATAAAAGATTAAATGATAATACAGAAGATGATAAATACAATATACCAGATAAAGATCAGCTTATAAATAGAATACAGACAGCAAAGATATTTAGTAAATTTGATTGTAAATTAGGATTTTGGCAGATAAAAATGGAAGAGGAAAGTATACCATGGACAGCCTTTTGTTGCCCTCAAGGACATTATGAATGGCGAGTTATGCCCTTTGGATTAAAAAATGCACCTTCCATATTTCAGCGTAAAATGGATAGTATATTTAATAAATATAGTTTCATACTGGTATACATAGATGATATTTTAGTATTCAGTCCAGATAAAAATAGTCATATAGACCATTTGTATATAACATTAGAAGAATTCATACATAATGGAATAATAATTAGCAAAAAGAAGATGGTATTAAATACACCTCACATAGAATTTTTAGGAATGGAATTAGGAGATGGGAAAATTAGACTACAACCTCATATAGTAAAGAAAATTTTAGATTATCCAGATAACCTAGAAGATACAAAACAGCTTCAATCATTTTTAGGAATTTTAAATTATGCAAGAATGTATATTCCCAACCTTAGTAAAATAATAGGACCACTATACAGTAAAACCACACCCACAGGACAAAAATATTTTAATCAGCAAGATATAGCTCTAGTTAGAAAAATAAAAGATATTTGTAAAAGCTACGGACTTACAACTCCCCTTAGAATCGTAATACATAGTAGTAAAGCAGATGCAAGCCAACTAGGATGGGGAACAATCTTATTAGCTAAGCCTAGTAAATATGATAGTAAGAATAAAGAACGATTTGTAGATACAGCTCGAAAATTTAAAGAAAAAGATACAACCATGACCAGCTTAGATTTTGAAATACTAGGAGTAGTTTATGCAATAAATAAATTTAGATTATTTTTGCACAAACCTTTTACAATTAGAACAGATTGTGAAGCAATAGTTAGATTCCATAACAAACTCAATGAGCGTAAATTAAGTACTAGAAGATGGGCAAAATTTTTAGATTGTATAGTAGGGCAAGGATACAAAGTAGAATTCGAACATATCAAAGGATTAACAGATTGGTTAAGTAGAAAAGTTTATTTAGAAAAAGAAGATAACCAGTTTAATTTTTGTGCAGATAATGGAGAACAGCAAGACCATGAACTTTGGGGGATTCTCTCTTCCCATTCATGAAGGAAGAACAAAATTCAGACCATTAACAGGAATTGAGTTAGACCCAGTTCAGCAGTGTCTTTTAGATAACCTTTGGAATAGTCAGAGCCACCCAGCTAAACGCCTTTCAAATTTTAAACTCTCAAGATATATTTTTCAAAAATCCAAAATAAACCTTTGTCAAAAAGTTTTTCTTTCTATGTAGTAGTTAAAGGAACCAAGCCTGGTAGTTACCATGATTGGATGACAGAAGTAGACCCCTTAGTAAAATATTTTCCTACTCCTCAGTTTAAAGGATTTTATGATTTTGAGTCACCAAGACCTATGCCCAAGACAAATAGGAACTAGTTATTATATTAGCCAGATAGATAAAGATTACCTGGACACTTTGAGCAAGATGAAGTCAATCATCTTTGCTACCAGTGGAGCTCCAGTTAGCCAGATAATTGGAAGCAGTAGTTCAGGTAGTAGTAGTAGTTCTAACCTCGCATGATTTTCAAAATCCTCTCCAGATGTGCAAGACATTGTGAAAGCCTTACCGTAAATTTCAAGAAAATTATGGATAAAGGCAAAAGGTCGATGAAGAGCTAGACCACCTCGAGACGAAGAAAACAACCGAGAGCAACCGCTCAACCCTAACCAATCACTTAAAAATTTAGCTCCGTAAAGAAAGCCTACCTCCTTACCCAAATTTCAGAATCAAACAACTCACAAAGGAGGAATTTGACAAATTGAGTGCTAGAATGTATTTCTTCAGCATTCTATCATTCGATCCCTTTGTGAGAAAAGCCGTAAATAGAAGACTTAAAACCCATTATTCACACCTTAGCCGAAGATAGCAGAAATAACGAGCTAGTCATTATTCAGCAATTCCTTCAAGATCTCTCCATAGCAAGAGTCAGATGCCCAGGCCTAGCCTATCAATGGCTCTATACCGATGAAGAAGAAGAGCAGCCCTGCTTAACAAAAGAAAAATGCAGAAAATATTCCGAGCATTTTGATAGATGTCAGTGTAACCTAGACTTTAGCATTTGCCTTTGCCAGATAAATTTAGCTACATTTGAGCCTTTGGAGATACAGATAAGAGGCGAAACATGTTATTTAACAACTTCAAAATTGTTAGATTACGGCTTTGTCTCTAGATTAATTTTCACAGATCCAGATCAAACAGATAGCTTTGGACACAAGCTTGCACATGCAGTACTGTGCGTAATGGAAGAATTTCAACCGTATGTGGAAGTTTTGATAGATAGCAAACTACCAGAATGGAAGGGAATATGGTGCAATCCAGCTAAACACAAAATGTACCTCAGAGGAACCTCTACATTCCCAGGATATCCAGGACTTCTCAATAGGAGACCCTGGCCGTGCCGACGATTTCCACTCAAAGACCAGCTCAATAAATGGAGAAAATTTGCCAATAACACACTAATAGCATACAATGGATATTCCGGACCTCTAGTTTGTGAAGATAAATATCAAAAGATACATTGCAATTTGGCCATCCCGGGCTATCCATTTAGCAGAGAAACATTTGTCGATGAAAGCCAGTACCTCAACTATCAACATTGCGTCATTCATGAATCATCAGTTATGGGAGAAAATGATCAAGAACTGTCCGATATGGAAGATGGGGATGACTTTTACGACCAGCTTTCAGCAGCAGATCTAGAAGACCTCTCAGATAGAATGTATGGATAGAATCCGAAAAAAAAAAAAAAAAACAGCGAGACCCGCAACAAGACTCCTACAAAATTTCAAGAAGGAAATGTTCTACGTGACTCTTTCAATTTTCAAAAATTCCAAAGACCACCTAGAAGCATCACTTCATAAGTCGACATCAATAATTGGCGCTCCAGCAGAAAAAGACAGAGACCATAGAAGATAAAGATTCTCTTCAGATATCAGAAAAATGCACGCCAGGAAAAGACAAAAAGATTTTTGTAGATATTTTTGTGTCTGTAATTATTTGAGTCTGTCAGTGATAAGGATTTTCCTTCACTCACTACTTTAATAAAGTAGATATCTCTTATCTTGCTTTATTAAAGAAAAGCTGTGAAAATCTTTATACGTGTCTTTTAATAAATTGTAATGTCAAAATTTTGTCAAAAAAGGAGGATTGAATGATATGCGATGGGGCCCAAAAGCAGTACCCGATATCATTATCCTAATCTTTATTGATAAAATTTATAAATATAAGTCAAAAGTTTGTAGATAATCTCATAGATATATAAGTTTTGTCTTTTTTCATTTTTCAAAAAGCCTAAGGTATAGGCTAACATAGGCTTTGAAGATTTGGACGTAAATTTTATGGCCAAAGATTTGAAGCTTTGTTTTATTTTCTTTTTTGAGTTGTATAAATTGGCATGCTTGCCAACGGATTGAGCAGAATGAAAAACACCACTTCACTCTGCGTTGTAAAATTTCCAACCCCTCTCAAAAAGCCTCTAAGTGTATTTTCAGAATTTCAGAGTCTGTAATATAATCTTTGTAAGTATATTTCTTATTAATATGAAGTGTGAGTAGTTTCTCTTTTTCCTTAAATATTTCAAAAGGGTAACTCTTCTATTCTAAAAATTTATTTTCTTCTTTGGAAAAAATTAAGTTTATGGGATGCTTGTTTGCTCATTAATATTACATGCTTTGAACCTTTGTAGTATCTTCAGTTTTCTAATTTGTTACTGAGTGACCTTAGCTGAAGAGCCCGTTTGAGCCGTGGATAGGCGTTGGAGGGCAAATTGTAGGCAGAAAGGGAAAAGTAAAAATTAGAGAATAAAAATATACTATGTTGAATGAGGTTTAGTCTCAAGGTGGGAGTACATGTAATGAAAACAAACATTTCTTAACAAGAATTTTTGCCATAAGAAAAGAATTTTAGAATAAAAAGAGAACAACCCGAGCAGAAATATTAAGGAAATATTGTCTATATAAGAACTTCAAAAAAAAATCAAAGTTGGTTAGCATTTAGACGTAGACATTAACTTTCAAGGAATCCCCTAGACATAGACTTTAGAAATAGACTTAGACCTTAGGAATAAAAATAAATTCAAAAAATCCAAAAAATATATGCCCTTAGATGAAGACCTTAGAAATAAAATTAAAATTAGTATTGAGATAATACAAGAATTAGAAGATCAAAAATTTAGATATCAGTTTCTTTTATCATTAGTTTCCAACAGATCTCTAGAAAATTACAGTTTAAAAAATCAGTACCTTTTATCATTAGCTTCCGGCAGATCTTTAGAAAATTACAGTTTAAAAATTTCGCAGATAAATAGACAGCTAACTATAAATCAAGAAGCCTTAAAATTAGCTATACAACAGCTAGAAGACCTTTTAGCATAACTGTAGAATTAATTAGATAATTCTCAGCCCAATCCCAAATAGTGGTAAACCACTAACGCAACCCCCAAAAAAAATGGTATCAGAGCAGTGTTCGGTTTTAGGACAGTTTAAAGTAGTTTATGCATTTTGCTTATGGTAATAGAGTAGTTTTTATTTTTGGAGATTTTAGTTATAAAATTCATATTATAGTAGCTTTTAATAATTTTAAATTAGGAGTTAATTTTGTGTATGAAAAGAGTAGAGTATCTAGATTTAGAAATCAGCAGCCATAACCATCGCCATAGCATAAATAAAAATAATTTCCGTTGTAATTTTGAAGATAGTTTTACACATCAGATTCATAGTGAACATAATCCTCAGCTAAATAGTATCATAGATTATCAGATTAATTTTGCAGAAAATATTAAAAAAGATATAGATAAAATTAGTAATCTTTTTATTTCATCCATAGAACATCTTCGTAATAATCGCAGTTTAATTAAAGATCAAGATAAAAAATTAGATTATATCCAAGATCAGTGTAGTTCTATCCTACAAAAGAGAATAGATTTAAATTTAGAAAAATTTCCCACTAAGCTAGAAATAGAAACATTAATTTCAGCTACAAATCAAATAGCTAAACAAATAGAACAGATTAATCAAATTCAAGATAATATAAAATGTAAATTAGAAATTTTAGAACAATTAGTCGTCTTAGTTTATGAGTAGTGATAAAAAGCTAATAGAGATTATCGACAATTTTAAAACAAGCGAAGATTTTCATAATAATCCGTATGAATCAAGATTTATCAAAGAGTAAGTCAATCGATAAAATAACAAAGAAGATGTAATAATATAGAAATTTTATTTTTAATTAGATTATGTGAAAAATTTGACTATCTATTAGAACAGATACCAGCTTTAGAAAATCGTCTAGCCACTTTAGAAAAAACAATACTTCAAAAGGAAAAGGAGTAGAAGTATCCAATGAGACCCCAATCTCGGATAAACGAGGAAGATATAGCTAAATATTTTGAGAAGCTTAAATTACCACCAAAGAAATCACCAGTAGAATTTATAGAAAATAAAAATGTTTAAACACTAATTAAAGGTAGCGAGTAAAAAGCGTAATGATGATGAAGATATTAAGGTAGAAGAATTTGTAGATGTAGAACAACGATAGAAAAAATTTAAGAAAGAAAATTAGAATTAATTCCACTAAATATGTGTATAGACTAGGAAAGATACATAAAAACAATATTTATTTAAACATTATAGTGAACAAATGATTAGTGTAACTCGGAAGATGAAAAGGTAGAGCTAAATTTAATAGAGAGAGAAAGTTACAGATATACAAAAAAAGAACACCTTAAAATGACTCACTTAGGATTGGTAGTAGTAGGAGTTAAGGCATTAACCGTGAGAAAATTTAGGAACTAAAGTTTTTGTATGTCTTTATGATGATAGGTTTAATGATGTAGGACAAAGTATGTTAGGCGACTATGAATTAGATATGAATGATAAAGGAGGAATAGTATATTTTATACCAGATTTCTTATTACCAACCTCAACCTTTCATAAAAAGATAAAAATAGGAATAAAAAGTAGAGGATACAAAATGAAAAAAGAAGAAAAGATTTTATTAGTTTGCACAGTGATTTTTGGTTTAGCAAAGGTCGTAAAAGTAATACTCACTATCGACTTACAAATGATCAGATGGTTAAATTATTAGGCGCAAAAGGAATAAAAGCATTACCAGCTAAAAAATTTAATTCAGAAGATAATGCTTTCTAGATTGGAAATTAGGAGATTTTTAGGACAAAAGAGATTAGCCCTCAAGATAATTTATTATATCGCATACAGATGGAAATTATGCAGTTAGATTTACTCAGTATACTTATGTAGCACCAGAAAAATCCGAAGATGATGAATTTAGCAGTGTAGATAGAGAAGAAAATCAAGATAATCGTAGTGAAATAAATCAGCTTTATGTAATGACAGAAGAAAAGACAGTATCACAAAATAAGATATATAATATTGATGAGATAGATTTAGAAAAATTTACCCTAGAAGATATGAACAAGATATTAGATGCTAGATATGATGAATACTTAGCCAGAGGAGATACCCATGATGAGGCAGTGTCATTTTTAGATCAAGAATTCCATACAGAATATGTAGATGATATTGTAGAAGATATTATACATCCCAGCAAAATATTTAGAATACCAGAACAACCTAAGGCAGAAGATACTTTTTATATGAATACAGAAAGTATAGGAACTAGTAACCCACAACCAACTGTACAAGATCCCGTAGAACCAATACAGTATACAGTAGGAGGAAGAAGGCCATTAGCAAATTCAGGACGTAGCGAAGCAGACCCAAATAAAAGCTATAAATTTCATGGAAAGCGTAGACAACCAGATATGAGTATACAATTACAACCAGCTAATAACCAGGGAACCCTTTTAGATTTAGCTAGATTCGACCCTCAGATATGGCAAGAAGTAATAGAAAGATGGGAAAAAGATGCGGTAAAGGCATGGATAAGTAATCCTTATGAGACAACTGATATGTGGGACTTTATGGAAACACTTTTAGGAGACTCAGCTTTTAATATATACTTAACATTTAAAGGAAAATATGAGGAGATAATTGGACAACTTAAGGACTTAGGAGATAACCCGTGGAATTTTACAAGTTTTATAAAAGAAATACTTATAGGATATGACCCTTCTAGACGAAATACTTATACTCAAAGCATAGCATTAACTGAATTAGATCAAATGACTTTAGGAAGTTGGAGATATATTGTACCCTTTAGTAAAGAATACTTAGCCATAGCAGCTAGAACTGGAAAAAGTTTTGATGAAGAGATAGGAAATAAATATTTCAGAAAATTACCCGGAGAACTAGGAAGAGAAATAGAAAATAAATGGTCAATTTATTATACAAACTTACCAGCTCAAATAGCCTCAGGAGAAGTAAAAATAAAAGGAAGTTTAGGAATAGGACCTAGGATAATTTTTACATTTCAAAGACTCAGAGAAAAATGTATAGAAGTTAAAATACAGAAAGATTTGAAAAAACAAAATTATGGTTTTTGTAGCAGTGTAATATATACCCCTCAGCAATATGAAGATAAACACAATAGGAAAAAATACAAAAAATATGGAAAATATGGAAAAGAAAAATATTGGAAGAAAAATTATAGAAAACCATGGAAAAGACAGAAATTCATTAGGAAAAGTAGAACTTTTAATAGTACAAATTATAAGAAATTACCCAAAGATGAAAAAGATAAAAGAAAACAAAAATATGTTAGAAAACCCAATAGTAAAAAATGCAATTGTTATATATGTGGAGAACCCAATCATTTTGCAAAAAATTGCCCAAAAAGATACAAGCCTAATACTAATAAGCAGATAGAAAGATTAAATATTATAAAAGACTTAGAAGAAGATATAGTCAGCATAAATAGTGATGATTCAGATGTATATAGTATAGTCAGTAATTATGAATATCAATTAGAAGCTATAAGCTCAGATAGTGATTCAGGAAGTGATACCGATGTAGATAATCTTTTAGGACAGCTTAACCAAGAAATAGGGAAGACTCAGGATATTTTCTTTATGATGGAATGTAATCCAGATACTGAATGTCAGCATAGTTTTCAAATAGGATTAGGATTTGATACAACTAGATGCAGCTATTGTAATTGGTTTCCAGCTAGAAATAAAAGAGCTCAGTGTTTATTATGTAGCATAACCTATTGCATAATTTGTTTAGAAAAATTAAATATGACACATAAGATAAAATTAGAAAATAACAGAGAAGATCATAGTATAGAAAGTAGAGAATTGAGACTAGCAAATAGAGAATTAGAAGTACAAATATGAGAACTTACACTTCAAATAAGAGAGATAGAAACTAAAACTAGTTTTGACATAGAATGTTTAGAATTAGAAAATAAACAGCTTAAACAGCAGTTAGAACAACTTCATAGTAGATACCCTTTGAAAGATAAATTAGTCGAAGATCATATGAACTCTTTAGAATTAGTCAATTTAGTTGATTCTCAACCCTTTAGTCAATACTCTCAGACTCAACCAGATAGTACATATTTATCATTTAATTACCCTGTTATACCCAAATCTAATTTAGTCGAGATTTCTTGTGTAATTAAGTATGTAGAAAAAACCCTTAGCATAGATGCCATGATAGATACAGGAGCCAGTAAATCATACATAGAACAGCATGTAGTTCCCCCCGGATGGAGTACAGCCTTAGCAACACCAGCTTTAGTCAGCATAGCCGACGGCACTAAACAGACATATCCGCATTGCATTAATGGTGCCCAGATTAGTTTTCACCATCTAGGTTCTCAAGATCAGCACATAGAATGGTTCCCATTACACCAAGTTTGGATCGGAAATAGCAGACAGAATCATCCTTTCATTCTAGGACTTAACTTTATACTTAGCTTACAAGGCGGTATGTTTATCAGCCAACACAACATCAGCTTCTTTAAACAAACAGTCAATACACCCACAGCTTATGCCCTTAGCACCATAGCCCATTCATCAGAGTTGCGTGCGAAGCGTGGTGGTACCATAGGAGTAGATTCAATTCCTGTTAGTTTTTTATTCCCTAGTAGAAAAATTTTTCCCGAGCTAGCCCAAACATACATACCAAATGAGATAGAAAATATTTCTTTAGATAAATTAGATATGGAAAATTATGAAAATTATAAGATAGAAGATTTTGAAGAAGTTCATTTTGAAGATAAAGGAGATTATTGGAATTTAGAAGATTTTCTAGAAATAGCTAACTTAGAATTAATTTTTGCAAAAATAGGAAAAATAAAGAAAAACCAAAATACACCGTAACGTAAAAAGATTTAGATGAGATAATAAGATTAGTGAAACAATGTAAATTTTAGGAGAACAACCCATGAAATATTGGGAGAGAAATAAAATTTTAGTCAGTCTAGATATAAAAAATAGAGATTATAGGATTACATCAGCACAAATAGATCATACGCCAGCAGATATAGAAGAATTTAGAACTCAGATTAAAGAATTGTTAGACTTAGGTGTAATTAGACCTAGTAATAGTCCACATAGAAGTGCAAAGATTTATGGTTAGAAATCATGCGAGATAAAGAGAGGAAAAGCTAGAATGGTAATAAATTATAAAAGATTAAATGATAATACGTAAGATGATAAATACAATATACCGGATAAAGATCGACTTATAAATAGAATACGACAAAGAAAGATATTTAGTAAATTTGATTGTAAATCGATTTTGGCGATAAAAATGGAAGAGGAAAGTACACCATGAACATCTTTTTGGTCCCCTCAAGGACATTATGAATGGCTAGTTATGCCCTTTGGATTAAAAAATGCACCTTCCATATTTCAGCGTAAAATGGATAGTATATTTAATAAATATAGTTTCATACTGGTATACATAGATGATATTTTAGTATTCAGTCCAGATAAAAATAGTCATATAGACCATTTGTATATAACATTAGAAGAATTCATAAATAATGGAATAATAATTAGCAAAAAGAAGATGGTATTAAATACACCTCACATAGAATTTTTAGGAATGGAATTAGGAGATGGGAAAATTAGACTATAACCTCATATAGTAAAGAAAATTTTAGATTATCCAGATAAACTAGAAGATACAAAACAGCTTCAATCATTTTTAGGAATTTTAAATTATGCAAGAATGTATATTCCCAACCTTAGTAAAATAATAGGACCACTATACAGTAAAACCACACCCACAGGACAAAAATATTTTAATCAGCAAGATATAGCTCTAGTTAGAAAAATAAAAGATATTTGTAAAAAGCTACCAGACTTACAACTCCCCTTAGAATCAGAATACATAGTAGTAGAAACAGATGCAAGCCAACTAGGATGGGGAACAATCTTATTAGCTAAGCCTAGTAAATATGATAGTAAGAATAAAGAACGCATTTGTAGATACAGTTCTGGAAAATTTAAAGAAAAAGATACAACCATGACCAGCTTAGATTTTGAAATACTAGGAGTAGTTTATGCAATAAATAAATTTAGATTATTTTTGCACAAACCTTTTACAATTAGAACAAATTGTGAAGCAATAGTTAGATTCCATAACAAACTCAATGAGCGTAAATTAAGTACTAGAAGATGGGCAAAATTTTTAGATTGTATAGTAGGGCAAGGATACAAAGTAGAATTCGAACATATCAAAGGTAGTGACAATAGATTAACAGATTGGTTAAGTAGAAAAGTTTATTTAGAAAAAGAAGATAACCAGTTTAATTTTTGTGCAGATAATGGAGAACAGGAAGACCATGAACTTTGGGGGATTCTCTCTTCCCATTCATGAAGGCAAAATAAAATTCAGATCCTTAACAGGAATTGAGTTAGACCCAGTTCAACAGTGTCTTTTAGATAACCGTTGGAATAGTCAGAACCACCCAGCTAAACGCCTTTCAGCCTTAAACTCTCTCAGTATATATTTTTCAAAAATCCAAAATAAACCTTTGTCAAAAAGTTTTTCTTTCTATGTAGTAGTTAAAGGAGCCAAGCCTGGTATTTACCATGATTGGGTAGAAGTAGACCCTTTAGTAAAACTTTGTCCTTTACCTCGGTTTAAAGGATTTTATGATTTTGAGTCAGCCAGTACCTATGCCCGAAGACAAATAGGAACTAGTTACTTTATTAGCCAGATAGCTAAAGATTACCCGACACATTGAGCAAGATGAAGTCAATCATCTTTGCTACCATGGAGCTCGATTAGCCGATAATTGGAAGCGAGTTCAGACAAGAGTAGTAGTAGTCCTAACCCTCGCATGATTTTGTAATCCTCTCCAGATGTGCAGACATTGTGAAGGCCTTACCAGAAATTTCAAGAAAATTATGGATAAAGGCAAAAAGGTCAGTGAAGAGCTAGACCAGCTCCGAGACGAAGAAAAACAATTGAGAGCAACCATTCGAACCCTAACCAATCAGTTTAAAAAATTAGCTCCAGAAAGAAAGCCTACCTCCTTACCTAGCCCAGAAATCAAACAACTCACCAGTGAGGAATTTGACAAATTGAGTGCTAGAATGTATTTCTTCAGACATTCTATCATTCGATCTCTTTGTGAGAAAAGCCAAGAAATAGAAGACCTAAAACCCTATATTTACACCCTAGCCGAAGATAGCAGAAATAGCGAATTAGTCATTGTTCAGCAATTTCTTCAGGACCTTTCCATAGCAGGAGTTGACTATCCCGGCTTAGCTTATCAGTGGATCTATAATTATGAAGACGAAGAGCAGCCCTGTTTAGATGAAGAAAAATGCAATAGGAGATCTGAGCATTTTGGAAGATGTCAGTGTAACCTAGATTTCAGTATTTGCCTTTGCCAGATAAAGTTAGCTACATTCGAGCCATTGGAGATAGAAATCAGAGTCGAGATTCGTTATCTAACAGCCCCAAAATTGTTATATTATGATTTTGTCTCTAAATTAATTTTCACAGATCCAGAATAGACAAATAGCTTTGGACATAAGCTTGCTTATACAGTACTGGGTGTAATGGAAGAATTTCATCCGTATGTGGAAGCTTTGATAGATAGCAAACTACCAGAATGGAAGGAAATATGGTGCAACCCAGCTAAGTATAAGATGTATCTCAGAGGAACCTCAAGATATCCAGCACTTCTCAATAGAAGACCCTGGCCATGTAGGAGATTTTCACTCAAAGACTAGCTCAACAAATGGAGAAAATTTGCCAGCCACTCTCTATTAGCGTATAATGGAAATTCTGGACACTTAGTTTGTGAAGACAGATATCAGAAGATACATTGTAATTTAGCCATCCCAGGATATCCATTCAGCAAAGAGACATTTGTCGAAGAAAGTCAGTACCCTAACTATCGGCATGGAGTCTCTCATAAGTCACCAGAAATCGACGGACAGGATCAAGAATGGTTCGATGAACCACCCATGGGAGATGACGGAGATGACTTTTTCGATCAATTCTCTACAGCAGATCTAGACGATCTCTCAGATAGAATGCATGGGTAATGCCCAAAAAAAAAAAAAAAAAAAAAAAAAAAACAGCGGGACCCGCAACAAGACTCCTACAAAATTTCAAGAAGGAAATGTTCTACGTGACTCTTTCAATTTTCAAGAATTCCAAAGACCACCTAGAAGTATCACTCCATAAGTCGACATCAATAATTGGCGCTCCAGCAGAAAAAGACAGAGACCATAGAAGATAAAGATTCTCTTCAGATATCAGAAAAATACACGCCAGGAAAAGACAAAAAGATTTTTGTAGATATTTTTGTGTCTGTAATTATTTGAGTCTGTCAGTGATAAGGATTTTCCTTCAGTCACTACTTTAATAAAGTAGATAATGAACGTCATAAAGACGTTCATAAAGACGACGTGACATTTTTAATTTTTTTTCGTCATAAAGACGACGTGACATTTTTAATTTTTTTTCTCAGCACGTTAATGTTCTTTTACTTTAATTTTAAATTTGAATGGTTGAATTATATATTTTAATAATGAACGTCTTGTTATCATAAAAAAACAGAAGATCATTATAAAAAAAATCACGGTACACGACATTTAATAATTTGGGAAATATACAAACAACATATTTGTTTTTGGTAGACTAATTATATTATATTATCATTTTTAAAACTGTTAGGTGTCGTTTGGTAACACTTACGTTTTCAGTTTTTTGTTTATATTTATAAAAATTTTAAAAATTCAAATAAAAACTTATTTGGTAAAATTTTTAATTTATAAATCAATGGTCTCAGTTTATAAATTTAGCCAAAAAATGAAAACACAAAAAATGTGTTTTCATTTTGAGTTTTCAGTTTTTTTTTTTTTTTTAACCACCCAACACTAGCTACCACCCGCCACAATTTTCCACCACCGTCTTTCGCTACTACCACCCACTACCTACATCCCACCACCATTTGCCACCACCACTCACCACCCATCTGCTACTACTACCCACCACCCGCCACCACCACTCACTAGCCAGCCACCACCACCACCACCACCGCCACTGCCACCACCACCACCACCACTCACCACCCACCTACCATCCACCCGACACCCATCATTACCATCCATCGCCCGCTACCACCACCCGCCACCTACTTGCCACCACCACTCACCACCCACTAGCCACCACCACCACCACCACTATCACCCACCACCCACCGCCACCACTACCCACCACCCACTCACCACCTACCACCACGCACCGTTACCCACCCACCCACCCACCACCACCACCACCACCACCACCGCCATCTACCCACTACCACCACCACCGCCATCTACCTACCACCACTACCCATTCGCTACAACCTACCACCCGCCACCGTTACCCACCCACCCATCACCACCTACCCGCCACCATCCGCCACCCACCTGCAGCCACCACCACCACCACCCACTCACTACCATACCACTACCCGCCACCGTCACCCACCGTCACCCACCTATCCACCACCCGCCACCACCCAGCAACCACCCAACACCACCTACCATCCGCCACCCACCCACCTGCCACCACTGCCCACTCGCTACCACCCATCACCCACCATCCGCCACTATCACCCATTCATCCACCACTACCACCCACCGCCATCCGCCATCCGCCACCCACCTGCCACCTCTACTCACCACCCGCCACCACTTTCTACTATCGTCTTCCGTCGCCACTTGCCACCACTTGCCATTTCTCATTCTTTTTTATATTTTAAATTTTTTTTAAACATTTTGTCAATTAGCAAACGCGTTTGTAGTTTATGTTTTTCTAAAAATAAAAAAAATAATAATTTATAAAATTTTTGTAAATATAAACTGAAAACGTAAACGTTACCAAACATACCCTTAGTATTGGAGTTACGTTCATATTCTATGTCTGTATTTGTACATGATTATGAAAAATGATTGATAATATCTTATTCATCTGAACATTTCTTTTGATCTCTCATTTTGGATTTCACAATCGCTTGGAGCATCCTCAGCAGCCTCTCCAAATTGTTCCCTTATCTATTTTAGGGGGTTGGAACTTCTTTATACCTCCCTATCAGCTCCCTTATAAGTCACCTTAAACTAATAATTGCTACGGTGACTCCCTACAAATAGGGAGTCACTGTAGCTCCATTATATCTAACAAAATTGGTTCGTCGATCATCCATCCGGACGTCCGGCTGGTTGACTCCTTAGATGTCTGACCAGTTGATTGGCTAGTGACCCCCTTAGTCACTGCTCTCAGAAGAAGACACCAAAAGCAGACACCAAAAGCACTTGCATACATGTATAAAGATTCATCATCATCACCATATATATCTCTCTCTCCATTCATACAATCTGGTGTGAATCTCCCACAAAACCCATTTTTTATCTCCATTTTCTAACTCTTTCATGTTCATCTTTCGATTTTCTGATTAAAGCCCATTGCTTTCTAAACTGGGTTGCTGAGTTCAAATTTATCTGGGAAGTGTATGTCACGACCCAAACCCGGTACCCAAAGGCTCGGCGTCGTAACAAGATAGAAATAATGTAATTCGGATAATTCTGTAGTCACAACGCAAGCGGATAAATTAAATAAATTAAAATAAATAACTGGGTACCAACTGTTTATTTAAAAGGAACTAAAACATAGTTACTTGAACTTCATTGTACTACAAGAATCTAATAATAAAAGATAGAAAACAAAATAACAGAGCGATTCATTTTCCCATCTTGATCCTGCTAAATTTCGTCACCTGAAAGGGGTAACAGCTATAAGCACATAGCAGAGTGAGAAATATCATACTATGAGTGTAGGGGCACAAAATGGCCATGGATATTTATTTAAGCTAAAATATTAACATAAATTAGGTTGAGTTGAATACACAAATTAATTAAGTGCCAAAAACTAAAATAATCACTGTAACCACGGTACATCACTAAAGTAACAATCACTACAGAGGTCAATGGATCCATGACAACACTGGACCACAAAGTGGTCAAACACTAGCCAATGGTTATTTTAAGTCTCCCAAGGCATGGGACTTCCGTGTGGTACTCACAAAACATATTTTCATATAAGGTCATAATCAAATATTCTTTAAAATATAAACAAACATATTCATGGGTTTTCTTTTAAGCAAATAGGGTTCAGAAATAAATCCACGTAACTGAAATGTTTATAAAACATAATTTTTATTAATATACTAACAAAACATAACTAGTATAAAATAGATTTTGGTAAGTCAAAATATCAGTAAAATACATTTTGGTAACCCAAGGTATAATATAACCCACCTTAACTTAATTCCTTTATCCTTTCTTTCCACCACCACTCAAGATGCTCACCCGTGCGTCCTCTTATCTACTTTCTATTTTTTTTGTTGCTTTAACATGCCACTCTTTCCTATTTATAGGAAGGTAAATCGTGGGTAGCAAGTCACGGAAAGTTTCGAAATTTTGACGCGTGTAAAACTTGGTATTTACTCCGGTCCACCCTTATCCATTTTATTAATTAACTTGTTTGAATTCTATCTTTTACTTGACCATTGACTCCATCGTCTTAAGACTTAGACATATTTTGACCATTTGACCATTTTTAAAAAAAAAGAAAAAGTTATTACCTTCTTTGGTAATTCAAGATGACTCCTAAAACTTACGTATAATGATAAGTTAGGTTCATGTCTAAAAACCTCACTACCCAACTATAAATCACCACTTACCACTTACTAAAATATTTAATATGTAATATTTCACAACGTATTTCTTTAATCATAAAATTCCCAATCTCCTAAATTATGCATTTATTTATTATCATTTATTTATTATTATTATTGTCACTACATGTATATATATATATACTTATTTTATTATTATTATTTATTTATTTTATCGTAATGTTAAATTTAAAACATTCGGGTGTCACATTTCTTCTCTCCTTAAAAGAAGTTTGTTCCCAAACTTGACGTACCTTGATTTTCGAAGAGGTGTGGGTATTTGGCTCGCATTTGGCTTTCAGTTTCCCACATTGCTTCTTCGATACGATAGTTTCTCCATAAGACCTTTACGAGGGGTATAGCTTTATTTCGAAGGATCTGATCACGACGATCGAGAATCTATACAGGTTGCTCTTCGTAAGAGAGATCTTCTTGGACTTCTAGGTTCTCATGATCGACAACATGCTTTGAATCTCGAAGATATCGACGAAACATCGAAACGTGAAACACATTATGGACATTGGATAGTTCGGGTGGAAGCGCAAGACGATATGCTACAGAACCCATCCTTTCGAGTATCTTGAATGGGCCGATGTAACGTAGTCTTAACTTTCCTCTTTTCCCAAATCGGATTACCCCTCTTGTCGGTGAGATTTTAAGGAACGCATGATCTCTTATTTGAAATTCTAAGTCTCGTCTTTGTGTATCTGCATAGCTTTTCTGGCGACTCTGGGTAGTGCGAATTCGTTGTTGGATGAGTTGAATTTTATCACTCGTTATTTGTACGATCTCAGGGCCTAATAATTTTCTGTCTTCGATTTCTGTCCAACATAGAGGTGATCGACATCTTCTTCCATACAGTGCCTCGTACGGTGCCATTCCAATACTTGCATGGTAGTTATTATTATACGCGAACTCCACTAAAGGTAGATGATCATCCCAGTTACCTTTGAGGTCTAGGACACACAAACGTAACATATCTTCCAAGGTCTGTATCGTCCTTTCAGATTGCCCATCAGTTTTTGGGGTGATAAGCCATGCTAAACCTTAGAGTGGTTCCCATAGCTTCTTGTAATTTATTCCAGAAGTGAGACATGAAATGGGAGTCTCTGTCGGATACGATTGAAACTGGGATGCCATGCAAGTGAACGATTTCCTTAATGTAAAAAGTAGCGAACTTAGAGAGGGAGTACATGATTCTGATTGGTAGAAAATGCGCCGACTTCGTCAATCGATTTACGATAACCCATATTGCATCATTCTTCAAGACTAATTGCGGTAGCCCGACCACGAAGTCCATAGGAATGTGTTCCCACTTCCATTCAGGAATAGGGAGTGGTTGCAACATTCCTGCAGGTCTCTAATGTTCCGCTTTAACTTATTGACAACGCAGGCATTTGGAGACATGGCTTGCTATGTCTTTCTTCATTCCTGTCAACCAGAAGTGTTCCCGCAGATCGTGATACATCTTCACATTGCCAGGATGGATCGCAACCCTCGAGCTATGAGCTTTTACTAATATCTTCTTCTTGAGTTCTGGAAGGTCGGGTACGCAAATTCGATTTCGAAATTTTAGCATCCCATTGCTTATTGTAAAATCAAGATCAGGCGTTTTTCCTTACTCCTCGTACTTTTTCTTCAAAAGTTTATCTTCACATTGGCGGGCTCTAATTTCTTCAATCAACTCGGGTTCCACGATTATGTTGGCGAGCAATCCATGGATCTTGCGAGGAACGAGGGTACATGCCAAACTTTTGGTCGTTTTTCGACTTAGTGCGTCTGCTACTACATTAGCTTTACCGGGATGATGATGGATCTCTATATCGTAGTCCTTCATAAATTCTAGCCATCGTCGTTGCCTCATATTCAATTCCTTCTGTGTAAACAGATATTTGAGACTTTTGTGATCAGTGTAGATTTCACAGGCTACTCCGTAGAGATAATGACGCCAGATTTTGAGGGCGAAGATCACCGCAGCCAATTCTAGATCATGAGTTGGATAGTTCCTTTCGTGAGTCTATAGTTGGCGAGAGGCATAAGCAATGACCTTCCCGTTTTGCATAAGAACGCAACCCAAACCATTGTATGAGGCATCGCTGTAAATTATAAACCCTTCTGCTTCCGCGGGGACTGCTAGTATTGGAGTCGTCACGAGTCTGTCCTTCAATTCTTGGAAACAACGTTCCTACTTGTCCGTCCATTCAAAGGGTGTGTTCTTTTGAGTTAGCTGGGTTAAGGATGAAGCTATCTTCGAGAAGTCTTGCACAAAGCGCCAGTAGTAGCTGGGTAGGCCCAAGAAACTTCGAATCTCTGATACGTTAGTAGGTCGTGGCCAATCCACGATTGCTGCAACCTTTTGGGGATCAACTGAAATGCCCTCTTTGTTAATGACGTGACCGAGGAAGTGTACACTAGTGATCCATAATTTGCATTTCTTTAACTTGGCATAAAGTTTGTGATCACGTAATGTCTGTAGAACTTTTCGCAAGTGGTGTTCATGATCTTCTGGCGATTTGGAGTATATGAGAATGTCGTCAATGAAGACAATGACAAACTCGTCAAGATAGGGTTTGAACACTCGATTCATGAGGTCCATAAAGGCCACTGGAGCATTGGTGACGCCAAATGGCATGACGAGGAACTCGTAGTGCCCGTAACGGGTTCTGAAGGCAGTCTTTTCGATGCTTTCTGTTTTGACTTTTAGTTTATGGTAACCAGAATGCTAGTCAATTTTTGAGAACACTTGGGCGCCTTGCAGTTGATCAAACAAGTTGTCAATTCGTGGCAGGGGGTACCGATTTTTTATGGTGACTTTATTTAGCTCTCGATAGTCGATACATAACCTCATTGTACCATCCTTTTTTTTTACGAACAGTACCGGAGCTCCCCATGGTGAGGTACTTGGTCGGATGAAGCCTTTGGTCAGTAGTTCTTGGAGTTGAGTTTTTAGTTCTTTCAATTCTGCCATGGACATGCGGTGAGGGGTCTTTGAGATTGGTTGTGTACCAGGTTAGGTTTCAATGGTGAACTCGATTTCCCGATCAACTAGGGTGCCAGGTAGGTCTTTAGGAAATACATCCGGAAATTCTCGAATTACGGGGATTGTATCAAGTGTGGGGGTCTCTTGTTGAGTATCAATCACATAACAGATACAACCACAACAACCCTTTCTTAGCAGCGTTGGGCTGTTATGAAGGACATAATACAGGGAGGGAGAGAGGCTCCAGTTCCTTCGAAGACAAGCTCGAGTTGGTTTGGTGACCTGAAGAATACCTTTTTGGTTTTACAATCGATAGAGGCACGATTAGCAGCTAACCAATCCATTCCTAAGATTACATCAAAGGTACTAATGCCAAGGGGTATCAAGTCTACGTGTAAGGTTTCACCTTTTAAGGATACAGTACAAGATTTGTATACATTAGTACTGAGGGCGGAATTTCCAGAGGAAAAAGACACAGATAGTATGTATCCTAAGGGTTTGGGTGTTGATGTCAACTTGGTAGCAAAGTGTGGTGTAACAAAAGAATGAGTTGAACCAGAGTCAAAGAGAACATGGGCTAAGTGACCACAAACAGAGAGTGTACCTAACACAACATTTTTAGTAACTTCTGGGTTTCCAAGCACCAGGGCAAAAGCTCTTCCTTGGCCTTTTTGGTCCTTTCTCGCTCCTTCAGGTACTGTGGGTTTTCGAACTGGTTCAAAGGGGCGGACGAGCGTTGGACAATCCCTCAGCCAATGGCCAACTTGGCCACATCTAAAGCATGCTCTCGTATCTTGACGGCATGGTCCCCAATGAATCCGTCCACAGGTAGAGCAAGCTAGAGTGGTGCCTCCTTTAGGGTTTGCAGGACTTTGATTGCTTGCACCGGTTGAATTGGTTGTGCTCGTATTTATTCTCTTGGGAGGTGCGATACCGGGCCTTCTGTTATCTCTTTCCCAAAATCGCTTCCTCTGACTTGGCTCCCAGATCGCAAGGCTTTAATCTCTTTTTCCGCAATGTATGCTCGATCTACCACCGCCGCATAGGTTGGTAGTTTCAAAACCTCCAGCCTATCCTTAATTTCAGGATCCAACCCTGTTTCAAATTTCCTGGCTTTTCGAGCTTCGGTGGGAATGACATATGTCGCGAACCGGGCTAGCTGTGTGAACTTACTTTCATATTCGGCCACTGTCATGGTTTCTTGCCTTAGATGTATGAATTCTGACGTTTTTTATTCCCGTAGTGAATCTAGAAAGTACTTTTCATAGAATACTTCTAAAAATCTCGCCCAAATCACAATATCTTCTTTTTCTAGGGTAAGGAGCCACCATTCTTGTGCATCCTCTTTGAAGGTGAAGGTGGCAAAAGTCACTTTCTGTCTTTCTGTGCAAGGTAGTACGCGGAAGATTTTCTCCATGTCCCTGACCTAGGCCTCTGCTACTAGTGGGTTTGGACTGCCGATAAACGTGGTGGGTTTCAGCTCTTGAAATTGTTTAATCGTAGTCGGTTATTCTCGTCTTTCTAATGTCCCATTGGTTATGTTGCTTTGCAAGGCTTGTAAAAAGTTGGTGACTGCCCTTTCCATGACCTGTTCCATTGGGATGGTACCGCTGACTGATGATCCGGTTTCATTTCCTTCGTTGGCTATTACTACAAGGCAAAATGATATAAGCGTGACATCACATTGAGACAATTTTGATACAACGTCATATATAACATATTAGTTCTATTATCACCACATTCGTATATACCGTATTAGTTTTGCTATTAATATCACCACTTTCATATATAACATATTAGTTTTACCATCATGTTAATATTACCATATTAATACCATATACACCATTGTTACCATACATAGGGCGTTAGTCTGGCGGTCACAAATTAATGTCTAATCCTACTAATACAAAAAGATTACACTACTCATGGTCAGCTCACAAAAAGGGTCTTCTGGTTAGACATCTAGAATGGTTCATTAGGCCACCAGGAAAACTAGCTTCAGAAAACTGGTCCATGAAACAATCCCGGAAACTCACTTTGCATGATGGACTCAAACTTCCACCCACTAAGCTCAACTCCGAAGCAGCTCCATACTACCTGAACCATATAAATAGGAGTACCGTGATCATAACCCCAGAATTCCCGTCCAGTAATTCGTATCGGTGCCTCCAGGTATAATGCACCGTTGGTAAAGTCCACAGCTGGGATATAGACAATGTGCTGGGGAGGTGGTGTCGTGGTGCGAATATGGCTACTAGGATATGCGGGTCCCCTCCTCTCTACAAAGCCTACGGGTAGAGGTGCGACCAGAAAATGTGGTGGTTCTAGGTTCGGAGCAAGACCAACAACGTGGGTCGACCTTATATACCTTTCACGAGTGCTACCTCGGCTAAGTCTCTAGAATAATAAGTCCTCATCGGGTCAGCCTGTAAATAAACGGATCTTTCCATGAGATGGTCAAGTGTTTGATGGGCTTGCTTGACAAGACTCTCTGAGTCACCCCAGCCCTCTAATTGGTTCGGAAGGAGATGAACTTCTGGGGGCTCGTACCAGAATAGCTCCAATAGGTTTGTTATGTCCTATAACACAAGAAAACTTAGCCTAAACATACAGATAACATGGTTTATTTGCATTAGACATACTACATAACACCAAATTATACAAGTTTAATTCATATATGTTCTTTTTTTTTCTTTTTTTTTTTTGTAAATAATGTGAAAATTATATAAAATTTTAAAACTTGTACTATATATATATTTTTATTTATTTATTTATTCATTTAATTATTTATTATTGTTATTATTTAAAAAAAAAAAAAAAAAAACCACGTCTCTGATACCACTTTTGTCACGACCCAAACCCGGTACCCAAAGGCTCGGCGTCGTAACAAGATAGAAATAATGTAATTCAGATAATTCTGTAGTCACAGCGCAAGCGGATAAATTAAATAAATTAAAATAAATAACTGGGTACCAACTATTTATTTAAAAGGAACTAAAACATAGTTACTTGAACTTCATTATACTACAAGAGTCTAATAATAAAAGATAGAAAACAAAATAAAATAGCGATTCATTTTCCCATCTTGATCCCGCTAAATTTCGTCACCTGAAAGGGGTAACAGCTATAAGCACATAGCAGAGTGAGAAATATCATACTATGAGTGTAGGGGCACAAAATGGCCATGGATATTTATTTAATCTAAAATATTAACATAAATTGGGTTGAGTTGAGTACACAAATTAATTAAGTACCAGAAACTGAAATAATCACTGTAACCACGGTACATCACTAAAATAATAATCACTACAAAGGTCAATGGATCCATAACAACACTGGACCACAAAGTGGTCAAACACTAGCCAATGGCTATTTTAAGTCCCCCAAGGCATGAGACTTCCGTGGTGGTACTCACAAAACATATTTTCATATAAGGTCATAATCAAACATTCTTTAAAATATAAACAAACATATCCATGGGTTTTCTTTTAAGTAAATAGGGTTCAGAAATAAATCCACGTAACTGAAATGTTTATAAAACATAATTTTTATTAATATACTAACAAAACATAACTAGTATAAAATAGATTTTGGTAAGTCAAAATATCAGTAAAATACATTTTGGTAACGCAAGGTATAATATAACTTACCTTAACTTAATTCCTTTATCCTTTCTTTCCACCACCACTCAAGATGCTCACCCGTGCATCCTCTTATCTACTTTCTATTTTTTTTTTTTGTTGCCTTAACATGCCACTCTTACCTATTTATAGGAAGGTAAATCGTGGGTAGCAAGTCACAGAAAGTTCCAAAATTTTGACGCGTGTAAAACTTGGTATTTACTCTGATCCACCTTTATCCATTTTGTTAATTAACTTGTTTGAATTCTATCTTTTACTTGACCATTGACTAATCCATCTTCTTAGGACTTAGACATATTTTGACCATTTGACCATATTTTTTTTTTTTAAAGTTATTACCTTTTTTGGTAATTCAAGATGACTCCTAAAACTTACGTATAATGATAAGTTAGGTTTATGTCTAAAAACCTCACTACCCGACTATAAATTACCACTTACAACTTACTAAAATATTTAATGTGTAATATTTCACAACGTATTTCTTTAACCATAAAATTCTCAATCTCCTAAATTATGTATTTATTTATTATCATTTATTTATTATTATTATTATTCTCACTACATGTATATATATACTTATTTTATTATTATTATTATTATTTATTTATTTATTTTATCGTAATGTTAAATTTAAAATATTCGGGTGTCACAGTGTACATCAATTTCTCAAGACATTTTCTGTGTAGAAGTGGAATTGGGCATCTTCAATGTTCATATTTTTAATTTCAATCCAAGAAGAAGATGAACAAGTGAAAGAATAAGAAAAGAATATTTTAATAATATTTTAGGGAAAGAATGGAGAGTTTGTTGAGAGAAATAAATGAAAAAGTGATTTCTAAAATAGGGAATAAATTTTTTAATAATATTTTAAGATAAAAGTTAAGTAAACTACTGCAAATGCTCTTAAAATTCAATTGTCCCGTATAGAGATACTAAATCCAATAGGTTATTAATCCATATTTTAATTTTGTTAACCAAACATAAAAGTATGTATTCTAATTTGATGACTATGTCCATTTAAATAAGGAAAATTATATTCATATATAAAATTCATACAAAAATTTAACAAAAACGATGTAATAATGTCATTATTGTAAATAAATCCATCTTCAATTATATTTTGTTTTGAAGTGAAAAAACACATTATTATGTTTGAAAATTAGATATGAATTTTTTATTTTTATATAATTATTCTTTATATAAACATGGCCATAGTATATATAAAAAAAATTTTAAAAAAATAGTTGAGGTGTATATGCAAATTGCACATATTATAAGAATGAAGAAGAGTTCAAACAAAAGGATCCATTTTCTATATATGTCCTAATCAACTCCACCAGATGGAGTCATTTTTTACTCTAATTCTAGTTTGTACTCTTGTTGGGTACTTGGTTGAGAGGTAGTTCACGTTTTCATACATTGGAGCCTTGAAAATCACTGAAAGTCAAAGCATTTACAGACATGATATCCTAATTTATAGGATAATTGTTGTGAGTCTAATGTAAATTTTTTCTTGAAAATATTTTTTAGGGTTTTATTTTATGTTAGTTTTTCTGTCCATGCCTCTCTCTCAATACTACAATTGTTAATTTATTATTCAAATTGTTGCCTCTCTCTCATAAATTAAGGGAACAATCCTTAATGTTATATAATTTTTTCTTACAAACTTAATTTACAAATTATTATAATAATTGAATTATTCTTATCATTTAATTTTAAATATTAAAAATTTATTATTGTCAATTTAATAAAAAAAAATTACATAACATTTTTTTCTTTCTTTTAATAGATGCAGTTATCAAGACCTTAGGTTGTTTGGAAAGTAGATTAAAAGTTAATTTTTTGATTTTTTATAATTTTTAAAATATATATATATATATATATATAAATAGAGAAATAATACGAGTCGAAAGAGATTGAAAGTATCCGTGATCACCCAAATGTATTGAAATGTATGTTTTGTGGTGGAAAAAGCTCAATTTGTTGAATTTACTTCGTAAATTTCAAATGGGGAGACAAGATGGTCAAGTCAGTGTCTAATAAAAGAATGGGACAATAATTTCTACGAAAAATGGTAAATTCCATGACATTTGGCAAACTTGCTTGACTTTGACTTTCTTACTGTTAAAAGCTTTACAGAAGGTTGATTTGATCAATCATTTTTGGATTGCAAGAGCCAAGTAACACCGGAGCTCCCTCCTTCATATCCTTCTAAATTTTAGGGATGGTAATTTGAATTTGAGCTGACGGGGATTCGCCTCTCCAATCTTGATTAGAATGATTTTTTTAAAAAAAAATATCTTGATAGGTCAAGAATAGTATTCGAAAATAAATTTTCGACAACTTTCAAGCCGTGAACGGTGATAGGTTCCTCTACCCTAGCCTCGTCCCCGTTACTAGCAAAGCAAGGTATGCTTCAAAGTCCTCCAATTTTTACAATTTCCTAAGCAGCTCAGGAGGCTAAATCACAATAGAGAAAGAAAAAAAAAAAAAAGAAATTATGTAAAGAAATCATAAAATGGCCTACTAAATAAATACATTGATATGTAAGGAATTGAAAAGTAGAAGAGAGGGACTTGAAAGGGGAGGAGCTCTGAAGCCAAGAGAGACACCTTTGGACTCAGTTCTCGCGGCTCGAATTACGAGCTTTCTCACCCACAACGGATTATGGAGTTGCAGAGGAGAGAGGCCCAATTTTGAGGACAGAGAATAAGCGGACATAGAAGAAAAAGAACACAGAGAATGGTTAACGAGCACCTGAGGCTCAATAAACGTATGCCGGCGTTGGACACAGTTACTGCAACCGTGGCCATGAGAGAGAGAGAGAGAGAGAGACAATTATTGCTCTGAAATTGGAAGTGGTTCGCCGGAGAGCTTTGCATTATTTGAGAGAGAAGGATATTTTTCGTGGTCAGGGAAACCCGATCCTTGTTAGGGGATGGGGGCGAGGAGGTGATGGGTTCCTTGCTGGGGATCGGGGGCAGGAACAGGAACGGTGATACCTTCAGGGATCGGGGACGAGGAGTGTAATCCTCGGCCCCGCCCCAGCTCGTTGCCATTCCTGCTTTTGGTCATAGATTTGAGTACTAATTTAGAAAATAAAATAGAAAAAATAAATGATATATAATTTATATTTTATTCATATTTCATTTACTTTTTTAATTTTCTTTTCCAAATCTATAATACAAACACAACTAAGTTCCTTTAAATTTTAACTGCACCGGTTGAAAAAAAGTAAAATTATTAAATATTTTAAAAGTATTATGTATTATTTACTCTTGCATTTAGAACCCCAAGAGATTGACTGAACGACAAAGACTTAAGAATAAAATTGAAAATCTCGAGTTTGAGTCACTTTAAAGAGTCATTGAAAGTTTACTCAGTCTTTAACTTTAGAATTTTAAAATTGATCAAGGTGTGTGTTAAAGAATTTTAAAATTGATCAAGGTGTGTGCAAATTGACTCAAACAACTAGTTGTAAAAAATTTACTCTTGCTTTTAGTCACAAGCCTCATGTAATCGTGTGGCCCATTTCGGCTTCAGACTTGTATTGGTTAGCTTTGTCGTTATTGCTAGCATTTTTATTTTTATTTTTGCTGTTTGTATAATTTAGAGTGTGAATTTTAAATTTGTAAATAAATCTAAAATTTAAACATACGCACACATAAAAAAAAAAAAAAAAAAAGGGCTTATAAGCAATGGATGTCAAGGCTGCAAATTCTCCACTGGACTCTGATACTGCCAGATTGAGTCTATCAGCCCAAGTACCTATTGAGCCATCAAAGGGCTGGACATCATATGCGTGAATGTTTTTGGGCCACATCAGGGCTTTGTATTAAACTGCACGAGCCCATGGAAAATTTATTTTGCCGTTTGGAGCAAGTCTATGTGTTGTCTTAATTTTATTTTCGATGGTACTACGTACACTAATTAGTGTACACACTAGTGTATTAACTAGTGTTATGATATTATTATTGACCACATTTATTATACAAATTACAAATACTCAAAACCATAAAAATGATGTCACATTATCTGTTAGTACACTAATGTGTATATTAATTGATACATATAGTATTATTTTTTTATTTTTGTTTGTAACATGACAAATGTCATGAAATGAATGGTACTCGAAGACTACCAAATAACTTCTTAGAGCTAGGGCTAGAGCTATTCGTGAATAGGCTCAAGTTTGACTCGATAATGATTTGTTTGAATTTAGTTCGTTAAATTTTTATTATGTTTGTTGAACTCGAACTTGTTAAAATATTAATAAACAAATCCAAACGTACTAAATTTCGACTCCGCTTGACTTGTTGCAGCCTTACTTAGAGCCCATGTTGTTCAGCCGCAACTAGTGTAGGTATGAGTGTTGGCAAATGTTCAAAAACCAAACCATGTTTTCAATTGGTTCTTCTGGGCTGATCTTCTTGCAATCTTCTCATCTTCATCATATACTGGGCAAATTATAACGCTCCAACTGGTACTGTTCTAGTTTGAGAATATTGACCATTCAGTCCCCACTAATGACATCAAATTGTGATTTGATCATCACTGCAAAATGCAATAAATTTCCTTGCGTCACTGAGATCATTATGCAGAGGCAGTTGT
Source organism: Camellia lanceoleosa (assembly GCA_025200525.1). Classification (NCBI taxonomy): domain Eukaryota; kingdom Viridiplantae; phylum Streptophyta; class Magnoliopsida; order Ericales; family Theaceae; genus Camellia; species Camellia lanceoleosa. The sequence continues at coordinate 190,140,541 of CM045758.1, read as the reverse complement.
TTCTGTGATCATTATGCAATAAATTTCCTTTTCTCAAATTCATTTCTTTATCACACAATCAAGCTCTAAAAATCACTGTGTGATCAAATTAGAGAGATAGTGTGTTTGGTTTGGATTAAGTTTTGTTTTATTCTTTTGTTTTTAGTGAATATTTTTAAAATTTTAAACATTTTTTTACTTTTTAGATGCACCTTAGTTAGAGGTATCTAAAAAGTAAAAAAAAAATATTTTAAAAATTAATAAATACATAGAAATACAAAAAAATTCTTGTATTTTTTTGTATTTTTGGTATTTAGTGAATTTTAAAAGATTTTTTTACAATTTTTTACTTTTAGGTGTATTTATGTTAGGTGTGTTTAAAAAGTAAAAAATTACTAAATATTAAAAAAGAATTTTTGTCCATGTTTGAAAAGGGGCTGTTGATGATGTATAAAGCATGACTAATACTATATAAACATAATTTGTATTAAAAAACATTTACACTAATGTGTCTCATTTATAACCATTCATTAAAAGTTAAAATGTTCACCACTCTAGTTCATAATTGCGAGAATATCATTAGTACATCATTTTTATCTTAAATTTTATATGAAAATTATTATGTATGTATGTTATTTTTCATTGAACATTATACATACAGTTTAGGCTCTATTTAAAAGTAGGAAAATGCCTTGGACCCCGGGGAGAGTCTTTGGGGTCACGCTATTGGACCAAGAAAAACTTTTTTTTTTTGGCCATCCCAAGGTGCGTCATTGAATGTTGACCACTAGGTGTCTGAAGCATAACCCTTAAAAGTATTGTCTGTTATTAGAGATGTTTTGTGCCATGCTATAAGTGATCCAACCCAAAAGCACTTCCTAATAGAGGTATCCTTGGACATCATATAAGTTCATCTTGATGTGCTACGACATCTTATAATTCTATTTTAAACATTATTTATCATCAATGAGAGATAATTCTATAATTTATTGACAACTACACATGAATATCGAACATGTCCTTTTGTGTCTCAGTCACGAGCAATTGTCAAATGCTGATTCAAATTTAAAAGTGTGATCATCTTAGGATAAGATTTTAATTTGGCTACCATTTTCTTCATTCTCAAGACGCGCTAAAAAGATAAATAAAAATATATGTTCACACTTCAAAATCAGCTTGTTTTTTGTAAATAAATTTCACAAAATTGGCCCACCAGGACTCCTTTTCTGAATCAGGCCGAAAAATATTAAAGTATTGTAGGACAATTGGCGTGCTATTTCCCATTTTCTCTCCTCTTCCCCTGTGTTCTTGAACAGGAAATGGAATTGTCGCACACCACAGAAACACACACAGAGAAAAGCATCAAAGTTCACACTTTAATCATGACAAGCACCGCCAGGCCACCACCACCACAACACTCACTCACTTCCCACCACCACTGATCATTTCCACCCATCACGGCCACCCTTTTCCTAACATTATTAAACTAGTCATTAATTCAATGAAAATATCTAGTCAACTAACTTCTATCTTTCAAGACTACATTTAATGTAAAAAATAAAAATTAATCAGAAAAATGTTTTAAGAAAAAGTGTCGATTTAGGTCTCATTTGACAATATACTATTTTAGTTAAAAGTTAAAAAGTTATTAAAAAAAATAAGAAGTCAACAATTTATATTAAAAAGTTAAAGATTTTCTTTTCTCTTACTCTTTGCATATTTTTTCGTAAAAAATTAAAATGTCATTTCAAACGTACTAATTTTTTTATCTCATATTTTAACTAAAAAATTACTAAAATAGTCTATTTTCAAACAAGGCCGTAAACTCTTGTTAAGTTAAAATTTAAGCACCAATTAATTTTGTAACAGCAGTTATATGTCTTCGTTTGGGATGTGAGTTAACTTTTTGGCTAGGCCTCGTTTAGGAACAGACTTTTTTAATAATTTTTTTTGCTTTTTGACTAAAATATGATAAAAAAAAAACTATTATGTTTGGGATGACTTTTTGATTTTTTACGAAAAGATATGCAAAAAGTAGAGAGAAAAGGAAATTTTTGACTTTTTGATATAGGTTATTGGCTTTTTAATTTTTTTAATGACTTTTTGACTTTTAGGTTAAAAAGTGATGTTGCCAAAAAAGCCTCATTTTGAGATAGATTTTTTTTACTTTTTAAACTTTTGTAAAAGAAAAATAAAATAATTACGAGTTAGATGTCACATTTTATCTTATTTAAATAAAATAACTAATTTTGTCTTGTATGGCTATCCCAAAGTAGTATCTCAAACATATCATTGGAATATTTTTTTTCCGTATGTTTAGGGTTTGCTTTTTTTTTTTGGGTGACTTTTTGTTGATTTTTTTTTATTGAGCTTTTTTAAATTGGAGATATTATTTTTAAGTGGTAACAAGTAAAATATATTATAAAATTATAAAAAGTTTATAATTTTAATTATTAATATTTATAAAATTTATTATTTATTTATAATTATTTTTATAAATATCAACTGGATTGTAATTTCTGCTTTTAAATTATACTGGATGGGAGAGACGGAAAATTAATTTTTTAAAACTAATTTAAAAAAAAAAAAAGAAAAGACAAAAATAATCCAAAAATAGACCCCTTTTTTTTGTGCTTATTTTGACTTTTTAAAAAAATTTCAAAAAAAATTATTTTTAGATTTGTATACACAAAAAATTAAAGAAAATTGACATAATTTAAAAAAAAAAAATTACTAGAGACAAAAAGTTTAAAAAAAAAAAATCTGACTTTTTACTTGAAAATTTCCGTGCAGGGGGAAATAAAATAGAACTGGAAAATAAATTCAATTATAAATAATATTTATCTTCTGGCGCAAATACAATACAAAATCATTTAATTTAAACTAAAGAAGAAGAAGGACAAAAAGCTAATGAAAGTAATAATAATAACAACAACAATAAAATAAAGCATGCGTGAATCTATGCCTCATCTGGAACGCCTGCAAGCGAAAGCTCCTTTAACCATTCAAACGTTCGGTGACGCGACATCGTTTGCTTTCCATTTTGCTGCTTTGTCTTCTTCTGCTTCTCTGCTTTCTCATCTTTTCTTTCATTTCCTTGTCCTCCATTATTACTAGGACTACTATTAACCATAACAACAACCCTTGAAGGAACAGTTCTGTCATTAACTGCATTAACCGAACACTTACAACCCCCAAACAATAATCCACCATTTTTGCTGAACATCAGTCTCTGCTTCTTCTTCTTCTTATCGATGTCGGAACCATTTTTGCTACTACTGGTGCTGCTAGTGCTGTTTCGACTGCCGAAACTCCTTGTGTTGTTGTTTCGAACTTTGAGGTCTTGCAATTCAATCTCTGGCCAAGGTGCTCGGACCAAACCCACTCTGAAAAAGCTCCATAGCGTCGATTTATGACTAGTACTAGTACTAGTACTACTACGGTGGCCACCAACATTTCCATACCGAGAGCTCGAAACCCGGATCTGGGGCGTAGGGCTTGGGTGAGAATGAAACTGGTTTCGAATTCTTTGCTTGTGAATTGCGGCGGCGGCGGAGGTGGAACTGGCGCTGCTTGATGAATTGTGACTCCGAATACTGCTACTTCTACTGCTGACACTTGTGAAACCACTCGATGAATAGCAATGGTCCATGGACTCGGACCTTGAGACGCACCGGCTAGGGTTTCGGCTGTCCTTTCGTAACGCAGCCAAGCAACTGTCGGAGCTAATTGAGTGACGTAACGGTAGAATTTGGCCTCGAAAGAAGACGTCATCGGCGGCACACATTAAGGGTTCTGTCGAAACGGAGCCACCCAACGAGACGAAATCAAAGTCTTCTTCGATCTTGGTCTTGATTGATGGAGCTTCTTCTTCTTCTTCTTCTTGTTTTCTTGATTGATTTGCTTCGCTGATCGGAAGATCACACAGTGACAATGCTTCTTCGTCTTCTTCTTCGGCTTCATTTGCAATAGATATGGATTGTATTTCTCTAGCCATCTTCGATGTAGTTTTACTCGAGAAAGAATAGTTCCTTGCTATGGAGAGAAGAGAAGTAATTTATATATAGAGAGAGAAGATATTTTAACATGGAGAGAGAGAGAGAGAGACAAGTGGATACAAAGAAGTGAAGCTGTGGGAGATTGGTAAAGTAATAGTAGAATAGAAGAGTAAATGCAGGCGACCCAAATACTATTTGGTTTATTAATTGTTTGGGAGTGAATAGAAGTGTCGAAACAGGGCCGGCCATTACCCCAGCCAGCTCCTCTGCACTCTCGCTTTCAAATCATTATCTTTGCATTGCATTGCAGCAGGAAAAGTATTCCATCTGCCATAGTGGGAGGTGGGGACCCATTTGGGATTTTACACCTACATACTTACAAATTTATATTAATGTAATTTTTTATTAAATTGGTAAATATCAATTCATTTAAAATTTTAATTTATTAAAAATAATTTTTTTATTATTTATATTATATTTTTAACCTCATAGAAATGATTTTCGTGCATTTGACTGGTGGCATGGCTAATCACATTATAATTTATACGGGTAAATTATACTTTGCCTCCTTAAAATTTTATCCATTTCTCATTTTGACTATTTAAGTTTAAATCTTTTTAATTTGACCCTTTATATTTGTAATTCTTTCTACTTTGACTCTTTAAGTTTGATTTTTTTCACCTTGCCCCTTCATATTTATAATCATTTTCACTTTGATCCCTTATGTTTATAATTCTTCTCACTTTACTTCTAAACTAACTTACATCTAAAAAACTAACAGGACTTGCTATGTCATTAACACATCAGCTCCATGTATGATGTAAAACCATATCCAATTGTCTCTCCATCTTGTCAAACCATATCCAAAAACTTATTTACAGGCTATCCATGCATGGCGTAAATCGTGTAGCCATCTAGTCCAATCACGAATGCTTTAAAATCCATTATTATTAATGCATCAGCACCAAAGCCAATCCATATAACCACTCAATTTACTCATAATAATCATCAATGTGCATAGAACTCGATATACGTCTTTCTTTTTCTTTTTTGATCATTAAAATAAAGATATGGGATAGGTGGTAGGTGGGGCGTAGTCGTTACAGGAGTTTTGTGATTGTGGCGTAGAAGTGATCAAAATTTTAAAGTTAAGTCATGGATTGCATGCTAGTGACTGAATGTGACAAAAGGGTCGATCTTTTACTTTATTATACTCTCTTTTTATCAGCCAGTCATGGAATGGTTTTACATCTTACTGGAGGTGATTCATGTGCTGTTCCAAAAAAAATAAGTGCTTGTTTGGGATGTTTCATTGGGACTAAAATAGTTATGTGGTGAATGTGGTTTGAAAATACTCTTCAGATTCTGGAAGACGTCAACGATCCCCTGCTAGTCACCTGCAAAAATATAAACTCCGATCGGGGGTGCCGGAATTAGCACTCCGACGGACAAGTCAGTCCTCCTCAAGAAAGCTTGCTTACTAAGTTTTTTAGAAGTGATTCTTGCATACCTTTTCTGATCCACTACCATTGTATTTATACTCGTCTCTTCTGATCCTCGGGACCCGGGCCTACTTTTTCAATCATTACCTTTCCTTACACTCGGCTGCAGGGGTTCTATCCTATTCGGCCTAGTCATCGTATTCGGCCGATCACCCTTCGAGATTTTTGCCCGCTTACGTCTAGAGGCGAGATATTACTCCTCTACCTTCTTGAATATTCGGCTACCACAATTGTTCCGAACCCCTATTTAACCGGCGTTAAATCGGCGTGTTTGGCTCGAATCGAAAAAGTTTATCATCGGGGCCTTGCGTGTCCCAATCGTCCGAGGCGACGCCTTTTTTGCTCATTATTACACTTTCCGCCTATTCGTATATCTCGGATTTATTGTGATTTGAAACTTTAGTCCTTTCCAATTCATATTTCGCTTGTCTCTGAGCTTTTTGGATCGCCAGGTGCATATCCCTCTGTGGCTCGCGTTTTTACGCAACCTCTTCCCGCCTTCCTTTGTCTCATCCGTTTTTCGTAAGTCTTCTTCTCCTTCATTGTAACCTTATTTTCTATTTGCTATTTTTAGCCTCGGCGAATACTTGGTTCCGCTTAGAATGGCAAAACACTTGAAAGACCTCTCTCCGAGGATCGTATCTCGGTTTAGGAAGCATTTTTCTATTCTGACGGCGTTCGCTCATCGTCCTCGTCACGGACAACGCTCTCGACATGGAGAGGAAGATCAAAACACGGTTGTATTCCCTCTTTTGTCCATTCGGAGGCGGAGTTCGCTTCCTTACACCCACTTCTTAGGGCCGTTCTCCGCTATTGGGGTTTGATCCTTCAACCCAATGTAAATTTCTTCGAATCATCATGGAGGTTGTGGAGTTGAATCAACGCCTTAGTATTAACCTTTGGGATTCCGCCATTCGGCATTGTTACGCCTTAGCCAAATCCTCCGGTCGGTCATGGGCGATATTTTCTCAGGGCCAAAGATACTGACCATCATTTAGTGACTATGCTTGCCAGCTCTGGTAAGCGAGTTGACGACGTGATGGTCAACGTCCGAGGTAATTGGGAGTTCGCCGAGGGGGAGGATCGCCTAGACCCTATTCCCAGGCATAAGGGTGAACCAGGTTGACATGCAATGTCTTATGTTTGTTGGCCTATTCCTTATTCGGCTTCTTTTTCTTAGATCGCTTTTTATCTTCTGCAGGTAATAGGTTGAAGAAAATTTTGAATTCGTCGACGACGCAGCTTCTAGGGAAATTGAGATCGCATTGACGTATTTCCGCCCAAACGCATAAAAACAGGAGGGCCGCCCATATCCTCCTTGATGCGAACCCACTTACACCACTTTTTTGTAGATAACATTCGATTCCATTGGGCGATCAACGCTCTCCCTTATCTTTCCAACTTGAAATCTTGGCAGATCGGTCTCAGCCGATTCGGGAAGACGCCGAGGCATCAGAAAGTGATTGCCGATCCGTGGACCGAGGGATCTGTGAGGTCGGGCCGAGGTCAAGATCCGAGGCCCTCAACCATCCACCTCAGACGAGCGATTTCTCGGGATATTTCGCGAACTTGGGGATCTACGGCGATTTTTCCGAGGATATGGCGAAGGAGAGCTTAACGCAGATGGCGCAAAAAAGAAATGCCGGCGCTTCGCCCGAATTTGAATGTGCGAATCTAATCCTAGCTGATCAAGCCATTCGTAGCCGTTCGAGGGCACGGTTGAGGTTGCCGGTCCGTCTCAAGGAAAAGGAGGGTGGAGAACAGCCGATCGTGATGACGGTAATTTGAACAAGGCCAAAAACGCGATCTTGAGAAGCGACTTGAGCCGCTGGTAGTATACGGCCTCGACTTGAAGAACCGGTCGTGGTGGCTCTGATCGTTATTCATTAGAAGATCGTGGGCACGCCGATTTTATCCGATCTTGACCGTGAGGATCCGTTGTCGCTCTTAGCTGGCGGCTTCAATTTCTGCCGGTGACAAAGAAAGCCTTGGTCGTGCACGATGTCATGGCCGGTTGCCTTAACTACTCAATCAATCGACTTCGGTAGGTCACCGTTTCCTTGTTGTTTGTTTAAGGGCGTCTAATTACACCGAATTGTTTCTGACGATCGGAAGGGTCGCCGACTTGGGCGCCGCTGCGTGATGCTCGGGAGAATTGACCATTTGCAAACAGAGTCGCAGGTCGAGAAGTAGGGCGAATTCAAAATTATGAAATTTGAAATGGAGAGCGCTAAAGCGGAGAAAGAGAGGGTTCGAGTCCGCAACCTTCGTGTTGATCTTTGAAGGCAAATCTGGCGAGAATCGCTCAAGCTTTCCCGTAAAGCACTTGTCAAGCGGAGGCTCAATTAGACGAGCTTAAAAGGCGACCCATGAAAGTCGAATCGGAGGCCTTTGAGGAGGGCGCCGCTTTGTGAGTATGTTGAAGAAGTGGCCAAATTTGAGAATCGCGGGTTCAAGCATGGGTGGCTCAAAGCCCTTGCTGCCGCTGAGGTTACATTGGATTTGCTAATTCCTTATGAGCAGGTGGATGTTGAGCCGCTTGAATCCGATACCGACGTGTGATCTGGGAGCCGTTTACCGAGCGGGCGTCGTTTTCTTTTTTGTCTTTGTTGTTTTTCTTCTTTTGGATAGTGCGTTGGTAGTTTTCATGTATAAATTGGTTAGCATCTGCGCGCAATTTATTAATGAAAATTTCCTTGTAATTTCAATACGTATTAATTTTTGCTGCCACCACACACTTTGTATGAGACGGTTCTATGCTTAATTTTAATGAAAGAGTTCTATGTTTTGTCAATGCATTTGGTAAAATGGAATTGCATGTATTGTGGGGAAACCCTAATCTGAGCTCCCGCCTGCATTCCAGGGGTTCGTGAAAAGAATTGCCTTTTGTGTGCGGTTGAGTCTGGAGTGCGAATGGATAAATTTTCTTGTGGCATTGGTGATTTTATCTAGAACTCTTCTGAACAAGCCGTACATGCAATATCGTTTGTTTAATATATATCCGCAAGAACCGGGTTCTTGCAGTTTCAATAAATATCCTATCAAAATCAGCATTTGCAATTTCACTGCCTACCGATCTTGGGCCGACTGGGCACTCGAGCCGAATAGATTGATGAATCTGCCCTTGCCCCAGTGGGCTCATGATAAGGGCGCTTTGGATTCAATTCGCAAGCCGGCTGGATACCCTGGCCGAACAATTTTGGTAGGATTCAATACGTATTCTATCAAAATCGGCATTTGCAATTTCACTGCCTACCGATCTTGGGCCGACTGGGCACTCGAGCCGAATAGATTGATGAATCTGCCCTTGCCCCAGTGGGCTCATGATAAGGGCGCTTTGGATTCAATTCATGGCATTTGGATACTGGCCGAACAATTTTGATAGGATTCAATACGTATCTTATCAAAATCGGCATTTGCAATTTCACTGCCTACCGATCTTGACCGGGCACTCGAGTTTAATAGATTGATGAATCCGCCTTGCCCCAAAGGGCTCATGATAAGGGCGCTGGATTCAATTCGAAAGCCTACCGGATACTGGCCGAACAATTTTGGTAGCATTCAATACGTATTCTATCAAAATCGGCATTTGCAATTTCACTGCCTACCGATCTTGGGCCGACTGGGCACTCGAGCCGAATAGATTGACGAATCTGCCCTAGCTCCAGGCAACCTGTGAGCAGGTTGAACCAACCACCTGCCCTGCCGTCATCCCATTCGGCGTCGGGCGATTGGGTTTGTAATTAATGAACTCGCCGATCGCGGTTTTGCGAGTGTTTAAAGAGTCTGGTAGGTCTTGTGTTGAAGGAATGACTTTAAAGAGTCTGGTAGGTACTGTGTTCGAACTCCTGAAGGGAAGTCGATTGTGCGAATGTCGAACAAACGTTTTTTTAACAGCAAAGGGGAAGCGAAGACATTGGCTGAGCTGGGTGGCGATATGAGTCGGAGTGAACATCGAGGCGCGCCCTTGTCGCGAGCAAGAGCTCTATGAGTAGAGAGGCGTCGATCTCCTCGACGCCGAAGCGAGTCGCCAGACGAGACAGCGATCTCAAGGAGGTTGCCACACGCCCGCGTCGAAAGGAAATTAGACGCGACTCCGTGCCCGTTGAGTTTTGCAGTGTTTGTGAAGAATAAGCCCATGACGGAAGCGGATTCGATCGCGGCGAGATCCAGATGTGGCGGTCGAGTTCGCCGACAAATATTTCCTCGAAGTTCAAGTGATCGATGATTGGTCGTCAGGACTACGAAGTGTTTCGAGGGTATACATGGGGCGGTGAAAAGGGCTCTATACGGCTTCTGACGCGCCGTCACGAGAAATGGCGGAAAAGGAAGAGCGATCCGGAGTTTGGAGGCTCGAGAGGCGGTGAACGTGAGTTAGGGACGATCAAGGCAACTTCGTGCAAGGCGAGTAAACCCAATCGTTGAAGAGAGGGTTACCAATGGCTTATAAGTACCGCCATTGCCGTCGGGATCTGGCGAGTATGTTCGCTTTGGAGTCCGCAGAAAGGGAGGTCCTATGAAAAAGGTTTCGCGAAGGCGGTGGTTGGAATTCAAAAGACCAAGGAAAAGCTCGCCAAGAGGTTTGCCGATGCGAAAATCGTGGGTTTAGGCACGGTTGGATCAGGGCAACTCAAGTTGCCGAATCTCTTCGCCTGGCAGGAATTGATGCGGCGTCGCCTCGCTACCGCAAGAAGGACTTTCCGTTTTCTGCTTTTGAGGTTGAAAAGAGTGAGGATGAGGGTGATGCCGTATAATTTGTATTTGTTGTATGGTTCGGACGCTGGTCGCGTTCGTAATTATGTAATTTCTTGATGTTTAATAAAAGATGCTTTATGGGAAATATCAAATTCTCTCCCGCATTCGGCGTACGCGTGTTTAATTTTATTGCATAAATGTTTGGCTAGACGTAAATACACCAATCGGACTCGGCGTTTTAATTCGATGCGCCGATTGGTTGGCTTGATCGGCCTCCATGTAATGGCCGTTTGATTTAGAATTAAACCATTGCGTGTTTAAAATTTGGGTAAGCCATGAGCCAGGGAACGGAGGGGTATCGGCATTCTTGTTTTTGTTTGCAAGACGGCACAAATGCCGCATGTCTAGCCGATTGGGATAGATGGTTCTAACCCTTGCGCGTTTTAGTCAACCGTTGGTTTAACTAAGTCATGGGGAATGTTGATCGACGCCTGTCTCGTGGGGTTTAACGCTGATAAGAATTACTTCGAGATTTGGGCCTCGAGATCGGGGCCATTACTGAGAATAAAAACGACAAGGCCCTTATGCGATCAAACCTATTTAGTTCCCCAGCGGCTATTGTATGGGATAATGCAGATCGAGAGTTCTCGTCATCAGAACGTGATGATAGTTGCAGGGGCTCAGTTTCCGGCCGAACTTGGCGTTCCGTTGGTTTGCGGCGGAGGATTCTCCGGTGTGGGAGGTGGACCGGTGAAAGGAGGAACTGGAAACTCGTCGATCTCAAGTCATTGAAAGCGATCGTCGAAAGGAGATCTGACCGCTCCCCAAAACCTTCATTGTCTTGGATCTTGGCCTTGACATTGTCGATGGTGTCAGAGGCCCGGGGGGATTGCGATTCGGGCGCGGAGTATGTCGATGGCGTCTATGTGACCTTGGATCGATGGATTCGTTTGTCTTAGAAGTTAGAAATAGATATTGTAATGTTCGAACGCAGTTGCGTCGATGTAACAACTTTTTAATCGAATAAAAAGTGTCATTAAATGAAAAGTGTTATTTCATGTGTTTTACTTCATATGCTTTAATAGTTTCTTTGTTAGGTTGCCATCAAACTGTGGCTTAAACATTTTTCCTGTATGCAGGGGTCGGCCCCTGCCTTAGGCGGATTGGGAGTTTGACAATTGTTGTATTCCCGGGCCGGCTAAGGCATGTTGTCCGGGAAGTCACGTTAGTGATTCTGGCTTAGTTGATTAAAACGGGCTCCGTATCAGGAGACTTGTTTTGGCCGGTCGGGAGGAGCATTCGACCCTCATTAGGCCGGAAGGTGTCGTGTACCAAAAGAAGTTCCGAATTCGGAGACTTATTCGGCCCAAGGTGACCTGCACCGAAAGGGCGCTCCGAATCCGGAGACTTATTTTGGCCAATCGTGATATCCACGAAGGGCGCTCCGAATCTGGAGACTTATTTTGGCCAATCGTGATATCCACGAAGGGCGCTCCGAATCCGGAGGCTTATTCGGCCCCTGGTGACCTGCACCGAAAGGGCGCTCCGAATCCGGAGACTTGTTTTGGCCAATCGTGATATCCACGAAGGGCGCTCCGAATTCGGAGGCTTATTCGGCCCCAGATGACCTGCACCGAAAGGGCGCTCCGAATCCGGAGACGTTTTGGCCAATCGTGATGTCCACGAAGGGCGCTCCGAATCCGGAGGCTTATTCGGCCCCAGGTGACGTGCATCGAAAGGGCGCTCCGAATCCGGAGACTTATTCGGCCAGTGGCGTGCATCAAAGGCGCCCGAATCCGGAGACTTATTTTGGCCAATCGTGATATCCACGAAGGCGCTCGAATCCGGAGACTTATTCGCCCTGTGACTCAGACGAAAGGGCGCTCCGAATCCGGAGACTTGTTTTGGCCAATCGTGATATCCACGAAGGCGCTCCGAATCCGGAGGCTTATTCGGCCCCAGATGACCTGCACCGAAAGGGCGCGCCGAATCCGGAGACTTATTCGGCCCCAGGTGACCTGCACCGAAAGGGCGCTCCGAATCCGGAGACTTGTTTTGGCCAATCGTGATATCCACGAAGGGCGCTCCGAATTCGGAGGCTTATTCGGCCCCAGATGACGTGCATCGAAAGGGCGCTCCGAATCCGGAGACTTATTCGGCCCCAGGTGACGTGCACCGAAAGGGCGCTCCGAATCCGGAGACTTGTTTTGGCCAATCGTGATATCCACCAAGGGCGCTCCGAATCCGGAGGCTTATTCGGCCCCAGATGACGTACATCGAAAGGGCGCTCCGAATCCGGAGACTTATTTTGGCCAATCATGATATCCACGAAGGGCGCTCCGAATTCGGAGGCTTATTCGGCCCCAGATGACATGCATCGAAAGGGCGCTCCGAATCCGGAGACTTATTTTGGCCAATCGTGATATCCACGAAGGGCGCTCCGAATTCGGAGGCTTATTCGGCCCCAGATGACGTGCATCGAAAGGGCGCTCCGAATCCGGAGACTTATTCGGCCCCAGGTGACGTGCACCGAAAGGGCGCTCCGAATCCGGAGACTTATTTTGGCCAATCGTGATATCCACGAAAGGGCGCTCCGAATCCGGAGACTTATTCGGCCCCAGGTGACCTGCACCGAAAGGGCGCTCCGAATCCGGAGACTTGTTTTGGCCAATCGTGATATCCACGAAGGGCGCTCCGAATCCGGAGGCTTATTCGGCCCGTGACTGCAGACCGAAAGGGCGCTCGAACCGGAGACTTGTTTTGGCCAATCGTGATAGCCACGAAGGGCGCCCCGAATTCGGAGGCTTATTCGGCCCCAGATGACGTGCATCGAAAGGGCGCTCCGAATCCGGAGACTTATTCGGCCCCAGGTGACGTGCACCGAAAGGGCGCTCCGAATCCGGAGACTTGTTTTGGCCAATCGTGATATCCACCAAGGGCGCCCAATCCGGAGGCTTATTCGCCCCGATGACGCCCATCGAAGGGCGCCCAATCCGGAGACTTATTTTGGCCAATCATGATATCCACGAAGGCGCCCGGTCCGGAGGCTTATTCGCCCCGGATGACGCCCATCGAAGGCGCCCGAATCCGGTGCCTTATTTTGGCCAATCGTGGTATCCACGGCGGGCGCCCGACGGAGGCTTATTCGCCCCGGATGACGCGCATCGAAGGGCGCTCGAATTCGGACACTTGTTTTGGTCAATCGTGGTATCCACGGCGCGCCCACTCGGAGGCTTATTCGGCCCCAGGTGACGTGCATCGAAAGGGCGCTCCGAATCCGGAGACTTATTCGGCCCCAGGTGACGTGCACCGAAAGGGCGCTCCGAATCCGGAGACTTGTTTTGGCCAATCGTGATATCCACGAAGGGCGCTCCGAATCCGGAGGCTTATTCGGCCCCAGATGACGTACATCGAAAGGGCGCTCCGAATCCGGAGACTTATTTTGGCCAATCGTGATATCCACGAAGGGCGCTCCGAATTCGGAGGCTTATTCGGCCCCAGATGACATGCATCGAAAGGGCGCTCCGAATCCGGAGACTTATTTTGGCCAATCGTGATATCCACGAAGGGCGCTCCGAATTCGGAGGCTTATTCGGCCCCAGATGACGTGCATCGAAAGGGCGCTCCGAATCCGGAGACTTGTTTTGGCCAATCGTGATATCCACGAAGGGCGCTCCGAATCCGGAGGCTTATTCGGCCCCAGGTGACGTGCATCGAAAGGGCGCTCCGAATCCGGAGACTTATTCGGCCCCAATTGGGTTGAAGGTTAGGCAAACAAAATCCGTTTTCATTAAAATGAAGTTCCAGTACAAGCATCAGGTCCCACAAGTTGGGTCTGTAGATGAATTTGCATAAAATCTACATTCGTAGGATTCTTTGCGAGCCACGGATCTCTTCAATGCCGCGGTCTGTTGGGAAGCGCATAAGCTGATGGTAGGTGCTTGGGACGGCCTTCATGACGTGCAACCAGGGGCGGCCTATGATGGCATTATACTGCGATGGAAGCTTTACAACCAAGAATTCTGTGTCGACCGTTTTTGAGCCCTCAACCTCAAGAAGACGACCTTCCCCAAATGGATACTCTGGATTCGCGTTGAAGCCGAACAGCGGCTGGGACGATGGTGACAGATCCGACTCGTTAAGGCCGAGTTCTACAAAAGCTTTGTAGCACAGGATTTCAGCAGCGCTCCCTGGGTCTATGAGGATGCGTTCAACGCTGAATTGACGTACGCGTAATTTGACGACCAAAGGGTCGACGTGGCTGGCCTTCATTTCGAGGAGGTCGGAGTCGTCGAACCCAATCGTCGGGGCTTCACTGGGGCTGCCGGTTGGCTTGTTATGTTTTTGGGGAGCCGGGTGCGATTGGATCGTATGGACGATCGGGGTGGTCGGCAGACCGTAGATCATATGGATCACGCCAAGCGGAGGTGAATCTCGCTCGTGGCTAATGCTTTAGTCGGCCTTCCCTTGCTAACATATTGTCAGAGCCGACCATCCCGCACCAATTCTTCCAGATGATCCTTGATGCATAACTCTCGGTTTCGTGGGCCGTGATCTTTGTGGTATTCGTGATCGTCGTCCGCCCGTGTGTCGGGAGGCCCTATCATCTTTGACGGCCACTTGAAAAATGGGAGGTGCCGGACCTTGGTCATTATTGCCGCGACGGCTCGGCTACCAGATATTTTCTTGTCGCTTCGCCTTGAGCGTCTGCCGTCGACTTGTAATCGCTCGCTTGCTCTAGAGGGCATTGATCGTTTGTTCGGCGTGAATCACGCCTTTTGTCTCGCTTGGTACGTTGCCGGCGTTCAGGGCTCGGGGGCACGGAGTTTATTGGTCGAGCAAGTTCGGGGAGTTCCGCATTTCTGGAGCTTTGTCCGGCCTATGTTCTCACGGCATCATCTTCGACTTTACAATATTCTTCGACTTTCTTCATCAAGGCCCAGATTGTTTTGGGGGGCCTCCTGGTCAAGGAGCTGCGCAGAGCACTGTCAGGGTGTAAGCCCATTTTGAAGGCGGTTATGGCCATGGAGTCGTTAAAGCGTCGCCAACCAGTTGAAGCACTCCCAATATCGAAATGAATACGCTCTGGCCTCTCCCAATGGATCTGCATTGCCCGAGGAGTCGGCCTGCTTTGGTTGTACCTCGTTGGTGATGAACCCGCCCCGAAAGACTTTTGCAGGTTGGTGGAAGTTCTTGATCGACGCCGCTCCAACTTGTAATACCACCGACGCTAGCGGTCCTAGGCTACCGGGGAATATTCGCACATGAGGGCTTCATTGTCCGCGTAACGTCATGGCTCGCTTTGTAGTGACGGATATGATCGATGGGGTCCGATTTTCCGTCAGAAAGAGTGAATGACGAGCTTTGAATTTCTTGGGCAAGGACGCCTTGCGATTCTCCGAACGAAAGGGTGGTGACGGTCTTCCTCGCTCGAGCCGCTTCTTCACGCTTGTTCCTTGTTCGCGATCTTTGTCGGAGGAGCCGGAGGTTTCGATCGCCCTCGCCGAGCTCGTGGATAATGAGTTGAGTCGCTGGTACCCTAGTGGGCCTCTGGCCCGCCTGGCCCTGAAGTGGCTCGGTCGGCGCATGGCTTCCTTAGATTTTGCTACCTCCAGGCCAAGTCTTGACGGAGTCGCTCGTTTCGCCGATCATGTTCTCGAGCCTTTGTTCGTTTCGCTTTGCTCGCTCGATGACAAACCGCATTGTTTCTTGTCTTTGAAGTCGTTGGCGAGTCGTCGCAAGGCCGCAATGGTTTCTTTTCCGAGCATGTTCGCCGGGTGAGGTCGCCTCCTCATGATCGCTGGTGGCTATCGGAGGATCTTCGATCACGCCTTCCATGGATATATTTGAGTATTCCCACAGACGGCGCCAGTTGGTGAATGTGGTTTGAAATACTCTTCAGATCCTCGAAGACGCCAACGATCCTTGCTAGTCACTGCAAAAATATAAACTCCTGGCCGGTGCCGAATTAGCACTCCGACGGACAAGTCAGTCCTCCTCAAGAAAGCTTCCTTACTAAGTTTTTTAGAAGTGATTCTTGCATACCTTTTCTGATCCACTACCATTGTATTTATACTCGTCTCTTCTGGTCCTGACCCGGCCTACTTTTTCAATCATTACCTTTCCTTACACTCTACCGTAGGGTTCTATCCTATTCGGCCTAGTCATCGTATTCGGCCGATCACCCCTTCGAGATTTTTGCCCGTTTGGCGTCTAGAGGCCGAGATATTACTCCTCTACCTTTACTGAATATTCGGCTACCACAAGTTATATAAGACAAAACAAATTATTTTAGTAAAATAAGATAAAATGTCACATTCAATTTATAATCGTTTTATTTTTTTTCTCACAAAAGTCAAAAAAGTCAAAAAATTTATTCTAAACGAGACTTTTTAGCCATAAATTAAAATAGTCAAAAAAACCAACTCACATCTCAAACGACCTTTAAAAATTATTTAACAAATATATAAATAAATCATAAAATCAAACATAATAAAAATAAGACACATGAAAAAATTGTGTTTGATTTTGTGATTGATTTATGTAATTTTAGACCTTTTCAATTATTTAACATAATTTCTACAGATTTTAGGTTTTAAATTTTTTTTGCATCTTAGTAAGGTTTCGTTTGGAAAGTGGGTTGGTTTTTTAACTTTTTTGGTTTTTTTAACCTGGGGTTAAAAAGTCTCGTTTGATAAGAACTTTTTGGTTCTTTTGACTTTTTGTAACAGAAAAAATGTAATAATTATAGTTTGAATGTGATGTTTTATCTTATTGGGTTAAATTTTTTTTTTTTTTTTTTTTTTTTTTACCTATTTTAGCCAAAAAAATCTCAAACCCATACTTCCCAAACGAGCTCTAAGAAGCCAAGAGTTTTACTTGGAGATTTTTTATTTTATTTTATTTTATTTTTAAATGTGAAATGCTAAAGACTCGTTAAGTTTCATAATTCTCACTCGCAATAACAAAAGAGTTGGCAAAAGAATTGTGAATGCAATTGTGAAATTAAAATTATAGATCTCAATATTTTTTATTTTTTTATTATATTTGTTGGGTTTGTTGAGTTTGTTTTGTGCTCGTGACTATATATTGAACTTTATTTTATAATTAAATGCCAATTTAAAATTATTCTTACAATATTTGTAATATATTTTTAACTGGTTGGAAAAATTAACTAAAATTAATTAATTGACCTCAATTTTGTATGGTGCAACCTATAAATAAATATATATCCTCCCCTCCCCCCTCCCCTCCCTTTTTGTGTATAAAGAGTGCTTTAAAAAATTGGGTCTCCTGCCTGTGTGAAAAAAAAAAAATTGGGTCTCCTCAAATTGGATAGTTAAGTAAAATGAAAATTTTATTTTGAGCAATAATAATTAGACTGGAGAACATCATGAATTTAGGTTGATATTGTCATATAAATATAAAAAATCTGAGAAAAACATTAAAAATTTTCTTATGCAGTTGATTGTTCATAAGTTGAAAAAGTAAAATTGAGTTTTTTGGGGTTTGTACTAAAATTGAGTTGGGAAGTTGATAAATGTTAAAATGTAGGTGATTTTGATAAAATTAAAAATTAAAATTCAAGTATTAAAAACTCAATTCTGAAATTTTTAATTTGAAAAATGATTCAATATCTTCTGAAATTTAAACATTTAATTTAATCAAGTTATTTAGGCTATGTTTGGAATGAGCTACTTTGATTATTTTAGTCATAAAAAGATAAAATAAGTTAAAAAATCAATAAGATAAAATGTCACATCTAAACCATAATAATTTTATTTTTCTCTCACAAAAGTCAAAAAGTTCATCCTAAACAAGGCTTTTTAACATCCGGCCATAATAATCAAAAAATTAAAAAACTAAAAAATCAACTCACATACCAAACGAATGCTTAATATACCTTAAAAACTAAAGTTTGAAAGTTTCAAAAGTTTAATTTTTTTAAAGAAAATGTTACAAATTCCAAAAAATTTATCAAATAACTCACATAAATATGAGACACACACCACATAGACCGACACCACTCTCTATGTTATTGTGGTGAGTTGGTGGTGAAGTTTCTGGGGTGGTGCTGTGAGGGTTGACATCATTTTCTAGCCTTTTATTCAGTGTTATGCTTCAACCACGCCGACCAAATCGGCAATTTGCATCCTTCTAGACTCTAGTTCACTTGTACCACTCCACAAAGTGAAAATGAAAATTTGCAGCACATGTTAACTGGCCTATCACTCGTGCTATGCACGGGATAATTATAGATATTTATATTTGTTTTCATTTTTTTTAATATATAAATTAAATACATGGGGTTTGACCGAGGAGTTTGAAAGAATTTAATAAGTGTTTATTTATTTATTTAAGAGGCATTTACACAATAATTACATGGGTCTCTTGGGGATGCAAAAAGTAAGGAAATTTGGATTTCATTTATTGCGTTATTCATTTAATAAGTGTAATTATTATAAATTAAGTGTTTATTGTAATCAATAGTGTAATTATTACAATCTTTGAACCAATCACCAATCACCAAGTCAATTTTTTTTAAAAAAAATATTAAAAAATCAGGAAATTAGGATTGACATCTTGGAGCTTCCACAAGCCTTGGGTTTTAAAAAATCAACTCACATACCAAACGAATGCTTAATATACCTTAAAAACTAAAGTTTGAAAGTTTCAAAAGTTTAATTTTTTTAAAGAAAATGTTACAAATTCCAAAAAATTTATCAAATAACTCACATAAATATGAGACACACACCACATAGACCGACACCACTCTCTATGTTATTGTGGTGAGTTGGTGGTGAAGTTTCTGGGGTGGTGCTGTGAGGGTTGACATCATTTTCTAGCCTTTTATTCAGTGTTATGCTTCAACCACGCCGACCAAATCGGCAATTTGCATCCTTCTAGACTCTAGTTCACTTGTACCACTCCACAAAGTGAAAATGAAAATTTGCAGCACATGTTAACTGGCCTATCACTCGTGCTATGCACGGGATAATTATAGATATTTATATTTGTTTTCATTTTTTTTAATATATAAATTAAATACATGGGGTTTGACCGAGGAGTTTGAAAGAATTTAATAAGTGTTTATTTATTTATTTAAGAGGCATTTACACAATAATTACATGGGTCTCTTGGGGATGCAAAAAGTAAGGAAATTTGGATTTCATTTATTATTTATTCATTTAATAAGTGTAATTATTATAAATTAAGTGTTTATTGTAATCAATAGTGTAATTATTACAATCTTTGAACCAATCACCAATCACCAAGTCAATTTTTTTTAAAAAAAATATTAAAAAATCAGGAAATTAGGATTGACATCTTGGAGCTTCCACAAGCCTTGGGTTTTAAAAGACCCTTTTCCTTAATATATAGATATAGATGTTGGATGGGTTAGTACCATATAGTGCCTGTTTGGCAGAGCTTAATTACAGCTTATTTCAGCTTTCAGCTTAATTTAAACTATTTTGATATGTTTGGTTTAGCTTATAACTTATAGCTTATAGTTTTTTAGAATAAGCTAGAAATCGACTTTCTTTGAATAAGTTATAAAATTATGTTATAAATGTTATAAGCACTTTCACTGACTCTACCAAACAGGGCCATAAATTGATTGAGAATTGTTTTTAAATAAATAATTTAACTCAAAAAGGAAAGGAAAAAAAAAAAAAAAAAGCATTTCAATCAACGAAATGCTGCCATTTATTTATTAAAGATAATCAATAGTAAAATATACATCTCATCTCAACATAAAAAAAATTGAAAATTATTTTTCCATTTATTCAAATAAAAAATAACAAATAACTGATGATAAGAGACAATATTATATAAAATAAGAGAATATAATATAATTATTTTTAAATTTATGATGCTTGATGTATGTTTTTAAACCTCAAAAGTGATAGTGTAATTTACCTAGAAATTGTTCGTGATGCGGCACCTGAAAATTAAATCCTAATTTTTTTTTGAGTTGTTATTGAATGTAATTTTTAATTAAAAAACAGTAATTAACTTTAATTATTTAGTGACATGTATTGAAAACCAATATATTTTAGAAAAAAAAATTAATTCGGGATATATTTAAGAAATAATTATGAAACAGTAATAAATTTGATAAATATCAATAATTAAATTTTGTTAATTTTTTTCATAAATTTATAATAAATTTTGAAAATACTGGTAATTCTTCCTATATTTTTAATGGTTGCACCCAAAAATAAAAAAGGAAAAAAATAACCAAACAAAATGTGGCAGCTCAACATATCTGATATTCGAACCAGTAGATTAAGATTAGAACATAATTTCTTGAAAAAAAAAAAAAGAAAAAGAGATCCCTAATCACAATCACAAAAAAAAAAAAAAAAATATGACGTGAAGAGTCATACATTATCATACCACACACTCAAACACAAAAACAAAAAGCAATGTTACGAATGATAAAAAAAATATCATGAAAGTAATTATGAAAATTTTTTTATTTTTAAATTACACATATAATAAAATATCATATTTTAATTATAGCTCAAAAATTTCCAAACTAGAATTTACTCCGAATTCAACACGACGCCGTTTTAAATGGTAGTTTCGTTTTACGATGTAATTATTTAATGAAAATTATCTTAGGGTAAGAGAATTATAATATATCTTATTAGTAAGAGAACCAAAAATTCAAAATGACATTATTTTGAACAGTCTAGAGATTCAGGAAAGAAAGATTCAAGAAACAAAATATTATTGTTTTAATTACAAGATAAAAATTTTTTATAATACATTTCATCATCCCTAATATTATTCAAAACAAAGGGCCTCCCAACAACAGGACCATGAGATGCATACAGAACCTCATCTTTCCCTACAACAAACATTACGTTGGTAGGAATATGGGATGAGGAAACACTAAGCCTCAGGGACGGCGGCCGTCGCCGGAAAGGGTCGGGGCATCGGTGGAGCCGCCGCCGCCGGGCTTGGGCTGTTGGTGGCCTTGGGTGCCGTAGCCTTGACGCTTGTAATCCTCCAAGTCCTTGTACTGCGTGTACGGACTGCTCTCCATTGGTAACCCTTCTTCCACTTTCCCCCCTTTGTTGTTGTTTTTATCTTCACCTTCCATTTTCTTCGTCTGCTCTCCACTCTTCTCCATCTCTATCTCTCTCTCAAAATGTTTGATTTGATTTGATTGTTTTTTTTTTTGTTTTTGTTTTTGGGTTCGTTGGGCTTCATCTGTCGGTTGCTCCGTATATAGACATTTTTTATGGGTGTTTGTGAGGTTGCCATCGATTGGACACGTGTCCTTCTATATGACGTGTAAGCATTAGAGGATAACACGGCTCCTGGAACTATGTTCAGCTGCGTGTTGTTTAATTTTCTATCTTATAATTACCCTTCATTCATCCTCGTAAGGGAAAAATTATTATATATGAATAGAGGGTGACATGGTTGATTAACAGCCATTCAATTTTAAGCTTATTTTTACATAAATAGTTTTTTATTGAAAAAAATAAAATAAAATCAAGACTATTTTAAATGCGAAAGGATGCGGTAGTTACGCTAATTTTAAAATTTGATTATATGTTTCACTTTTATAAACCAAAATGAAAATTTCAATTTCAGTGCACAAATGAAAAATGAGTAAGATTATAATTACATATTTTTTTATCATTTACTTACAATGAAAGTGGAACTCACATTGTGGGTAGGCCGTATTGTTAAAAAAAATATATATATATGCTTATAGCAAGACTAACGAAAAATATCAAAATTTTGCATTAATTGGACTACTCAATTTTTGTTCAGAGTGCACTCCAAGAGTTTGCATCGAATTGCCCTGGCTCACAAAAAAAAGGGCTCAAGCTTGTTCGCGGCTAAGCACAATAAGCTTTTTTTGGACTTGGGCCTATTTATGAATCCAAACTTTCGGGCTAAATCCTACCTTGCTAGCTGGGTCTAGATAATCTCGAGAGCTGGGCCAACAAACGGGCTAACAGGGCCAGGTTTAATGCTTACTAGTCAAGCCGAGTTTCAAATTCTAGGTCTAGGACCAACACAAGCCCCATTCAGGCCGCACTACCTGCAAGGGTTACAAATTCAGGCATAGGCTAAGCCACTGATCTTCGGACCCAATAATGACTCTTAACTTTATCTGTTGTCCAATTTGTGGACTACAAGTTAGATTTGTAAGGCTTCCACGAGTTTTACCAAGGTGATTTTAGGTTATTTATATTACCAGCAACTGTGTGTAGATTATTTATATAAAAAATTAGATTAATTTGACAATCATACATTCATGATTTTATCAAATTTATTTTTAATAAAATAGATAAATATATTTCAAAAATCATATTTGATCAATTTTTGAAAATAAATATAATAAAATGTAGCTAATTAAAAAAAAACCATAAATTGACAAAATTAACAACCAAAAGAAACTCATGGTAAATTGAGACCACAATGGATTAGAAAGAATGTGACCCCTTTAATTTCCCACTACTCTCTTATTTGCTTATGCATTAGAAACCACCTCCATCACGCTCCCTCTATTATATTTTCTTTTTTTATTTAATGAAGACACACTACAAAAAAGTCAGTTTTATGAATAACATCTAATTAGCCCCCGTTTGGGAAGTGGGTTAACTTTTTGGCTTTTTAATTTTTTTTGGCTATTTTAACCTGGGGCTAAAAAGCCTGATTTGGAAAGGACTTTTTGACTTTTTTGACTTTTTGATGAGGTGTCATCTTGTTGAAAGACCAAATTGCCCTTTTTCATTTTTTTTTATTTTTCATTTTGGGTTGGGATTTGGCACATTTTCCGTTTTTTTTCTTTTTTTTTTTTTTTTTTTTCCAATTTTGGCTATTTGCTGAAAAAAATTTTTTTTGGTATGTCATCTTGTTTTCGGTATTTTACAATTTTGGCTTTTTGCTTAAATTTTTTTTTTTTTTTTGGATTTGGCATATTTTGATTATTTTTTATTTTAATTTTTTTTCTGTTAGGTTTCAATTTCACCTATTTTGCTATTTTTTTTTTTTTGGGTTTGGATTTGGCTTTTTTTTTTTTTGTCTATTGGGTGTCGATCTGCCGACTTTTACTTAATTTTTTTATTTTTTATTTTTTTTAGTCCTTGTTCTTTAATTTACGTTCTTTAAATAATTTAAAATGTTAATATTCTTAATTTAAAAACAACTCTATACTCAAATCGTAACCAAATACATAAAACAAAACTTAATTAAAAAGTGAGATTTTATTTTATTGTCTTGTGTATTTTAAATAATTTACTTTTAATTTAATTTAATATAATTTTTATATTTAAATAATATTTCATTTTATTTAAATAATATAAAAATTTAAATCGTAAAAATTTAAATAATTTAAATCGTAATATTTTAAAAAAAAAGCGTAATATTTTAAATTTAAATCGTAATAGTGTATTTTTGCGTTATTTATTTATTTTTTTGCCATATTTATTTTTATTATTGTTTTTGTGTGAGTGAATTTCCGATCACACGCCTCATAGTGATTCATGGAAGAACACAGCAGTGGATGGCTCCAGAACTCGCAGAAAGAAAAGACTCGTGGTGGTTCTTCCACCCGGCACTCACGATCAAGTCAAGATATCTCTCAAAGATAATCAAGTATTCAACTCACAAGCTTGAGTATAAAAACATACCTTAGACCCATGGGGTGCCTCTTTATAGCCAATACAATCCTAGTCCCAATAGGAGCCTAATGGACTTAGGATTATCGCTAATCTAGGACTTCCATTGGGACTAAGATAAACTCTAAGAGTCTTATCTTTACCCAAATCAAGTCTTCTCCCAATCTAGGACTCTTGTCCATATCCAGTTGAGTTTCTTCATTCTAGGACTCTTGTCCCTTATCCGCTTATCTCGATTCCGATATCTTCGGAGATAACCTCGGCTAACCGAGATTTCTCAAAGATAACGACCAGACACGTGGCACCCTACCGACACGTCGGCGCCACCTTGGCCACGTCGGTGCTCGTAAAATATATCCCCATTAACCGCCCCTAGGTTCTATTACTCGCATTCGAGGTGATGGAACCTATCTTCGAACTTTTTCTCGTACATCGCCTAAGAACTTTCTAGCCGAGATCATTCATTCCGGGCGGCATGTCCTCTTGATTCAAATCAATTCCTTACGCTGTATGAGTCATGCACCAATTTTCAACCGCTTTTACGAAGCGTTTTCCTTATTGGTCCGCTTTGGCGACGCCGCCAAAGAAGGCGTTTTCCTCCGCTTGCGCTCGACGTATGCTACCCTAGGCACAATTATTGCCTTGTTTTGTCGCCGCTTCACTTTTGACAAAACGTTTGTCTCTCTCTTCGCTTCACTTTTACATTTGAATCTCCTTGCTTTCTTTCTCTCTAAAACTTTTTCTTTAATTTCGCCATTACTCTTGCCCGGCCCCTCAATCGCCTCCATCCGCCATTTCGCAAAACTCAAGCTCTTGCTATCATAAGGCCCATTATCGACCTCGTGAAGCTTCATCCCTACTTATCTTTCTCGTAAGCCACCGCCTTTTTTTTTTCCAGCTTGCTTGTTTCGAGATTTCGTTACTTGATTGTTCTCAGATTCGATTTGTAAATCACGACTCATCTCATTATTTTGTTTATATCTGCGAATATTTGTACCGCTTTCACCTCTGCTTTTGGCCTTCCACTCTTCGTGTTCTTGAATCGAGACTTCTTTTGCTTTCTGCTTTCCAGATTTTCTTCCTTTATACTCATTATTCAGAGATTTAGGCTTGGGATTTGTCAGAACCTTCAATCTTTTAGGAAAATCAAACCAACTTCCCCAACATACACATAGGTCAAGCCGAGGTCCTAAGAGCCCTTTAGGAATACTCTATTTCGTAGTCAAACACTTGTTTATATCAGACCATGGGTGTGGAGGGATAGAGTCAATACCCCAACCAAGCTTCAGAACTTTAGGCAAGAATTTTCCATACCAGAGGATGTCCACCTCAGACTAGCTGAGGAGAAGGACTCCATTATGCCCGATGGTGATAAAATGCCTTTCCCTGTGGTGGCCTTCATCCAGTGTGGACTTAGGTTCCCTCTAGATCCCCTCTTCCGCGAAGTCCTTCACTACTACACCCTGAACCCCATGCAACTTTCCATTAACGCCTATAGGACACTCAACGGAATAATAGCCTTAGCTCGGCAAGAGAACGTTAGGATCACTCTAGCAGACATCCAATATTGCTACACAATGTGCCCCCTGAACCTTAAGGAAAAGGGTTATGTCTACTACCTCAAGCCGAGGTCTACTGCCTATAAAATAGTAGCCGACCTTCCAGACTCCAACAAAGGGCCGAGATGATTACTTGATCGCTTCGAAACCGAATTTGCCCCAGATAAAGAAGTTCAACTCTTCCCTCTTCCTCGAACGGTCAAGGAGGGCAAGGGTAAGAGCCCATCATTAACTGCTTAGCTGTTGTTTCCTTCAATTTCTTCCAAACTGTATCTGTTTCTAATGTTGTGTTTCTTTTTTGCAGACGTTCGCCAGCCACCCAAGGATTTTCGCCAATCATATTTCCTCAGGCCCGACCTGAAAAAGCTCTTAGACCTTCCACTTCAATGATTTAAAAGCTCCATTGTTGTTGAACTTCATCCCCACTTACACGCCCAAGTTGGCCGACGTTCCAAGGAAGAAGAAGAGCGCTCCATCAATCGCTTCTCTGAGCAGCCGTCTCCACATCCGAGCCAACCGATCACCATCAACCTCGGCCAAAGAACGCCGAAGGCTTGTTAAACAAATGAGATGGAAAAACCAAATAAAGTGGTGCTGAACCTCTTGGCCGATCTTCCAGACGATATGGATGATGCACCAGCCCAACCTCTGCCCCCACCAAAGCCGAAGAGAACCAAGAAGGCCCAACCAAAGGCGAAGGCGACTGAAGCTGATACCGAGGCTGAAGATGCCCTACCAATCTCCCAGCTAGCGGTGAGCAGGAAGACCACCGGCCTCAAGAAGAGACTCTTTGAAGCCCCGCCATCAGGGGTCACTCAGCAAAAGAAGCCAAGGTCTACATCTGCCTCAACTTCGGGTTCCAGGGTTCCCAAAGTTCCCTGGGAACCCAAAGTTACTCTTGAAAACAGGCCGGTCTACACCAACGAATGCGCTGCCGACGTCAACATCGGTGTGGCGCTCAGCACAACAGTCCTTCTTGAGGGCGATATGGAGCGTAACGAAAAAATGAGAGGCTATGAGAATTACGCCTTCATGATGCAGCATTCAGTCCAAGTAAGTCTTTGCATTTGATATTTGTCTTTCATACTTATAAAATTTTGACACGTTTATAATAACTTTTGCCTTGTATTCTTCCAGGCCATCCAACACGCCCATACCTTCTCCATGCAGGCTTTTGAAACAGCAAATAAGTTAGCCGACATGGAGAAGGAGTTTGCTCTTCTCCACAAAATGTATCAGGACCCTTCACTCAAGATGAAAAATCGAGGACGGTGCCGAGGTCAACCAAGGCTAAACAAATAGCCGATGAAAAGGCCGAGGTCACGAGGTCATTAAAAGCTGCTTTGTCTCAAAGAAAAAGAAGTCAAGAAAAAGTAGCCCAGGCAGAAAAGGAGCTACAAGAAGCCTTGGCCACCAAGAGAGCTGAAATTGATGCTGCTTATAAAGAAGACATGGCCGACGTCGCTGAAGACTATAAGCTTCAGGTCAAGCAAGCATGCAATTTGCATCCTTCTAGACTCTAGTTCACTTGTTGTACCACTCCACAAAGTGAAAATGAAAATTTGCAGCACATGTTAATGTTGGATGGGTTAGTACCATATAAATTGATTGAGAATTTTTTTTTAAAAAATAATTAGTTTAACTCAAATTGGAAAGGAAAAAAAAATCACCACTGATCCGTGGCTTGAAAACAACGGGCGCGAATGCCCCGAAATTTCTCAAAAAGGAAAAACAGAAAAAACAGTTAAGGTAAAAAAAAAAAAAAAAAAAAAAACAATTACCTAAATTAGAAATTAAGGGCATTAGTGCTAAGGAAATTAGTGCCACAAATCATTTTTGAAAAAAAATTTCAATCAATGAAATGCTGCCATTTATTTATTAAAGATAATCAATAGTAAAATATACATCTAATCTCAACATAAAAAAATTGAAAAATTATTTTTCCGTTTATTCAAATAAAAAATAACAAATAACTGATGACAAGAGACAATACTATATAAAATAAGAGAATATAATATAATTATTTTTAAATTTATGATGCTTGATGTATGTTTTTAAACCTCAAAAGTGATACTGTAATTTACCAAGAAATTGTTCGTGATGCGGCACCTGAAAATTAAAACCCTTTTTTTTTTTTTTTTTTTTTTGAGTTGTTACTGAATGTAATGTTTAATTAAAAAAACAGTAACTTTAATTATTTAGTGAAGTATATTGAAAACCAATCAGTGCGTTTGGTTTGAGTTTTCTGGATTAAATTTTTTGAAAATTGAGTTTTTTGATTTTCGTATTTTTTTTGTTTTTAGAGAGTATTTTTTAAATTTTAAACATTTTTTTTACTTTTATAGATGCACCTTAGTTAGAGGTATCTAAAAAGTAAAAAATTTGTGAAAAAATATTTTAAAAAATTAATAAATACATAAAAATACAAAAAATGTACTGAATTCTTGTATTTTTTTTTTTTGTATTTTTGGTATTTAGTAAATTTTTAAAAGATTTTTTTTACAATTTTTTTACTTTTTAGGTGTATTTATGTTAGGTGTATTTAAAAAGTAAAAAAATTGTTTAAAATATTAAAAAAATTCAGTAAAAACAAAAAAAAACGAAAAATAAGAAAGTAAAATTTTCTGAAAAGTGTTTTAGAAAACTGGTAACCAAGCATTGCAAATATATTTTAGAAAAAAAAATTAATCCAGGATATATTTAAGAAATAATTATGAATCAGTAATAAATTTGATAAATATCAATAATTAAAATTTTTAATTTTTTTCATAAATTTATAATAAATTTTGAAAATACTGGTAATTCTTCCTATATTTTTAATGGTTGCACCCAAAAAAAAAAAAAAAAAAGAAAAAAATAACTTAGCTGATATTCGAACCAGTAGATTAGGATTAGAACATAATTTCTTGGAAAAAAAAAAAAACATGAGATACCTAATCACAATCACAACAAAAAAATAAAAAAAAAATGTGACGTGAAGAGTCATACATTATCATACGACACACTCAAACACAAAAACAAAAAGCAATGTTAAGAGTGATGAAAAAAATATCATGAAAATAATTATGAAAATTTTTTTATTTTTAAATTATACATATAATAAAATATCATATTTTAATTACAATAATGGTATGTAGCTCAAAAATTTCTAAGTTTGAATTTATTCCGAATCCAAAAAGACGTCGTTTCAAACGGTAATTTCGTTTTACGATAGAAGTTATTTAATAAAAATTATCTGACTGGTAAGAAAATCTAAAATGACATTATTTTGAGCAGTCAAAGATTCCAAAAGAAAGATTCAAAAAATAAAATATTATTATTTTAATTAAAAGATAAAAAATCTTTATGATACATTTCATCATCTCTAATATTATTCAAAACGAAGGGCCTCCCAACAACAGGACCATGAGATGCACACAGAACCTCATCTTTCCCTACAACAAACATTACGTTGGTAGGAATATGGGATGAGGAAACACTTAGCCTCAGGGACGGCGGCCGTCGCCGGAAAGGGTGGGGGCATCGGTGAGCTGCCGGCGCCGGGCTTGGGCTGTTGGTGGCCTTGGGTGCCGTAGCCTTGACGCTTGTAATCCTCCAAGTCCTTGTACTGCGTGTACGGACTGCTCTCCATTGGTAACCCTTCTTCCACTTTCCCCCCTTTGTTGTTGTTTTTGTCTTCACCTTCCATTTTCTTCGTCTGCTCTCCATTCTTCTCCATCTCTCTCTCTCTCTCTCTCTCAAAATGTTTGATTTGATTTGATTGTTTTTTTTTGTTTTGTTTTTGGGTTCGTTGGGCTTCATCTGTCGGTTGCTCCGTATATAGACATTTTTTATGGGTGTTTGTGAGGTTGCCATCGATTGGACACGTGTCCTTCTATATGACGTGTAAGCATTAGAGGATAACACGGCTCCTGGAACTATGTTCAGCTGCGTGTTGTTTAATTTTCTATCTTATAATTACCCTTCATTCATCCTCGTAAGGGAAAAATTATTATATATGAATAGAGGGTGACATGGTTGATTAACAGCCATTCAATTTTAAGCTTATTTTTACATAAATAATTTTTTATTGAAAAAAATAAAATAAAATCAAGACTATTTTAAATGCGAAAGGATGCGGTAGTTACGCTAATTTTAAAATTTGATTATATGTTTCACTTTTATAAACCAAAATGAAAATTTCAATTTCAGTGCACAAATGAAAAATGAGTAAGATTATAATTACATATTTTTTTATCATTTACTTACAATGAAAGTGGAACTCACATTGTGGGTAGGCCGTATTGTAAAAAAAAAAAAAAAAATATGCTTATAGCAAGACTAACGAAAAATATCAAAATTTTGCATTAATTGGACTACTCAATTTTTGTTCAGAGTGCACTCCAAGAGTTTGCATCGAATTGCCCTGGCTCACAAAAAAAAGGGCTCAAGCTTGTTCGCGGCTAAGCACAATAAGCTTTTTTTGGACTTGGGCCGATTTATGAATCCAAACTTTCGGGCTAAATCCTACCTTGCTAGCTTGGTCTAGATAATCTCGAGAGCTGGGCCAACAAACGGGCTAACAGGGCCAGGTTTAATGCTTACTAGTCAAGCCGAGTTTCAAATTCTAGGTCTAGGACCAACACAAGCCCCATTCAGGCCGCACTACCTGCAAGGGTTACAAATTCAGGCATAGGCTAAGCCACTGATCTTCGGACCCAATAATGACTCTTAACTTTATCTGTTGTCCAATTTGTGGACTACAAGTTAGATTTGTAAGGCTTCCACGAGTTTTACCAAGGTGATTTTAGGTTATTTATATTACCAGCAACTGTGTGTAGATTATTTATATAAAAAATTAGATTAATTTGACAATCATACATTCATGATTTTATCAAATTTATTTTTAATAAAATAGATAAATATATTTCAAAAATCATATTTGATCAAATTTTGAAAATAAATATAATAAAAAAAAACCATAAATTGACAAAATTAACAAATTTAATCACCAAAAGCAGCTCATGGTAAATTGAGACCACAATGGATTAGAAAGAATGTGACCCCTTTAATTTCCCACTACTCTCTCATTGCTTATGCATTAGAAACCACCTCCATCACGCTCCCTCTATTATATTTTGTTTTTTTATTTAATGAAGACACACTACCAAAAAGTCAGTTTTATGAATAACATCTAATTAAAATTGTTTAGTTTTGATAATATTATAACTGCACATACTGAAAATATGAGTTCATTTTGTTCAAATGATCAAAGCACATTTGGACAAGAATGTGGTAGTGGTGGAAAGTAGCAGTGGATCATGGTAGGACTGGAAAAGGGCATGCTTGTCCTTCTAAATTATTCTTACAAATGTTCATTGAAAAAACTTTCTTGTTTCTTCTTCTATTTTTTCTTCTATCATGTTTTTTTAAAGGACCACCATTTTCAGTAAAATGCCCAATATTTAGAATCGCAAGTTTGAATACAATAATGCCTGTGAATTATGATTTCTGCAACCCACATGCCACATGGCTATATAAACCGTGGCTTCTCACCTGACTGTTGTTTAGTAAACATTCATTAAAAATTAAATATTTTACATATTTTTATATGTTATATACATTTTTTTTTTTTTTTTTACAGGAAAATCCTCTCTACCTTCCGGCAGTTCAATACAGAGAATCACTGGGTGTTAGCCTCCGGCGAAGCGAAGAGACTATAATCTGAGAACTTGCCCCGACCTCCCAAAATAAGTTCCGCTTAAGTCAAAATTCGCACAACAAAAGAGTATTGAACCCACACCAAACACTGATTATAACTATTATAACGTGATATCCATCAAATAATTTTTGTCCCCTCTAACATGTCCCCTCTAACGCCGGAGGTAATGTGATATCCATGTGCTCAGTACGGTACCAACTTAAAGAAAGTGGATCTATTCCATTTTGATTAGCGACAGTTGCATCAGAGAACCACCTGACGTGTCTAACCATATGAAATGTAGCAACTCGTAAGTAAATTCTTGTATATTTAAGCAAAACAATGCTCAGACAAATAGGAATAATTTGGGAAGGTTGTTAAAAGTTAACCGTATGAATTATGTGCGCTTATTCAATCATGAAATTGGAATAAAAATTGAGAATTAAAATAAGAAATAATTTGAATTTTTTTTATTTACGTTTCTAGATTATCAAATTATTTCAACAAGTTAACTATTCATCACAACTTATGTTAGATATTGTTTATCTTATAACTGTATGTTTAGATCAGTTTACACGTATTTCAACTAATCTAAACTCATGTTAGATATGATTTATAGGATCAATTATGTAGGAGTGTTTTGAAAAAATAGATAAAAACTGACTTTTGATTTATAACCAAGCTTTTTTATTTTTTTAGAAAGTAATTTGGGAAGTTGATAAAAAATTACTTTTAACTTTTTTAGTTAATATTTATTTATGATGTCATATTACAATCAAATGACTAAAAAATTCCCATCTAATTTATAAAATTTATATTTTTACTCATATATAATCTTAAACAATATAAAAGATATAATTATAATTTCACAACTTGCCTTTTTTTTTTTTGTTTTGACTTCTCAAATCACTTTTCAAAGAGCACGTAGTCACGATGCTCCAAGATCACTGCACCAATCAGTAGTGGGTATATGAATTCTGCACTAAAGGGTGTTTTGGGAAAATGGTAAAAAGTGATTTTTTGACTTTTAACCAAGTTTTTGGCTTTTTTAGACAAATGATTTGGGAAGTTAGTAAAAAGTGATTTTTGACTTTTTTGATTAATATTTGTTTATGATGTCAAATCATAATAAAATGACCAAACTATCCTTATTTATTTAAAATATTTATAACTTCACCTATGTAATACATTTTGACCCATGAGGGATAAAATTGTAATTTCACCGTTGGCTAAAAACCAACTTCCCAAATGAAAAAAAAGATAAAAAAGCCAACTTTTGACTTTTGCTACTAACCAAAAAAAATGGCTAAAAACTATGTTGCCAAAATAGCCCTAAATAAATGGATAGTGATATTAGAGCTCTAATATGAATTCTAATAAGGTGTCCCAAAAAAAGATTAAGGGCTTTAATTATGAAGTTTTAGAAAGTTTTAGTAGTGTTTTGAAAAGTTGGTAAAAAATTGATTTTTTGACTTTTTTAGTGACTTTTTTGGCAAAAAAACTGAGTTATTTTGGCTAAAAAAGCTAACTTTTTTTGGCCAAAAAACAAAAAAACTAGCTTTTTACCATTGTTCCCAAAAGACCACTTAATAGTGCGTGGGTCTCACAATAATATGATGTTTGTGTCTTGTGTGGTTTTTTTTTTTCATTGCTAAGTCATTAGAGTTCTGTTTAGAACTCTAAAATTAGAAAAATATAACATTTTTTTTTAAAAAAAAAAAGTTAAAACATCACATCATTATGGGAACTTATTATTAAAACTCTTAAATTCAACCTCTCAAACATTATTATAAATAAATAAAGAGTCTTGCTAGGGACTCAGTGGAGGTGACTCCAGCACAGTGATTGTGTTGGGGTCACCCCCACTGGGTTCCAACCCATTTTCCATAAATAAAACCATACGAAAGATCCATAATACAGAGCAATTTTCTATTGTGTAACATTAAAATCAATAACACAGTGAGGGGAAGAGTTAAAATTTTTTTTTTGTTTCTTTTTAAAATTTTGAGAATGTAAATCCATTAGACATTCAAACAAGTTGTGGAAGAACACTGTACACTGAGAAAAAAAAAACATGTTATGCTAGGTTTTTTATGTCTTCTTTCTCAGAGAACAATTATCGAACACTTGGACAGCCTTGTCCATTCTTTTCTGGAAAACAAACGAACCTTAACCATTAACATCTACAATTAACAATAAGCTCTCAGCTACGTCCAGCTAATCGCAATCGGACTTCCGACAATATGATTCCCGTCCGACCATTTCATATATCCGAATTCAAACGAATTCGACGGCATTGGACCGGCGGTGAAAGTCACTGTATAAGATTTCTTCTCATTCGATTGAGTGAAGCTCAAGGACTCGGGCACAATCGAAGCCTTAACCGACTTACTTTGTAGATTAATTGACACATTGTACGTGGCCGGAGAGCCGACATTGGTGAGCGTTCGCGAAAACTTGACCACCGTGGAACCACCGCCGCCACTGCCACCACTACCCATTTGTGGGCTTTGGAGAGCGACGGAGAAAGAAGGGTAGTTGAGATCGGTGAGACTGTATTTCTTTGTTGGGTCACATGTGAAGTTCGTCCTCGCGAGAGTGCTAATCTGTGACGCAGTGTAGTTTAAGGCGCAGAGGAAGCCCAAGTAATCGTTGACGTCCAAATCATAGACGAGTCCTGGATTGAGGGCTGATACAGGATCCACGTGTCCAGCGCCGTGATCGAACGCCGTGGATGGTTTTCCGACTGCGATGTCTTCGAGCAAATTACCGTTTTTGTACGCCGTGTAGGCGGTGGTCATGAGAGCCGATCGTATGGCGCCGGGGCTCCACTCTGGATGCGCCGCCTTGAGTAACGCCGCGAGGCCGCTCACATGGGGGCACGACATGGAGGTGCCGGAGATGATGTTGAAGCCTACACGCCTAGTGTCGTCGACCAACCCAGAAGGTCCCACAGACCCCGACCAACCCGCTATGATGTTGACACCTGGCGCAATGAAGTCCGGTTTCAAGATTTCCGGCGTGATTAAGTTTGGCCCTCTTGAACTAAACGCCGCCACCACGGGCGATGGTTCAACCCCCACCTTGGTTCCTTCGAAAAGAATAGTAACCATCGGATTGGGATCTGAAAATAAGTAATTCTTAATTGAGTCACCGGATTTCTGACCCACCGTCGTCGCCGGCAGTAAATGGGCGTCAGCCACCAGCTCCTCCCCATTCGCCGCCGTATTGGCCAACACCATCCCAGCACCACCAGCAGCTTTCACCACAGCCCCTTTCTGTACCCTAGGGCTCACCCCACGATCACACATCACGATTTTCCCTCTGACTTTCTCGGGAATCAATGTGCCATTCATACAAAGATTACCACTGGTAGAATTACTCGCATTACCAGCGTAAACAAACGGAAGCATTTTACTGGGCAAAGACTCACCCTTGTAAAGCGACACTCCGGAATAGTTCATTCCATTGCCGAGACTAACGTACGCCGGGAAGTCACGATCCAACGTTCCAGCGCCGACGGTGGTGATCCACGGTGCCACGTTGGACAGGCTGTACGGACTGGGCCCCGCATTTCCGGCTGAGCAGGAGACCAGAATTCCCTTCTCCGTTGCCGCAAAAGCTCCGATTGCGACGCTGTCCCTGTAATAGTCCGACATTCCGCCGCCGAGCGACAACGAGAGAACGTTAACGTTGTCGTCAATGGCCTTGTCCATCCCAGCCAATATGTCCGAGCTGAAGCAGCCGCCGATCCAACAGACTTTGTAGACGGCTAGTCTGGCTCCAGCCGCCATCCCTCGGGCTGTTCCGGCCGCATAGCCAAATAGGCTGGCGTTGGCAACCACCGACCCCGCCGCCGTGCTCGATGTGTGGCTCCCGTGGCCGTCGTCATCTCTCGGTGATTTGGATTCTCTAGAGATATCGATTGAACCTAACGTGGCTTCGTAGCCTCTCGAGAAGTACCTCGCGCCGATGAGTTTTCGGTTACAGTTTGATGAAGTGAAGTTGGTGCCCGACTCACACGCACCGTTCCATGAGCTGGGAATGGGTCCGAGCCCTGTATCGTCGTAGCTCTTGCTTTCAGGCCAAACACCAGTGTCTAACACTCCTACGATTACATCACTCACTGAGTTTGATTGTGGGAACAAATTCGTGGTCTTGTCGAGGCCCAGAAATTGAGGGGATCGAGTTGTGTGAAGCTTGTACTTCATCTCTGGCAACACGGAGAGAATTCCGGGTTGATTTTTCAGTGATTGAGCTTCGTCAGCCGTCAATCTCGTGGAAAATCCGTGGACTACGTTGCTGTAGGTGTAGAGCATCTCGGCTGAGTCGGACACCGATTTGAGAGACGAGTCGTACCAGTGAGTGTGGTCATCAAAACTCGCAGGCATTTCGGATTTCGCCATATGTACTATGTATGTCTTTTTCTGTACATTCTTCTTCATCTTCTCGATTGACGCCATGGATATTTGGCATAAACCCAGAACCAACAATACTATAAGACAATTCATCAACGACACTTTCTTCTCCATATCTTCCCTCCTCACGCTAGATTGAAAGATGGTAATGGAGGAAAGGCTTCCGAGACTTTGCCTCTTAATATAGAGCGAGACAGAATAGCTGGAAGATGTGTGAAATCATAGAAGAAAAGGGGAGAGAGAGAGAGAGAAAGAGAGAAAAAGAGAGAAAGAGAGAAAAAAAAAAAACTGTTAAGAGAGAGAGAGAGAGAGAGGGAGTGAGAAAGAGTGTGAGGGATCGAGGGAGGAGTGGGGAAGGTGCTGGTGAAAATGAATTTGTTTTGCGAAAAAATATTATAATTTTTAAATTTTTATTAAATGAATAATTAAATATTTTATATTGGTGTGAAATTTATAAAAATATAGATTTTATATTTAGGCTTTGTTTGAGAATATATTTTTTTAGTAATTTTTTGACTTTTTAGTTAAATATGATGTAAAAATACTAAATATGTTTAGAATGTATAAAAAATAGAGAGAAATTTTTTTTTTAACTTTTTAGTAAAGATTATTGGCTTTTAATTTATTTTAATATTTTTTTGACCAAAAAATCACTTACTAAACGAGACCTTCTATGAGACATTTAGTATTTAATTAAAAATTTGATGTTTCTGACATTATCTCTTCGTTTTGTACCAAAAATAATAATAATGATAATAATTTTGTTAAAAAAATGAGGGACGCAAACAATAGACCCAATTTTGATTGATTCGTCGGCACATTGACAAGAAAATAAAGTTATTTTAATAATTTGGTTAAAAGTTAATTTTTTAAATTTTTTTTAATTTATTCAAAAAATATGTAAAAATTATGAGAGATAATTTGATTAAAAATTGGTTAAAAGTTAGAATTGATTTTTAACCATATTTTCAAAATAATCTTAAAGTAAGAAAACTATTGGACGATTTCGGAAAAAAAATTATAATTATATTCACAATAATATAGGCTTATTTTGAAAAGTAAATTTTAAAAAAATATATAAAAAAATTAAAAGGTAATATGATTTAAAAAAATCAAAAAATCAAAAGTTAACTAACTTTTAATCCAATTGCCAAATAGGAGTTAACTTTTAATCCAATTGCCAAATAGGCCATAGTATGATATGTTTCAAACCTTAATTTATTATATATTTAATGATATAAGGCCGAATTCTCTAATCACATAATTATTGGTGGTGAATTTGTAAATCTAAAAGTTTGTCTCTCATATTACTAAAAAAGTAATAGCTTCACTTAAAAATATTGACTACTATTTTTTCATTAATAAAATATAAAAAATTATATGAAAGTTTATTTTTTAAATCTATTTTTAATATTATAAAAGAAATAATTGATTGATAATCTATATATATATATATATATCTATGTTAAGAAAAATGAGGTTTTTAACCCCAAGCCTCGTAGGATTTCCAATATCCCAATTTAAATTTTCTAATTTTTTGATTTAAAAAAAAAAAACCTTAGTATTTATTAACTTTTCTCAACTCCCAAGTCTTACCCTCATAATAACACTTTAATGCATTAAGAACAAGTATAAAAAAAATTCCTTCAAAAGTCTAACACATATGAATTTCTTGAAAAGTCCCAACACATATGATTATTATTCCTTATAATAACACTTTAATGCATTAAGAACAAGTATAAAAAAAATTCCTTTAAAAATCCAACATAAATGATTATTATCAAAATATTAAACTTTAATATAATATAAAAAAAAAGACATTTAATTCCTTAAAAAGTCCAATACATATGATTATTATCAAAATATTAAACTTTAATATAATATATAAAAAAAAGAAGACATTTAAAAATCACAATTCATATATACAAATAATTGTAAACTCAACCCGTGCATAGCACCGGTGATATGTTAATCTATATCTATATCTATACTATATATTAAGGAAAATGGAGTTTTTAACCCCCAAGGCTTATGGGAGCTCTAATATTCCAATCCTTATTTTCTAATTTTTTGATTTAAAAAAAAAAAACCCTCAGCATTTATTAATTTCTCTCAACCCCCATGCCTTTTGGGAGATTTGGTCAAAACTCTCTCATAATTAAACTTTAATGCATTAAAGACCAGCATAAACAAAATACCTTGAAAATTTCAACATATCTATCTATCTATCTATATTATATTATCTATATCTATATCTATACTATATATTAAGCAAAAAGGGGTTTTTAACTTCTAAGGCCTGTGGGAGTTTCAATATCCCAATCTGAATTTTTTAAATTTTTTATTAAAAAAAAAACTCAGCATTTATTGATTTGGTCAAAATTCTCTGATCAGCATTTATTAACTTTTTTTCAATTCACATATCTTTCCACATGCCTACATTTATTGATACAATTCCCTGATCAGCATTTAAAATTCTCTCATACAAATAATTATAGATACAATCCGTGTATAATTATTGCAGTACCCTTTTCAACTTCTCCCATACGCTATGGTTAGTGATAAGATTGTTAAATTATTTTTATAAAAAATCTTAAAAGCATAATTTATATATTAAAAAAAATTTAAAACAAATATAAATATCTATAATTATTTCGTGCATAGCACGGGTGATAGGCTAGTATATATATTAAGGAAAAATGGGTTTCTAACTCTCAAACTTTGTAGGAGCTCCAATATCCCAATCTTAATTTTTAAAATTTTTTATTTAAAAAAATCTCAGCATTTATTGATTTAGTCAAAATCCCTTGATCAACATTTATTAATTTTTTTCAATCCACATGTCTTTCCACATACTGACATTTATTAATTTGGTCAGCATTTAAAATCCCCTCATACAAATAATTATAAATATAACCCGTGCATAGTTACTGCAGTACTCTTTTTAATTTTTCCTATACACTATG
Source organism: Camellia lanceoleosa (assembly GCA_025200525.1). Lineage (NCBI taxonomy): Eukaryota > Viridiplantae > Streptophyta > Magnoliopsida > Ericales > Theaceae > Camellia > Camellia lanceoleosa. The sequence continues at coordinate 190,102,092 of CM045758.1, read as the reverse complement.
ATTAGTGATAAGATTTTTAAATTATTTTTATAAAAAATCTTAAAATATATAATTTATATATTAAAAAAAATTAAAATAAATATAAATATTTATAATTATTTCATAGTACATGTTATAGGCTAGTTAAAAAAATTATGTAAAAGAGAGTTTTTCTTCTGTTTTTTCATATTGAAAAAACACCAATCACATATAATTGATAAAACACTCAACAAGCACGGAAGGGGCCAAGAGATCCAATCCTAAGACAAAACATCATCCATGCAAGCTCTAACTGTCCAATAGGATGCCCTATTAAGCTATTCTAAGATACCACTTGACCGACACACCGCCACAACTAGCTTGAGATTTTTAATGTCCTCAGCAATAGCACCACACTCAGTGAGGTACATTCTTACTGACACAAAGCGAAATAACAGCTGAATTAATAGCTAGAGAAAAAGAGTTCATTAAAATATTTTAATACACTGTTATATTCGATTTGAAATGCAAATTTAATTTTTAAATTAACACTAATCATCAAAAATAAGAAAAATTATACATCATAAAAAATATTTATAAAAGAGTAATAAATAATAATAATTGAAATTATAATTTTTTTTCACTTTTTTTATAATTTTTTTTTATTTATATTTTCTAATGATGTGCAATTCTTCTTAAAAAATATGTATTGTCTAGACATTCAAATAGTATATTAACAAAGTGTTGGTTGTATGGTTCTACGAATGATTGCATCAAAACAAAAAGAGACAGCTTGGAGGGGACGAGAGAGCTCCATAATAGAGTAATGATTGAGACTCTTATTTTCACAAGATTTTTATAAATTTAAACTATTCATGATGATGTGAATTCTACACATATATGAGTGATCCCAAAGATACATGGACGGTCAGAATCACTTTAGGGGTGTGGAGGTCATCTTCAAAGAGGGTCTTAAACATTTTTCCTCTATAATAATACAGTGACAAAAATGCTAGAAGTCTCAAAAATTTTATCAAAAATTTTATTAAAAGTTTTATCAAATGTCTCACATGGGTGTGAGACTCACATGAACCCACATTGTGTGGGTCTTACACCCATGTGACACTTTAGTAAAATTTTTGATAGAATTTTTAGGATCTCTAACATTACTCATACAGTAATGTTACTGTCTCATAAATTTTGCCTAGAATTTTACTTAGAAACAACCTTTATTACTTAGATTTATTTTATATTTGGATGTATATTACACCAATTTAATCTTGATTATACAAACACCTTACTGAAAAAAATTTAGATAAATAAATCTGAACATAGAATTATGGATAAATTACACCATCCTCTCATTAGATTTAAAAAATATTTATTAAATCTTGAAAGTTTAATAATTGCATTGAATTTATTTAATATTTTTGGAAAAATAAATCTGAACATAGAATTATGGATAAATTACACTATCCTCTCATTAGATTTAAAAAATATTTATTAAATCTCAAAATTTTAATATAATTATGTTGAATTTATATAATAATTTAATTAATACATGATTTACTTTTCTTTTTTATTAAATATAAATAAAAAATTATATATTATTATTTAATTTTATATTTTCAGTTTATCTGTATTACTTTTAGCTTTCGTCACGTGTACTCAGGCTTTTCTCTCTCTCTCTCTCTCTCTCTCTCTCTCTCTCTCTCTTTCAGCTTTCTCTCTTGAGATTCTCTGTCACTATTACTGTTAAATTTCCTTTTCCTTTTGATCTTTCACAGACGAAACAGAGCTCCCAAGTGACTTCCTTTCGGCATTTTGCAGAGAAAAGAGTCTCAACCCCTTTACCCACCCAAGAACACAGTGGGACCCACCACATGGACTCTTCCTTGGCGTTAACTCATCACCGAGAGTGACTACAAAAATGGGGGGGGCCTCTCTGATCTCATCACTTTCCTTGGATTGTGCGTTCACGGGTCTCAGTACAGTAAGGTTTAATTATAATATCATAGTCAGGAGCGAAGTCGGCAGAATGTTGATGTGAGGCTCTACCAGCCAACCAACCAGCCAACCACTTTTTTTCCATAGTAAATAATAAACCCTAAATATTGAGGTGGTTACCTGTTAATCGTAAAGTTGCCATTTAAGTTGTAACGCGTATGGACCTTCATTTTATCCGCCAATGTACCTGATTTTGATGTTGAGATAAGAGTGGGCCCAGAGGGAATCACATGCACCCATTTTGATGTCGTTTAAGGTGATTTTTTTGACTTCTTTCACTTTTTTTTTTTTTTAATTTGGAATTTTTTTAGTTATTTGGTATTTTTATTTGACTTTTTTGATTTTTTGGCTTTAAAATGACAAAATTATCCTTAGTATAGAATGATACTTTTTTGACTTTTTATTTGTATATGAAATAATTTGATACTTTTGTAACTTTTTTATTTTTTTTGTGATTTTGTAATTTTTTTTTGTCTTTTATGATTGTTTAGCCTACAATATGAAAACCAAACCAAGGCTTTGAAAACCCAGGGATAAGTGTTACCGAAAATGCTATATTCATACTCACTAAACGATTTGTACAAAAAAATAAAAAAATAAAAAAAATAATGTCACAATGTCATTTTAATAAATAAATTTTATTTTTATAATTATTTTGTTTTACAGTAAATAGTATAATTATATTATTATTTATAAAAATTATGTATTAATTTTTTGTTTATATATTATTGTTGGTAACTATTCTAGACTAGATTTAAGAGAAAAAGAAAAATAAGATAATAAAAAAATAATATCACCTCCCAGGATTAGTGGATGTTAGAAAGTCTAAGATTGTAGCACAAGATCATGGATAGACAAGTTACTGGTTGGTTTAGGAGAAACGTGGCGTCACATTCATATATATATATATATATATATATTGTAATTTATACGGGAGTTGGTTTAGGAGAAACGTGGCGTCACATTCATATATATATATATATATATATTGTAATTTATACGGGAGGTGAGATTTATGATTTTGTATGATTAAATAATATAAAAGGTATGGGAGTCTATGATTGATCAGGAATACAGGGACGTAATGTTTTAGGCCAACCAATAATTTTTTCTATGCATAGTACAAGCACTTCAATATTGTAATATTTTGATACTTTTTAATTTTTTTCAGTACCTATCAATTACCATTTACTAACTATTAATTTAAGAAGAGATTTTTATTGATAAATCTCATTTAGAAGTGTTCTAATCTAATAAGTTCATGAAGGAAATTTATAACCTAATTTAGTCAAGTTTTTTTTTTTTTTAAATATTCTAAAAAAAACAGTTCTGATTCGTAATTCGAAATACAGAGGCTCGAATTTGGTTCGACACCAAAACGACGTCGTTTTGGTGTCCCTTTTTTTTTTTCGTGTTTTTTCTGAAGATGAAATAAATTATTTTTAGATGTTGATCTGCATAATTTGTTCTAGAGAAGAAGATGAACATTCAAATCAACATCAATAAAAATTAACATCCAGATCAACATCAATGAAGAAATAAATAAAAGAGAAGAAGAAGACGGAAAATTTGGTCTTTGATCTGAAGATCAACATCCACATCCACATCTGAAGATCAACATCCAGATCAACATCTCTAGACGTGGATGTCTGGTTCAACTCTTCGTCTAAAGTTGTGTTTATCAACATCCAGATCAACATCAACAAAAAAAAAAAAAAATCTGCTTCTGCAGATCAACAACAAAAATTTGGTTTTGCAAATAAATAAAAATTTTTCCTCTTGTTGGTTCAACAAAAAAAATATAAAGAACAGAACAACTTTTTTTCGGATTCATCATCATCAACAACTTCTTTTTATTTTTTTTTTTCAGATCCAGAACAAGTAAAAAATAAATAAATATACAGAACATTATTTTTTGCACCGCCATCATCTAGATCAAATTTTTTTTTGAACAGCTTCAGATTTTGAACATCATCATCATCTTCAACATCATCATCATCTTTAACAGCTTCAGATCATCGACCAACAGCTTCAGATCACCGACCGCCATCACCGATCTTCCTTCTCTTCTCTCTTCCTCTTCTTTTCTCTCTCTCTCTCCCTCCCTTTCCCGCCTCTCCTCTTCCCTCTCTGTCTCTGCGTTCGAAAGAATGAAGGGGAAAGAATGAAAATGAAAGAAATAAAGAAGAAAAAGAGAAGAAAAAAAAAAAAAAAGACAGTCCAAAATGACGTCTTTTTGGACTGTTGAGCCATTCGGGCCGCAGTGATTTCGAGCTACCACTCATTTTTCCTAAAAAAAAAACAATTTAGAGAATTGACTCACGTTTCAAATTATTTGGAAAACTAACTTGCTTTTTAAAATTGCATTTTCAACATATCGTATGTTGAAAATGCAAGTTATGATGACATGGACTTCACTTTTTGATTTTCAACATGCGATTTCAAGGTGAAATTGCATGTTGAAAATACAATTTTAATTTTAAAATGTAATTTTAAAAAGTAGGTTAATTTTTTAAATAGTTTGAAAAGTAGGTCAATTCTCGAAAAAAAAAAATTTAGAATATTAAAAAAAAAACTCCTAGTTAGTCCCATATGTTTGTACTTTAATTCCGTGAGATCATTTTTTTTCTCCTAATTTTATATTTTTTTAGATTATTATACCCTTATATATTATGTTGATACGTAATATATACAAAAAAGGAAATACACGTTTATGAAATACACGTTTATGTTTTGTTTTTTAGCGTTATTTACGTTAATGATTCTGATTCAGTTAATCAATGTCAATTGTTTATGATAGGGTTTCAGTGCAGTCGAGAGAAGACGATGATTGACTTTTATGTAGTGGGAGAGAAAATGACGATGACAACGATGAGTTTCTGTGTGTTCATTTTCATAGTTTGGTGTTTGTGTGTGCTCTAGTTTGTTACGTAATTGTTGAAGATCAATTGTTGATCGGAGGTGGAGAACGATTACAAAATTTCTTTCTCAAGGTTAGTATCATTTTATTTATGAATGTATGTTCATTTATATGAATGATTGCATACTCTATTTTCGAATCATGTGCATTTTTTAGAATACATGGGTCATGCAAGTGTATGTTTCATGAATGAGGTTCTAATTTTTTTTACTAATAATACATGTATATTTTTGTTGTTTGAGTTTGAAATATTTGACAGAGATGCATGTACAGTTGTTTGAACAAATTGATTGTGCTAGATCATTGGTGAAAGGTAATTTTTGGTTGATTGGTTTATTTTTTCTTGTTGTTTTGTGATTGTTTTCATATGGTTTTTGTGGTATTTGGTGTGTGATCTCTGTTTAGTTAGATAATTCAGATTATGCAAACAATGTAAATGTTCACATATTATTAGCTATAATGTGGTTGTTCACTTTCTTATTTTTGTATTTTTGCAGCAAATGGATACCTTCATGTTGTTGGTGTGTTCATATAGGTGTAGTACTACTGTAATAAATGTAGTGCGAGCAATGTCTTATTCACGTTTCGTGGAGTGTGTATATGTATGTGAAAAATGGAGCTAGTTATCTACTGATTGTGTTTCATTGTTCTATCAGCTAATTAGGATTAATAGGTGTAATTTGGACAATGATCGTTGAAAGGAGAGAGAACGGTTCGAAGCTCTATTTCTGCCATAGTTGCGATTTTGACCGAAGATCGAAGATAGAGAGAAGGATGTGAATTGAAAGGAAAGAGAATGATTTGAAGCTCAATATTGTATTAAGTTTATTTTGTTACAGACATGTTCATCAAAGGTGGGTTTGGTTTAATTTGAATTGGTGTAATGATGGAATTGCAAGTGTTGTTAATGATAGTGATAATGATGATGATGATGATGAAGAAGATAAGGATGTAGGTGATGGTTTTTTTATTTTTGGTGAGATTGAAATTTTTTGGATTTTTGGTTATGTTGCTACTATTGTTTTTGATTTTTTTGTAAACATCATCACACCATTGTTTCTGATTTTTTTTATAAACATCATCACATCATTAACCAATGTTAATATTCACATTAATTTGAAATGAAAAACTCTAATTGTATAGTCAATTAGTATTAATATTCACACACACATATAATATTGAATGGTAAATACGTTTTTACTGTTCTTCGTTACCATTGTGACATGATAATATTAAGGCTCACATCAATATTGCATCAAATTATACAACCACAAGTCTCAACTTTCATTTTGAATACAAACATGATGTGAATGTTCACATTAGAACAAACAAATGTGAAGGTTCACATGAATTCTGGAATACAGATAAAGACGATATGATTTTAAAGTGTTAATTACCATTATGCAATGATGATATTAAAGTTTATATCAAAATTGCATTGTCCACAAATCAAATTAAACCAATGATTATGTGTACAACTGATAATAATGTTAATGTTTATATTGATTTTATAATCTCTAAAAATATGATAATATCAACCTTGCATTAACCACAAACCATTATTTCCGTGTGTACACAAACATGAAGTATACATTTATTCACAATTAGATTATTAATGTGAATGTTAACATCACGAATAGAATATCAAATAAATTAGTTTAGTCACATTAAGCCAATGGTTATGTATACATAATTATAAAGCAACAGAAACCAGTGTAAATATTAATATTGACTTTGTAATAACAAACATTATGACAATATACCAGTGTACCTTAGTAGGAATAATCAAAATAACTAATTCTAGTTCTTTTATCTTATGTATTCCAATATTTACAAAATCGCAAAGGATATGAAGTTCATATCCATTGGAAGTGGATATATTGATTTTGTACATCATGAGTTTTGTACCGGAGAAAATCATAATATTCGTATCAATAATAGTTTTTGATGGGCTTGTATGTTTCCAACACACGTATGATGACGTCATCAAACTTCATGCATTGGTCGATCTTAGCATTCATCAATACATCAAATAATATACAAAATGGACTTTGCCTCAAGCAGTCCAACTGAGCCTTTGAGAACTTGGTGTGTCATGACTCGAACCCGCCCCTATGGATTAAGGACATAACTGGCCAGTAATCAAGAGATTACCTACGGCCTCAAACCAAACCAGACATAACTCATCAGAGTAGAGGGGCCAAACGGAAGCAAAATTTAAAACTTTGTCCATAGAGTTGTGCTTACATGGCACATCATAACAAACCATACATATACATATTAATAACTCACATTAGAAAATACAGTAACATAAAGTTCTGCACAGACAGGATCATCCAAGTCTAGGTCAGCCAATAAAAACTATATACAAACGTATCCAAAGTCCTCTCCAACATGACAAAATAAAGCAGGGTAGCAAAAGGGCAAAGACGAGTCTCGTGCGTGAGACGTAAGGGCTGACTCTTCAAAATCTTGGTTGTTCCACACAAACTTTACTGAGGCTGGGTTTGGACCTCTCTTGGCTCACCTACAAACACACGAATGAGCGTGAGCGAGAGCCCGGTGAATAATATCAAATAAAGTAGATACATTAGAACAACGTACATCGAGCCTCTTGGGCCCAACTCATATTGCTATCTAGTATGTATATATGGATTAAGTGATCATGTTCCAAACACATCGAACGGCCTCGGGCCTAATCTATTCATGTTAAACTGGCCTTTGGCCCACTCATACTTTCAATCATATCAAATTGGCCTTTGGCCCATTCATACTTTCAATCATGTCAAACTAGCCATTGGCCCTTTTAGGCTTTCATTCATGTCAAACTGGCCTTTGGCCCTTTCAGGCTTTCATTCATGTCAAACTGGCCTTTGGCCCATTCAGACTTTCATTCATGTCAAACTGGCCTTTGGCCCATTCATTCATTCATGTCAGACTGGCCTTTGGCCCATTCATTCATTCGTATCAAACTAAACTTTGGCCTATTCATTCATTCGTATCAGACTGGCCTTTGGCCTATTCATTCATTCAAGATCGACCGCCTTTGGCCCATTCATTCTGTTATGACCCGAACCCGCCTCTATGGGTTAAGGACATAACCGGCTTGTAATCAAGGGATTACCTACGGCCTCAAACCATTCCAGACATAACTCAACAAAGTAAATGGGCCAAACGGAAGCAATTTCAAACTTGTGTCCATAGAGCTATGCTTATATGGCACGTCATAACAATTCATACATATACATGTTAATAGCTCACATCAAATTATGTACTAACACAAAGTTCTGTACATACAGGATCATTCAGGTCAAGGTCAGCCAATCAAAACTATATACAAATGTATCCAAAGTCCTCGCCAACATGACAAAATAAAACAAGGTAGCAAAAGGGCGAAGATGAGTCTCATGCGTGAGACGTATGGCTGACTCTTCAAAACTTTGGCTGTTCTCACAACTTCACTGAGGCTAGGTTTGGACCTTCCTTGGCTCACCTGCAGACACATGAATGAGTGTAAGCGAAAGCCTAGTGAATAATATTGAATAAAAAAGATACACTAGAACAATATACGATAAACGGCCTTGGGCCTAATTCATATTCTATCTAATATATATATACAGGTATACATAGGGCAGGTGACTGCAATTCCAAACGTATCAGACGGCCTCGGGCCCAATCTATTTGTGTCAAATTGGCCTTTGGCCCATTCATACTTTTATTCAGGTCAAACTGACCATTGGCCCATTCATTCATTCGTCTCAAACTGGTTTTCGGCCCATTCATCCATTCGTATCAAACTGGCCTTTGGCCAATTCATTCATTCGTGTCAAACTGGTCTTTAGCCCATTCATTCATTCATGTCAAACTGGCATTTGGGCCATTCATACATTCGTGTCAAATTAGCCTTTGGTCCATTTATTCATGCGTATCAAACTGGCCTTCGGCCCATTCATCCATTCGTATCAAATTGGCCTCCGACCCATTCATCCATTCATATTAAACTGGCCTTTGGCCCATTCATTAATGCGTATCAAACTGGCCTTTGGCACATTCATTTATTCGTGTCAAACTGGCACATTCATTTATTCGTGTCAAACTGGCTTTCGGCCCATTCATTCATTCGGCATAGCAAACATTTGTCCACAATTCAATTTAACAGACTTATAGGAAGATGAGCAATTGGACAAATAACATATTTCATATATCTTTATTAAGATATTATTCACAGTGATCGGCTGGTTGATTTGCCCTGGAGTTTGACCCTACACAGTACATAACATACATGGGTCATAAACGATTCAATCCGTCTATAATTTACACATTCCTCTTTAGGCTTATTTTTTATTCCTTTAATTCATTCATAATGTTCAATGCATGCCTAAGAGTACTTAGAAATGAAAGAGAACGGAAAACGAAACACAGAACGCATTTTCAAAATTTCAGAAACAAGGGTCCCTGCTCGAGCGTGGACTTCCCCGCTTGAGCGGACCCATTAGGTCTGCAAAAGTATTGGTTGCCTCATTTTTACGCTCGAGCGTAAAATCGGATGCTCGAGCTGAAGGTCACTTTACATAGCTCCCCGCTCGAGCGTAAACTTCTCCGCTCGAGCGAACATCAATGTCTGCAAAAATACTGAGAGCTCGTATTTCCTGCTCGAGCGGCGCTTTCCCCGCTCGAGCGAACATGCCAAATTCTGGGTTTTCCAGAACTGTTCTTAAGGCTCAATCTTGCATTAAACCCAAATAACTTGCACACCATGACTTACACTTCACATGCAACCCTTCTAACATGATACAAATGCTAGATTACAACATTATGAAGCTTAATTTCCATGAATTACTTACATACACACATGATTTATATCAAACCCATCATCAATACTTCAATTTCATGCATCCAACACTCATGCTTCTATGAATTGCACTTGCATGTGAGTTACAACTTCCATTTCCAACTTAGATGATACAAATGATGATCAAAAGCATGAACTTTAACCACAATTCTACATGGATCATATTTTCCATGCTCAATTACACAACTTCATGGCAAATTCTTACATGCATGTACATATAAGCTTTAAATTCTTCAATCATAACACAATTCTTGTTCTTGATCACATACTCTATTTGAATTCACAAAATTACAAACTTGACTTATAAATTTATGCTCAAATACTCACCCTGGAGCTCCAAACTTCACAAATTCTTGTTAATCTTGAGTGTAGCTTCCTAATCCACAACCTTTGAGTCAAAATGCACAATTCTCCCTCTTTCTCTCTCTAGAATTGACACACACTCTCTCTAGAGAGCAAATTCAGATTTTAAGTTCACCAAATGAGGGTCTTAAGTGTAATAAGGCCCTTATATAGTCTCTCTCTTAATCCAATTTGATTATAGCTAATTAATAGCACTTAATTAATCGTTCTGAATCTAATTATTTTGATCCGAATCAATTTTCAATTAAATTTCACCGTAGGCTCTAAAAATTACGCTAATCACAATGGCGTAATCAATTTTGGGTTCTGTAGCTGAGAAGGCCTTCAATTTTCAGTTCAAAGCACAAATTCTAACAGATTTTCCTACGGTGAACAGATACAAAGCCAAAATCACATATAATCATGTAATTAACACCCAAATTTACTTTAAGCACATAATTACAAACATAATCATGATTAGTTAACATAGTACAGGACACGATTATCACACATTCATTCGCATCAGACTGGTCTTTGGCCTATTCATTCATTTATGTCAGACTGGCCTTTGGCCCATTCATTCATTCGTATCAAACTGGCCTTTGGCCCATTCATTCATTCGTATCAAACTGGCCTTTGGCCCATTCATTCATTCGTATTAGACTGGCATTTGGCCCATTCATTCATTCATATTAGACTGGCATTTGGCACATTCATTCATTCGTATTAAACATTTGTGCACAATTCAATTTAACAGGCTTATAGGAAGATGAGCAATTGGACAAATGGTATATTTCAGATATCTTTGTTAAGATATTACTCACTGTGATCGGCGAGATGATTTGCCTTGGAGCTCGACCCTACACATTCCATGAACACAATGGGTCACAAACAATTCAATCCGTTCTTAATTCACATATTCCTCTTTAGGCTTCATTCTTATAATTTTAACTCATTTACGATGCTTAATGCATGCCTAAGAATACTTAAAAGTGAAAGGGAACGGAAAATGGAACACAGAACACATTTACAAAATTTCGAAAACAGGGGTCCCCGCTCAAGCGTGGACTTTCCCGCTCGAGCGGACCCAATAGGTCTGCAAAAGTTCTGGTTACATCATTTTTATGCTCGAGCGTGAGTTCGGACGCTCGAGCTGAAGGTCATCCTACATAGCTCCCCGCTCGAGCGAACATCCATGACTATAAAAATACCGAGCTCAGATTTTACGCCGAAGCGGTTGCTCCGCCGAAGCGACGTTAAGAATTTCGGGTTTTCGTAACTTGTTCTTGAGCTCAAATTCGACCTTCAAAGGCTTAAAACCCATAATTCTGGTTTCAAAACATGCAAATACAATATATAGCACGTGGATGTAAACAACATGAGGCCAATCATTCAAAATCGTGATCCAATTCTTCAAAATTAATCATGGCTCATGCATTCAACTCTCATATAAGCTCTATAGCTTTAATAATCAAACAAGCATGTCGATTTTGACTTCATTTCTATTTCAAATCAAGCAATTGGTGTTCATTATCATGAAACTCAATAAAACATGCTACATGTATGATCCAACTCTCAATCTTTTATAATTTACATGCTACATGTTAGATCATGAAAATTTATGGCAATTCATAGCAAATCTATGCATGCATGTGCATATCTCATCAAAATCAACACAACTCATGATCTAACTTATCAATTAGTCTTCAATTCACAAAATCACAACTCAAATTCATGAGTCAAAGGTTGATAACTCACCTACGACCTTTAATCTTCCAAACTTATGCTAAATTCTTGAGTGTAGCTTCAAAATCCTCAAATTTCTTGACCAACCCTTCAATCTCCTACACTTTCCCTCTCTAATTTGGTTCTCTCACTCTCTAGAGAGCCAAAATCAGCCAAAAATGAAATAAAAGAGAAGAATTGAGTGTATAAGGGTCCTTTATATAGGCTCTCATAAGCACAATTAGTTAAGGTTAAATAATTGAGCACTAAAGTACCAATTTAATCTATTTAATTTGATTCAAATCGATTTTCAATTAAATTTCACTGTAAGCTCTAAAAATTACGCCCATCATAATGGCACAGTCAATTTTGGGTTCTGCGACCAATAGAGCCTTCAATTTAAATTCCAAAACGGATAATCAAACAGATATTCCTACAGTGAACAGATAGAAATTCAAAACCATATATTTTCACATAAATGGCACACAAAGTCATATCAAACACATAATCACATTCATAATAAGGACCAATTAGTATAATATGGAACAGGGTTATCACATGGTGCTTGTTATCAGTTTCACTAAGCTCATAATGTTCGATCAGTAATTGATATGACTCATGTTGATATGGATGCTTCTCTCTATAGGCATGCTCTCTTATTTGACATGTGCTCTTTCATCTTCTTTTTTGCGCAGAATTTAGGTGTAATATCTATTACATAGACATGCACAATAGTGAGTGTCTATATGAATTAAATTTGGTTTCAATAGAATTATGGGGCATATGTGCACATTGACATAATTACATTATTAGTCACTGTGAAAGTTCACATTCAACAATATTCATGCAATTAGATATATAAATGTCCACATTACTAATGGGGCATAAATAGAGATGGTCACGCATGAATGATAATATTTACACACCTATGTAACATTGGGTGTGACTAGGGTTCATTTGGGATGTGAGTTGATTTTTTGACTTTTTAGTTTTTTTGTTATTTTAGCTTAGGGCTAAAAAGCCTCATTTGGGATAAACTTTTTAGCTTTTTTGACTTTTGTGAGAGAAAAAATAAAATGATTATGAGTTGGATGTGATGTTTTGTCTTATTGGGCTAAAAAACATATTTTGTCTTTTTTGTGGCTAAAATAACCAAAAAGTCTGGCATGCCAAACGAAGGCTAACTTTTGTAGAATAAGAAGCTCATTGCCATTACCAATGTTAAAATTTACATTAACGTGACATTTAAAACGATGCACATTAAGACAATGGTTATGTGCACACATTTATAACCAAATAACACCAATACAAATATTCACAATAACTACATACTACCAAACACCATGACAATATCACCAATTCATCAGTTACAAACTATAAATTTGTGCATCATACCCAAACATGATGTGAATATTAAGTTGACAAACATGAACAACATTAAGCAAGAATGGATAATTGTCAATGGTATTTTTCACATTATATCCACATACACATGTTAATTCACAATGTTAATGTGGAGATTGACATTAACATTGTATCATATTACACAACTACAAAAACAAGCTTTGTTTTGAATATAAGAATGATGTGGATGTTCACATTTATAGTTTACAAAGTACAAAAACATGACAGGATTAACAACACATTAACCACACACTACAATTTTTGTGGGAATCAAAACATATTGTGAATATTCACATTGGTATGTATGTCAACATCAGAAAATAATAGTTTTATCCACATATCACATAACAAGTCCAAGAAATGAGGTTTTTCATAGGTGTTAGCTTCATGTAAATCTTCACGATGTAACATACAAATGCATTGGTCCACAACAATCATATAACAATTTTATGCACGCCATGGTTTCTATGTGAATGTTTACATCATGAGAATAGCAACAACAACAATTTAAAAAAATCTAAAAAATAGCAAAAACTTTAGGGGATTTACATCTATTCAGGGATATCATCAATACTAACAACTGTAAAAAAGGGAAAATAACAACAATAATATGAACAATAAAGACCAAAATCATATGAATAGAATCATGGAGATGTGTGGAAATTCGCATTGGGACAAAAAATAGTTAGGTTTAGGATTTATATATAAAATGAGTGAAATCACTTACGTTTGGTACTTATTATGAGACGGTTGGATTGTCACAAATAATCATTGTGAAGATTCACAGCAGAAACGAAGGATGACAATGGTGATTCCAACAACCCATTTGCTTAAGACAATAAAGGAGGTGAGGCGATAAGACAATGAGACGATTTCACAAGTATATGGAATATAGGATTTTTGCGGAATTGTTTCCGCTTTGCCTGGGAGTGCTCCTATATTTTTGAATTCTATTGGTTTGAATGGCAAGAGACATTCAAAAACATAGTAGGAGTGTTTTGGACAAAAAATTAGGTACATGACTTATTGGAATAATCAAAAACAATTTAGGTTAGATGGAATAAAACACTTAGGAATGAGATTTATCAAAAAATCATCCCAAAGAAAAGTAACAATTTTAACCAACCAACCAAATAATTATGTTTTTTTATGATTATATTATGTTTATGTTATTTAATGCAACTTTAATTTATTTTTTAATTTTGCCTTAAATTAAGAGTAATGTTAAGTATTATGAAAGAAATATTAATAAAAGTTTTATGAAAATTGTCCACCCTTAAATTATACACACAATAAAACATCACACACTAATTAAAGGATAAAAAATCTTTATTAAGTATCGCATGATATTTATTTCATAATGCCTAACATTATTATTACATATCAACATAATACATAAGGATATAATAGTCCAAAAAAATATATAATTAGAAAAAAAAAAAAAAGAATCTCATGGAATAAAAATACAAATATATGAGACTAATTAGGTTATAAATTTTTTTTATAAACTTATTAAATTAAAATACCTCTAAACGAGATTTATTAATAAAAATCCGTTTCCTTTAAAATATAAAAAATAGTCATAAAAAGTTGCTTCTTTTACAATTAAACCTTGAGTTAATATATTTATAATTATCTTATATATATAACTGTTTTTTTTTGGGGGGGGGTCATGATCAGGTGACAGCTGGTATGGGTGTTCTGTTCAAATTCAAAGGTCTGCATAGAGTTTTCCTTTTGAAAATCAGTGAACAAAATCAGTAAACAAGAATGGAAAAGACTTTTGTGTCGTTGTGTATGCTATCAAGTGCTTCATTATTTATATAATAATTGCATGGAGAAAACTTCACACTTGTATTGATTACAAATGGTGTGTAATATGATTCATTTGTGTTCAATTAGGTCAATATTTAATTGGCGTGCTGTTGGGTATACCTCCTTATTGAAGTGTGGGACCCATTAGTTTATTAAAAGAGTTTTAATTTGATTTGGTATTAGTTATAATATATTTTTATATATTGTACGGGAAAGAAATACACCTTCTCGTATAATCCTGTTGATCAAGTCCGCGTTCCTCCGTACGACGTCGTTCCACCACCTGAAAATACCAACGTGAGCTAGCCGGCGGGTGTGTGCCGGAAACCTCTCCGATGCCTAAGTCAGTAAGCAGGACAAACAGGCAAAAGCTCTATGTATTCAGGGAGCTAAAGTTGCATTACCTCTCCAAAGGTGATATTGGTGAGCTTATATAGGTTTCGCGTGGCACAATCCTGGTAGGACTCTTACTCCTCCGTGCATAGAGTCCTTCTAGGATTCATACTCCTAGAAGATAATGCTTATCCTCTGACACCCTCCTCACTACTTAAGCCAAGTGAGATGGTCCTTCTACGGCCGAACTCCAAATGATCGGAGTAACCGTTAGTTCGGTCCTTACTTCTCTCTCTTACCTCGGCATTCTCATGCCTAGGCCGAGCTGAACATAAGGGAGTTAAATTGATCTTCATTCAGAGTCATAGTTTACCTCGGTTTCCCACATGCTACGCCCGAAGTAATCAATGACGACCGAACTACCCCACTGCTGTACTAATCAGGCAACTACAGACGAACTAATTCGTAGTTCGGCTCCCCATTTCCTCACTCCTACTCCGGTTTCGCATGCCAAGACCGGACTACCCGTAAAAGAGACTGACCGAACTAACGGACTAGAAATCGGGCTACACCACGTAAGTCTGTCAACTGGACTACCACAACACTCCTCTGACCGGTGTACGGGCTACCTTCTCCATTTGGGCTTACCTCGGCCCAACTACCAAATTACCACTTAAGTATAAATTACCCTCTCAATTGCCCCTTAATTCCATCTGCAAAGCATGATTGGGATTACCCGTCTACCAACCGAGCTAGTCTTAACCTCTCCAGCCGAGCTAAAACACCTGTTAGCCTTTCCAGCCGAGCTAAGACCCTTTAGTTTATCCAACCGAGCTAAACTTGGGCCGTACTGTGCACGTCCGGTCAAAACGTCTTTTCACTCTTCAGAAACTAAATCGTTCAGTATTCCATGACACGTGGCAGGCTCTGATTGGCTTTTCACAGCTGTCGCGCCGCCCTCGTACTCCGAAAAAATTAAACAGTTCCCGCCCATTTGGCCATTTTCACCAAAAGAACCTTTAATTTTTGAATCATACTATCCTCTGTTCATCTCCTCTCTCTCTACTGCCTCTGAAGCTCGTGTTCTTGTTTGCGGCTGCATCAATCCTTCAGTTTGTCTCCTCTTCCTCTTGGTAAGTACACGAATCTACTTTTGTTTATCTATTTTTTGCTTCCATTTTAATCCATGGTAGTCTCTGTGGTGTGTTTTTGCAAAACACTTTGTTTTTCTTCCCCCATATCTGTACTTCTTGAAGAACTTCACAAGAACACATGGAACATACTGATTTAGCTAGTAGAACACCCTTTCGATCTTGGTCCATGCTTCAACCGAACTAGAAAACTGTCTTTGCTATATAAAAATCTAGGCAGACTGAAACCGAAGTAGAACTTAGAGCATACCACAGTAGTTTCATAAGGCCAATAACCGAAATGAAAACCCACCGCGCTAGCCACTCATCAGCACATAACCGAGCTAAAACTTCAGGGGTCAAGCCAGCATTCAGAGTTCCCAAACCGAACTCAGAAAGCTGTCCCTTGACGTTTAGCCGGGATAACGAAACCAAATAGTAAAACCGAGCTAACCGAATGCCCTATCAAACCGAGATATCATGATCCTTTGCAAACCGATGTAGATAACATAGCACCCTGTAGAGCCGAAATAAGATTAGCCTTTTCTTGCTTTGTTTCTGTAGCACGGTCCTCGATCTGTGCTTAACAGCTTGTCTTTTCACTTTGCAGACTTTGGTTTCCAGGCACGCCCCTGCGCTCAGCCGAGCTACTGAGCACACCTTTTTCAACCGAAGTAATTTATTTATAACTTATACAATAAAATGGGGAAGTATAGGTGCCTAGTAGAAACCCCAGTTGGCCTAGCCGAATTCAGGAAGGACTACCAAATCCCAACCGATGTAAACCTGGTCCTAGTCGAACAAGACATAGAGCCATGGGACAATGAAGGCTTTGTCCCTTTAACCATTCAGTCCATAGTAGAGACCGGACTCAGATTCCCAGTCTAGCCCCTGATATGCGAATTTTTAAGATGCACTGCACTATGCCCCACCCAACCGCACCAATACATATAGAATAATAATGGGTATAGCATTTAAACCAACAAACCAGTCTCAACCTCGGTTTAGCCGAAATACTACACCAATACTCAATAGGCTCAAAGAATGACGGCTGGTGTTATTACCTTAGAATACGCCGAAGCCGCGAAAAAATAATCAAACACACACCGGATAAGGATTTAAACGACGATGACTTCTTCTGGGTTTCTGGAAATTTTGAAGACTTTCAGGCCCAGATCCCTGGCCGAAGAATAAACTGGAAGAAAGGAGAGCCCGGTATTCATACTTTTGCACTCTTAATTGTGTTTATTTCGGCTTTCTTCTCTATAACCGAACTAACACTTGTTCTATTTTTTGCAGATTTAGCTTTCCTCCATTCCCAGTACGGCCACCCCAACTTAGGAGTTCTCCGCGCCGCACTGCGAGTTCGAGAGAGAAGTTGGGCTAAACTCCTCGACTTTGAACCGACTTACCGCTACTCCGGTCGCCGCAAAGCAAGGGTGACTGACTTCCTCCTTGAAGACCAACTTGAACCGGACCCAACCTTGCCAGAAATCGTCCTTGTTCCCTAATGTAACAAGAGATGGCGAAGAAGAACAAGATGAAAGCCATGCTCACCGCCACCACAAGGGCCGGTGCCACCAACTCAACAAACCACGCGGGTAACACTTCCTCACAATGACCCATCCTCCTCACGCCGAGCTAAGCGCGCCCGGACTACTGAGACCGAGCAGCGTTTGGTTGATGAGGTTGACCCCATCCTTCCACCGAGCCCCGAACTTAACCTTCAACCGGAATCCTCTGACCGAGCTGTGCCGAAGAATAAATGGGTTCCACCCTTCGTCTTCAACAACCGAGATATCGACGAAGATGACTCCGTTGTTGCTGACAAGGATCATCTACTGGCCTTCAACCTGGCCAGGGGTGTGTGTCTTCCCAAAGACATGGAGCACCACAATAAACAGTTAAACACCGAACTGAAGGCCATCCGGTCATCCACCAAATCCATGATTTTGGTAAGCAGGACTGTTTTTCCTCTGATTAGTCTAATTTTTCCCAACTCTTAGTTCGGCTAACAAGGAATTCTCCTTTTGCAGGCCATTCAGAAGAACACCATTGCCCATAAACAAATAATGGAACTTCGCAAAACAACAAGGCACGCAATAAGGGACGCCGAAACCAGGGCGGCCGAGCTGGCGTTGTCCAAACAAAGGTCGGCCGAGCTGGAAGCCGAGGTAGCTCGCCTGACCGGACTGGTTACCTCGGCTGAGAGCGACAAACAGCGCGCCGTGACCGAGGTGAAGGACCAATACTTATGGGAGATGGCGGAGCTTGAAAATAAAAAGAACGCCGAAATATCGGTGTTGGAGAAGAAGATGGAAGACGCTTCCAAGGAAGGCTTCAAGGAAGCCGAAGCAGGCTATACTCTGCAATGCGAAGAATTTGTTCTTTAAGTGCGGCTGGAGAGGTGCAATGGAGAAGATCGGTTGTGGTCCTGAAACCGAGGTCTACAATGCTCCGGAGCACTTCATTCCGGTCTCACTGCAAGACTACGCTGATGAAATCCAGAAACAATTTCTTGGTTCATCTGATGATGATGATGATGACGATGAAGAGGCAGCCGAGACTCAAGCTATCCAAGAGCAAGGTGGCGATCAGTCAGCTCGGTTGGAGCCCACGATTGAAAACGTATACCGAACGCCAACCGAGACTACTCGATTGCGAAATCGAGTATTTTGGAGCCGATCTGGATGCCGAGATAGATGATCTTTTTGATTGAACTTGTACTTTTTTCTTTCTTTTGTGTCTGAATTTTTGTAACCGGGCCATGGCCCCACAGTTGTACTTGATTTTGACTTTGAATGAAAAAATCCTTCCATCAAGTCTTGTTTCGGTTGTGTATGTATGCCTGTACTTGTAATGAATTTATTTACACAACTGTGATCTCGGTTAGCTATCTAACTCACTAGCCAACCACTCTTCAGCCGATATAACATACTTCGGTTGAAGAGTATAAAGAGTTGGTTTAATCCAGCCAATCACTCTTCAGCCGATATAACTTACTTCGGCTGAAGAGTACCAAGAGTTGGTTTAATCCAGCCAACCACTCTTCAGCCTAGCCCATACTTCGGCTGAAGAGTACAAAGAGTTGGTTTAATCCAGCCAACCACTCTTCAGCCGATATAACTTACTTCGGCTGAAGAGTACCAAGAGTTGGTTTAATCCAGCCAACCACTCTTCAGCCTAGCCCATACTTCGGCTGAAGAGTACAAAGAGTTGGTTTAATCCAGCCAACCACTCTTCAAATAGCCCATACTTCTACCAAGAGTACAAAGAGTTGGTTTAATCCAGCCAACCACTCTTCAGCCGATATAACTTACTTCGGCTGAAGAGTACCAAGAGTTGGTTTAATCTAGCCAACCACTCTTCAGCCGATATAACTTACTTCGGCTGAAGAGTACCAAGAGTTGGTTTAATCCAGCCAACCACTCTTCAGCCATTCACATACTTCGGCTGAAGAGTACAAAGAGTTGGTTTAATCCAGTCAACCTCTAGGTTGGTTTTTTCAGCCAACCTAGAATGTAGTGTTTGGTTATTCCGACCAAACGTCCTGCAGCCTGGATCCTTATCCTGGGCTTAGGAAGGGTCATAGTTGGTTTAATCCGGCCGACTATGATTACAATGCTATTTAGCTTAAAAAGTTACTTTCTACTAGAAACAAATATGCTTAAGAAGAATCCATTTGTTTTTATTGAAAGTAAAAAATTACACATTCTTTAAAGAAAAAAGCTAAAAATAAAATAACTTAAGATTGGCCGTGTTCCATGGCTCGAATTGCTTTTGCCGTCCGCCTTCCAAGTGGTATGCCCTTTGCTCGCTAATCCGACCACTTTGTAAGGACCTTCCGATTAGGACCTAACTTGCCATCCCCGGGACCAATGTGTTGCCCATAACTCATGGTACCCAATCGCCGATCTTGAATTGCCTTGGATGCACGCTTTTGTTATACTTCCTAGATAGCTCTTGTTGATAGGAGGCGATGTGAACCAATGCTCATCTCTTTTTCTTCCGCAAGGTCAAGTTCCAATGCTATAGCTTCGCCATTTAAGTCTGGATCAAAATTTCGCTCAATTGTGGGAGTCCGACTTCTAATGGAATGATCGCTTCCATGCCATAGGCTAAGGAAAATGGAGTTTCTCCTGTTGACGCCGTGGTGTGGTGCGATAAGCCCATAAAACATGAGGAGCTCTTCGCCCACTTGCCTTTGGCTTTCTCCAACCTTTTCTTCAATCCGCCTAAAACTACCTTGTTAGACGCTTCTTGACCGCTTGCTTCGAGGATACGCTGTAGAATTGTAGAACTCTATCTTGTATTCTTCGCAAAAGCCTCCGAAAAATTTCGCCATCAAACCGAGTGCCGTTGTTCGAAATCGATGCTTTTGGTATGCCATGAGTAATGATGTTCTCGCTGCACAAACTTCTTCACATCTTTTTCCTTGATCGACGCCAAGGCTTCGCTTCCACCCACTTTGTGAAGTAGTCTGCTGTTGAGAAAGAACTTCTGTTGCTGGTCTTTGTTGGGAGTGGTCCCACTATGTCTAAGCCCCACATTGCGAAGGCCATGGACTAGTGAGAGGTAGGAGTTCTCTGGCAGGTTGATGTATTTGATGTGCAAATTTCTGACACTTTTCGCATTTTTTGACATACTTCTCCGAATCCGCTTGCATGTATGGCCACCAATACCCCTGTGAAATAGCTCGGTATGCCAATGATCTTCCTCCTTGGTGGCTGCCACAAACCCCTTCATGTATTTCAAACAAGAATGCTTCTACCTTGCTGGGGTGGACACATTTTAAGTAAGGTCCTGAGAACGACTTCTTGTATAATGCCAAGGATGGAGAGAGCCAAAATCGTTGCGACTTGGCTCTTATTCTGTTGGCTTCTTTCTTATCTTCTGGTAGAGTGCCATCTTTCAGGAACAGTATGATGGGATCCATCCAAGAAGGACCTAACTCCGCACAACATACCTCTTCAGCTTTTGGATCTTCAATACTTGGTCTAGGCAGGTAGTCGATCAATAGTAGATGAGGGATAGAGGTATCTGCCATTGAGGCGGTTCGCAAGTTCGCTCGCTTTGCTTCTCCTCCTAACTGCTCTATTCTCGACGACTTCAAACTTCTTGATCTCATCGACTAAGTCTTGGTACTTAGCCATTCTTTCATCCTTTGCTTCATAATCGCGAAATTTGATTTACCACCAATTGTGAGTCGTAGACCATTAGTTCGGTGGCCTTGTAGGTCTTGATTTGAGCTCGCAAGAAGAAGCGCTTCATACTCCGCTTCATTATTCGATGCTGGGAAGCCGAGATTGATAGCTTGTTCCACGACTAGGCCGTCTGGAGAGATGAGGACTATGCCAAGTCCTGTGCCATGTCGGTTAGATGCTCCATCCACAAAGAGCTTCCACATCTCCCCAACAAACAACTTCCA
The DNA here is from genome assembly GCA_025200525.1 of Camellia lanceoleosa. Lineage (NCBI taxonomy): Eukaryota > Viridiplantae > Streptophyta > Magnoliopsida > Ericales > Theaceae > Camellia > Camellia lanceoleosa. Next base: position 190,080,178 of record CM045758.1, on the reverse strand, counting down.
GCATGTGGAGGGATCCGATGATGTTGTGGGGTCTGGAATGGCGTTGGGGCTTTCTTCATGATCCATGGTTGCAGTCTGCCCCTTGTCTTCTGATGGGACCAAGTCATTGGTTGTAGGCGAGTTCTGACTTGGTGTAGCAAGGTCTGCTTTCTCCTTGCCTTCTCTATGGTCCGAGTAACTGGACTAGGGGTTGCGCTATTATTCGGCCAATCTCCATCCCTAGTTCGGTTATGTCACGATCGATTAAGCGAACTTGGTGGCTTCAAGAGTGAATTCTTCCGCAAAGATTGGGCTTTTACTGCGGTTCTGGGTTGGAACTTCACATCATATTGTCCCAACTCCACTGCCCACTTCAAAATCCGCCCAGAAAAGTTTGCCCTCTCAAACAGAGCTTTTAGTGGAAAAACGGTGAGGACGACAATGGTGTGGGCGTGAAAGCAGTGCGCCAATTTCCTGGAGGCCATCATTAAGGCCAATGCTAGCTTCTCTAGAGGCAAGTACCTTGTTTCGGCTCCTAGCAATGTCTTGCTGACATAGAAGATAGGTAAATGTTGGAATGCTTCCGCTCGATACAACACTGCACTCACCGAGATCTTTGTAGAGGAAGAGTTCTTCTCCAGGTACTGGGGTGACAAGTAGTGGTGGAGAAGACATGTATTCCTTCAAACTCTCGAGCTCGGTCGCATTCTTCGTCCCACTCAAACTTAGCTTTTAATGACGAAAAGAATGGGCAATCTGTCTCAAGACCTGATGAATCGGTTAAGTCGCCATGGGTGAGTCTTGACTTCTTTCGAGTTAGGCCTCTCTAACTCTGAATTGCTTTGATTTGGGAGGGGTCTGCCTCGATACCCCGATTGGTCACCAGGAAACCCAGAAACTTGCCAGACCACACCGAATGCGCACTTAGAAGCGTTAAGGCGCAGCTTGTGTTGCTTCAGGATCCGGAACATCTCATCTAGGTCCCTTAGATGGTCATCCGCATCCTTGCTTTTGACCACCATGTCGTCGATAAGCCTCCATTGTTCTGCCTAACAATGGCTCAAACATCTTGGTAATCATTCTCTGAAACGTCGCCCCCGCGTTCTTCAGGCCAAAGGGCATGACCTTGTAGCAGTACAACCCTCTTGGAGTGGTGAAGGATGTTACTTCGATCCGGTTCGTGCATGGCTATCCGGTGGTAGCCTCAGAGCGTCAAGGAAGCTAAGCTGCGGTGTCCCATTGTTTGGTCCACCAATTGATCTATCCTTGGTAGGGAAAGCCCTTGGGCACGCTTTGTTGACCGTCTTGTAGTCGACGCAGACGCCGCCACTTGCCATTCTTCTTTGGCACTACTCATGTTAGAGATCCACCGGGTAGTGCACCTCTCTAATCGCCTCGCTTCTAACAAGTTACCCACCTCTTACGCCACTATCTCGGCGTGGTGGAGTGCCGATCGCGGCGTTGAATGACCGGTCTAGCGATTGGGTGGACATTGAGTTGATGGCAGATGAAGTTGGGATCAATGCGGCATGTCGTATGGGGTCCGAACACTTCGATGTTGGAGGTCGAAATTCCAAGACTTCCAATCTCAAAGGTCGACAACGACGATCCAAGTAAGAAGAACTTTTTCCGGGTTCTTCTCATCTATTCGACTTCTACCAGTCCTCCATCGCTTTTGATCACCGCTTAACATCCGCGAATAGTTCATTACTCTCCGGTTCTTCAACCGAATGAACATATCCTTTGGCAGCGCGGCTACCATTTGTTGCGACAAAGCACTGCTTGGACATAATCTGGTCCCCATATACTTCTTCAATGACTCCGGTATCGTTGGGAAACCGCATCACTTGGTGGTAGGAGGATGCCACCGAGCGCATGGCGTGCAGCCATGTTGTGCCCAAGATGATGTTGTAGGTGGACGGGACCTTCAGCACCCAGAACTCCACTTGCTTCGTCACACTTCCCGCCCTGACTGGAAGAATGATTTTGCCGACTGGCCATTCCGGCATAGAATTGAATCCAATCAAAGGGGATACGGCAGGGGCTAAGTCCTTGTCTTGCAACTTGAGTTGCTTGAAGGTTTCGTAGTACATGATTTCGCAGGAGCTACCTTGGTCAATCAGAATCCGCTTGACGTCAAAATCCTTGACTCGGAGAGTGACGACCAAGGCATCGTTGTGTGGGCAATATATTCTGTCCAAGTCTTTATCCGAAAAGGACATGATGTTTGTGGCTTCGTCCTCCCCTTTGACGATCGGGTTGGGCACTTAGCACCTCTCTCAAGTGTTTCGCCTTTTTGATTGAACCTCTGAGCTCGCATACTCGCTCTGGTTCAAAGACTCCATGGATTACGTTGATGGTGCCTTGTGGCGGGGCGTCGATCGGCATTCCATTGGGGAGGTTGTGGTCTTGGGGGGCTGGCTGCGCCCCTCCTTCTATGTATTTATCCAGGTGGCCTGCTGCCACCAACTCTTCCAGATGCTGCCTCAACGGCGTGCAGTTCTCAGTTCGGTGCCCCTTTTCCTTGTGGAAGGTGCATCTGGATCTGTCATCATAATCCTTCTGGGCCTCGCCTAACTTGGCAGGCCATTTGAAGAAAGGCTCGTCTCGAATCTCACTAAGTATACGGTAGATCGGTTTCTTGAACACTGTGGTTATGGCGGTTCGGACTCTCAACCACCTCTTGTCCTGGTCTTCATCATTGTCTCGCCTGCCCGGTCCGTTTTGGTTTCGGCGACCTACCGTATTGACCTTTGCTGAGGTCTTCTTCTCTGGTGTCGAGGTTGTGCCCATTTTTGCCTTGGCACGAGCGCCATCTTCTTCTACCCTGATGTGCTGATGCACTCTCTCCATCAGGGCCTCCATGGTGAGGGGTGGCGTCATGGTGATAGAGTCCCTCAGTCTGTTCCCGACTGGAAGACCTCTTTTGTATTGCGCAATGGCGAGGTTGGTTGGGCAGTCCCCAATCTGGTTGAACGTTTCCCAGTAGCGACTGTTGTATGACCTCAGGGTCTCCTTGTCGCCCATGTCGATGGAGAGCAATTGGTCGATCTCCACCGGAGTTTTTGTGTTTGTTCTAAACCGGGTTACAAACGCCTCTGCCAATTGCGCCCAGGAGGCTATGCTGCCCTCTGGAAGCTTCTCAAACCAAGTTAAGCCTAGGTCGCCGAGGCTTGAAGGGAATAGGATACACATCAACGCCTCATTGATACGACCATAACTCGGCGAAAGTGGCTCAAGTGGGTGTAAGGGCTTTTCCTTCATACGTCGTGAATTTGGGTTGTAGGAAGCTCGACGGAAGGCGGCGTTCTCAATCTCTAGGACGAATGGTGAGGTCTGCAGCCTCGCCAATGCCTTATCCGCTGGTTCATATGCCAAGTGCGGCCTTGGCATTCCAACCTCGACGCTTCCATGCGTCCGAGGAGCCAATCGCTGCAAGGCAGGAACCCTGTGGGGATCGCGTGTCCTGGCGTCCTCCTTCCATCGTGCCTTTTCTTCCAACATGGACCTTAGGTCGGATGACCTAGGTAATTCCGTCTGTCTGGACCTCGTATGATGCGTATGTGAGGGCCAATAGGTACTCCCTTATGACCTCTCGTGCCTCGTCCTCTCAGACTGGAGGACGAGTCTGGAAGATACTGGATCGCGTGTCGCTGTCCTTAGGCTTCAGGTCGAGAGGTGTAGAATTCTACTACGACCCTCGAGTGGCGAGGCGTCTTCTTGTTGCGCCCTCTCCGCCACTTCTTTTCCTTTCATCTGGCGCTGACTCCATGTCGCCGCCATCTTACGGATCGATTCGTCTTGCTCTCGGCGATCCTCCGAATTTGAGGATCAACTCTGCGCCTTTGTCTTTCCGGGCTTAACGAGAGGATGAGGGTCGCCATTCCTCCTTCGTCCCTTGCCTCTCTCCGAATTCGCCTCTGTGGTTCTGGCTCGCCATGGGAGGGACCAAAGGTAGGCGCACCTCCTTCCGGAGTTTGTCCGTCAATGGCGGATGAGGTAGCTCTTCGTTGTTCGCCATTGATGTTCAAGAAAATCTTGATCAAGAGGTTGTTCTTGTTCGCTATTCCTGACGGCGCCAATTGTACGGAAAGAAATACACCTTCTCGTATAATCCTGTTGATCAAGTCCGCGTTCCTCCGTACGACGTCGTTCCACCACCTGAAAATACCAACGTGAGCTAGCCGGCGGGTGTGTGCCGGAAACCTCTCCGATGCCTAAGTCAGTAAGCAGGACAAACAGGCAAAAGCTCTATGTATTCAGGGAGCTAAAGTTGCATTACCTCTCCAAAGGTGATATTGGTGAGCTTATATAGGTTTCGCGTGGCACAATCCTGGTAGGACTCTTACTCCTCCGTGCATAGAGTCCTTCTAGGATTCATACTCCTAGAAGATAATGCTTATCCTCTGACACCCTCCTCACTGCTTAAGCCAAGTGAGATGGTCCTTCTACGGCCGAACTCCAAATGATCGGAGTAACCTAGTTCGGTCCTTACTTCTCTCCTTACCTCGGCATTCTCATGCCTAGGCCGAAATGAACATAAGGAGTTAAGCCGATCTTCATTCAGAGTCATAGTTTACCTCGGTTTCCACATGCTACGCTCAAGTAATCAATGACGAGAACTACCTTCTTTGTACTAATCAGGCAACTACAGACGAACTAATTCGTAGTTCGGCTCCCCATTTCCTCACTCCTACTCCGGTTTCGCATGCCAAGACCGGACTACCCGTAAAAGAGACTGACCGAACTAACGGACTAGAAATCGGGCTACACCACGTAAGTCTGTCAACTGGACTACCACAACACTCCTCTGACCGGTGTACGGGCTACCTTCTCCATTTGGGCTTACCTCGGCCCAACTACCAGCTCGGCCCACTTAAGTATAAATTACCCTCTCAATTGCCCCTTAATTCCATCTGCAAAGCATGATTGGGATTACCCGTCTACCAACCGAGCTAGTCTTAACCTCTCCAGCCGAGCTAAAACACCTGTTAGCCTTTCCAGCCGAGCTAAGACCCTTTAGTTTATCCAACCGAGCTAAACTTGGGTCGTACTGTGCACGTCCGGTCAAAACGTCTTTTCACTCTTCAGAAACTAAATCGTTCAGTATTCCATGACACGTGGCAGGCTCTGATTGGCTTTGGTGGTGGCTAAGTGCAAGAAGACTCATACACTTTATTCGATACAAGGAAAAATTTGTAAAGGTGTTGTCAATGCACTTGAAGATGATACTTCTACCGAATTGTGGCACAAGCGACTTGAGCAGATGAGTGAAAAAGGGCTACAAGTTTTGTTCAAGAAAGAGCTTCTATCCGGTTTGAAAGGTATACATCTTAAAACTTGTGTTCATTGTTTGGCGGGTCAACAACATAGAGTTTCTTTTCATAAAAATGTTGCTTCTAGAAAAGAAAACGTGTTGGAGTTGATTCATTCGAATGTTTGTGGTCCTTTGAAATTTAGAACACATAGTGGTGCACTTTATTTTGTTACTTTCATTGATGATTATTCAAGGAAAGTTTGGGCTTTTCTACTAAAAATTAAAGATCAAGTTCTAGAAGTATTTAAGCATTTTCAGGCCATGGTTGAAAGAAACATGGCGAAATTGAAGTGCATCCAATCGCACAATGGTGGTGAATACATTGGGCCATTTGATGAGTATTGTCGTAGCTAAGGTATTCGACACTAAAAAGATGCTTAAGAAGACTCCTCAACAAAATGGCGTTGCCGAGAGGATGAACCGCACCATTGTGGAAAGAACAAGGTGTTTGCTTTCACAAGCTAAATTGTCAAGATCCTTTTGGTGTGAGGCAATGAGTACAGCGGTTGACGTGATCAATTTGTCTCCTTGCTATCCTTTGAATGGTGATGTTCCTGAAAGAGTTTGGACCGGCAAAGATATGTCTTATGAGCATTTGAGAGTGTTTGGTTACTGAGTTTTTGTTCACATTCCAAAAGATGAGAGGTCCAATCTTGATAGTAAGTCAAGACAATGTATTTTTCTTGGCTATGGGCATGATTAATTTGGGTATAGATTGTGGGATCCGGTCGACAAGAAAGTCATTCGAAGTCATGATGTTGTGTTTCTTGAAGACCAAACAATTAAAGACTTTGGCAAAGGTGATCAACTGGAGCAAAAAACTAGTGACCTCATTGACATGGATCCATCTCCTTTATCTTCAGTTGATGATGAAAACGGGGGAGATGTGCAGCCACCTATTGAACATGTAGAGGATGATGCTAATCCTAATGAAGTTGAGCCAGAAATTGAGGAAGAGCATCCAACTCAAGAACCGCCACCACAACTTGAGTTAAGGAAATCTACAGGGGACCAACAACCTTCAAGAAAGTATCCTCCCAATGAATTTGTGTTGATTTCCGATCAAGGGGAGCCTGAGAGCTACCAAGAAGCAATTGAACATGCAAAGAAAGGTGATTGGAAAAAGGCCATGGATGAGGAGATGACTTCCTTACTTGAAAACCAGACTTATGATTTAGTGAAGTTGCCTAAAGGGAGGAAAATTCTGAAAAATAAGTGGGTTTTCAAATTGAAGAATGATGGCAAGACTCTAAGGTACAAAGCACGTCTTGTTATGAAAGGCTTTGAGTAAAAGAAAGGTATTGACTTTGACGAGATTTCTTACCGGTTATAAAGATGTCTTCTATTCGGGTTGTACTTGACCTGGCTGCAAGTATGAACCTTGAAGTTGAGCAATTTGATGTGAAGACTGCATTTCTTCACGTGATCTTGAAGAAGAAATTTACATGGAGCAACCGGAAGGTTTTGTGGAAAAAGGGAAAGAGAAATTTATTTGCAAATTGAAGAAAAGTTTGTATGGTCTCAAGCAAGCCCCGCGGCAATGGTATAAAAAATTTGACTATTTCATGATGAAAAATGGTTTTTCTAAAATCACTTCGGACCATTGTGTGTTTGTGAAAAATTTCCCGGATGGTAAATTTAGTATTTTTTTGCTTTATGTTGATGATATGTTAATTGTGGGTCAAGATTCTACCATGATAAACAGGTTGAAATTGGAGTTGAGCAAGTCTTTTGCTATGAAAGATTTGGGGCCGCCAAAACAAATTCTTGGTATGAAAATTGTTCATGATCGCAAAGAGAGGCTAATTTGGTTGTCTCAAGAAAGCTACATTGAGAAAGATCTTGAAAGGTTCAACATGAATAAAGCAAAGCCGGTTGATTGTCCACTTGCGGGTCACTTCAAGCTTAGTTCGAATCAATGTCCTACAAGTGAGAAAGACAAAGAAGAGATGCTGAAAGTTCTTTATGCTTCAGCAGTTGGTTCTTTGATGTACGCCATGGTTTGTACAAGGCCGGATGTTGTTTACGCCGTTTGTGTGGTGAGTTGTTTTCTCTCTAATCCGGGTAAAGAACATTGGGCAACGGTAAAATGGATTTTAAGGTATCTTCGAGGGACTTCGAAGGTGTGTTTGTGTTTTGGGAATGGTAAGCCGATACTTGATGGGTTCACGGATTCTGACATGGCCGGTGATGTTGATTCTAGGAAATCTACTTCGAGGTATTTGATGACTTTTGCAGGGGGAGCTGTGGCATGGTAATCTAAATTACAAAAATGTGTTGCTCTCTTAACTACCGAAGCTGAATTTATTGCCATTACAGAAGCTTGCAAAGAAAAATTATGGTTGAAGAAATTTTTGCAAGAGTTAGGTTTGAAGCAAGAAAAGTATGTGCTTTATTGTGATAGTTAAAGTGCTATTCACTTGAGTAAAAATTCTACTTTTCATTCGAGATCGAAACACATTGATGTGAGATACCACTGGACTCGTGATGTGTTAGATTCGAAGTTGTTGCAACTCAAAAAGGTTCACACGGATGATAACATTTCGGATATGTTGATAAAGACTTTGTCGAGGGACAAACATTTGAAGTGTCGAACTTTGGCGGGTATGGTTGATGTCTCCACCTAAGTCGGTAGGGGGAGAATTGTTGGGTATACCTCCTTATTGGAGTATGGAATCCAATGGTTTATTAAAAGAGTTTTAATTTGGTTTGGTATTAGTTATAATATATTTTTATATATTATATCTAATTTGTGGAAACTCAATTCAGTTTGGAAACAACTTAGGTTTTGATAATAAACCATAGATTCACAATATTTTAGGTATTATTTTTGCCCATCCCGAAGTGAAGAGAACGGCTGCTACACATACTCCACTTTGGTGAAATCAATTATTTGGGTGTGTGAAAAGTGAAATTAATTTGGGTGGTTTTTTGTTTCGTTTTCGGTGTTGATTTGGTTCGTTATTTTGGATCTTCTAAAACTTTAATTCTGAAGATTTTTGTTCATCTATTTGGTGAGGTCTTTCCTTTTATTTATTTGTAATTATTTGGAATTCACCTAAGGGTAGTTTTGTGAGACCATTAGTGTGCCATTTGTAATCGTTTGGAACTTATTTGGTTGATAGTGGAATCGGATTTCGATCCCGTGGACGTACCTCACATTGAGGGAACCACGTAAAAATTCTTGTGTTGCCTTTGATTTAATTTTTTCGCATTAATTTTTATTCCCATTCATTGATTTATTTGTGGAGAATCACATATTTTCCCTAACACGTGCATCTACCATGTCTACTCTAAGAATGGACAATAACAAAAGAAAATTATGACAAATTAATTGACAACCATTGCATTAATTTTCTGCTTACCCACATCCTGCTACCATTTGTGCATTATGTGATTATTTTATTTTTTATTTTTTTAATATATATATATATATATATTTTAAGTTGGCAACAGATCTGTTTTGTGGGTAATAAAACTCTTTACAGTTTGTAGTATGTACTCTTGTTGGGAAATTATTGTTTGTTTTCATTTATTTTATTTTATTTTTTATTTATTATTACAAGAAAACCTCTCACTCTCCTGCAGGTCCAAAACAGCGCCCCTCGCAGATCAACAAGGCGTTCTATTGCTTGTTCCAAGCAAGAGACTATAACATAAAAAATTTTCCGTAAGACAAGTTTCGTTTAAGTCAAGACTCGCGCAGCCTTATTGTCTGTTCCAATTAAGAGACTACAATCTGAGAACTTACCCTAAACTCTCAAGACAAGTTTCACTCAAGTCAGGACTCATGTAGCGAGAGAGTACAAGACAAGTTTCATTTAAGTCAAGACTCATGCAGTCTTATTGTTCGTTTTGAATAAGAGATTACAATTTGAGAATTTGCCCTAAACTCTCAAGACAAGTTTCGTCTATAACATAAAAATTTGCCCCAATCACTCAAGACAAGTTTCGTTCAAGTCAGGACTTGCGCAGCCTTATTGTCTGTTCCGATTAAGAGACTATAATCTGAGAACTTACCCCAAACTCCCAAGACAAGTTTCGCTCAAGTCAGGACTCATACAGCGGGAGAGTACAAGACAAGTTTCGTTTAAGTCAAGACTCGTGCAGCCTTATTGTTCGTTTTGAATAAGAGATTACAATCTGAGAACTTGTCCCAAATTCTCAAGACAAGTTTCGCTCAAGTCAGGACTCACGCAGCGGGAGAGTATCGAACTCACACTAAAAACTGTGATAACAACAACTTGAGGCTTAATCTCTTAAGCAACTAGGCTACGCCCAACAGATTGTCCAAAAAGTTTCAAACTAGAGACATGGGAGACTTAACCCTTGGGCCTTTACCAACTGTGCTATTGCCTTGGGTTTGTTTTTGAAGTATTGAATTACACTAATCCCTTAGAAGGAAACTTGTGGATTGTACCTTTTTAGCGATGTATACTACATACATCTTATTATAAAAATGTATAATTTTATAATAAAAATGATAATATCAATTATAAAATGCATAACTTTATTATAAATTAGGATAATAAAATATTTAAAATTTTATAATAAAAATTACACATTTTGTGGTTAGGTGCATATTTACACCATAGCATTTCCCATCAAGGTTATGCTTATTATTATTGAGATCTATGAGTGAATTATATTTGAGTTGGTCCGACGCGTGGCAATGTGCTAAGATCACCCAATAATTTCTCCACTTGTTATCATTTGTGATGTTATATTAATTTTTCGTAAAAGCTAATTAACTTTGAATAATTTCATACAAACTAACAAAATTAAATTTTTTTTTTCTACTTATTGATGTGTCAAGTGGGTTATGTTACAAATTTTAAAATTTCATTATTATAGTTTCGTGTGGCTGCAGATTAAGAACCATCTTATTGATTAAAAAAAAAAATTTTATTTTGCTAAAATATCTTCGCTTATTTTCTATTAAAAAAAAGGGGGAGAATTTTTTTTAGAGTCCCTGGTATTAAGATTTTATAACATAAAGGACATCAAATATTTTTATAATGTCTAAGTTCCCTCAACATATCCAATATTTTCATAATGTCTAAGATCCTTCAATATCAATTTAGAAATAATTCAATTCAGAGAATTTCTCTCCAGAGAAATTTCGAACTTTCCAAAGAATTTCTTTCTAAAGAAATTTGGGAATTGGATAGAGCTTAAATTGAAAAAAGATGAAGTGAATTTCTCTAGAACCACTCCTTCAAAACCCACCACCACCACCACCTCCCTCCTCTTCATCTCTTCTCTCTGGCTTTTTAAAGAAATTCTCTAGAAATCCAGAGAACTTTTCTAGATTTTAGATAAAATTATAAAATTGAGGTTGATTCAGAAGCGAACCCCACATAAAAATTGATTACTTGCCTTTAATTATCAAAATTGGATAAAGTTTAAATTAAAAAAAATGAAGTGAATTTCTCTGGAACTCACTCCTTCAAAACCCACCACCACCACTGCCGCCACCACCACCATCACCACCACCACCTTCCTCCTATTCATTTCTCTCCTCTGGCTTTCCAAAAAAATTCTCTGGATTTTAGAGAAAATTATAAAATTGAGGTCTTTGGGTTCAAATCACAAAATTTCTCTGCCTTCCCAATCACGATGTGCAATACACAAATCGATTATCCAAATAAATAACAACAACAACCAATATACATGTATCCAGAGAGTTTTTCTGGACTTTCTAGAAAAATTCTAAGAAGGCTAGAGAAATTCTTTGGATTCCGGTCTAGAGATTTTCTCTGGATTTTCTCTGAATTTTCTCTGGATTTCAAGTGAACCATAAAGCATAAAGTTTGTTTGGTTGCCAAGAAAAATAGGCGAAAAATAACTTGTTCAATATAAAAATACATAAAAAGCACAACATAAAAATTCAGAGAAATTTGTAATAATTATAATTTTTTTTTGGATTGTAATAACAAGCTTTTAATTTTCTCTGAATTCAAATAAAAGTTTAAAGAAATTCACTTTCAAGATCACAAAAAACAAAAATACATTAACATCAAAAATAAAAATACTATATATATATATATATTTATAGAGAGAGAGAGAGAGAGAGAGAGAGAGAGAGAGAGAGAAAGAGAGAGAGAAATTCTAGTGCAAGGTGTGGATGGGAGAATTACATACACTATACATATATGTGTGTGTCTGTGTGTCTGTGGATTTTTTTTTTTTTTTTGAGATATAAGGCAAATTTATATTTAATTGTTCAACTTCTCCAAGTAGCACAAGATTGATAACTGTAGAAAACCAAAACAAAATGTAAAACGAACATTTTTGTCTCTGTCAATCATGATTTGTGGTTGTAGGTGATCTCAAACTTCTGAGCTAATTGATCCATTGATCTTCAGGTACTAGATCTGTCTAACCAAGAGCCAATCCACTGAACGAGACACCATGCTTGGCCTTTATCACTCCCGTTGCTGTCTCCAGTGCTAGTGGAGTGTTCCGACGCCTCTCATTCTCACAAGAGGAGATGCGGAAGAAGATGGCGGCAACGATAGGGAAGAGCTGTCGATGGTGGCGATGGAAGTGGAGTTCTTTGGAGAGAAAAGAGCAGAGAGAGAGGAAGAGGGGGAGAGTCGGGTTTGATTTGAGATAACTAAATTTCTCTGTGATATATGAGTGTTAGGGTTGAGGGACCTTATGCATCACAAAATAATATTGTGGATCACTTCCATTACTAAAAATGAAAAAAGAACCTTAGACTAATTTTTCTCTAAATAAAATTTACTTTATTTTTTTTAAAAATTTATTTAAAAAGTAAAAAAAAATCAAGAATATGCTAAATAAACTGATTCTCTTGACATTCATTTTTTGCAGACTTATTTGAACTAATAAATTAACTTTTTAATTAACTATCAATGAAAATGAAATCTTTTATAAAATTGAACTAGTTTATATTACATTTTCTATTTACCACATCAATTCAAGCAAACAAATCATTTCATTAGTTTCGGCAAACAGAAAGCATGGATGGTGACCCGCCAAATCCAATTATTGAAGACTCAAAGTAATGTGAAAACAGCCCATAATTTAATTTATGAAATGTTAATTCGGCATGGGTTTTGGAATCTATACTGGCTTCACTGGTTACCTGTGAAGTGTGTAGATCTCTCATGTGACTCTCTCTCACTCAACTACAAAAGAAATTTATATACCTAAATGTTCTTCATTATTATGTCTCTGCTCTCATTCAACTATATATATTAGGATCGTTCAGCTGGAGTACTTGTGGATACATCCAACGAATAATGCTTATTCAAAAAGTAATTTATATAAAAATATATATTATGGTGATTCGTTGGAACTAAGTATCAAAGAGTACTGATTACTGTCTCCCCCATGTGATGCATTTTAGATTGACACAAATTATTCGATATTTTAAAGCAAATTTATGTGATAATTCAACTTAATAGTTGTTAATGTAGATAATAATGTCTATCATTTTTACAGTTGGTATGGAATATAGCATTAAAAATCTTAATTAGTGAGACGGATGGAGCATTATCTTAAGAGCATCTACTAATTTGTTGCATTGACGAAGTTAGACTTTATGAAATTTAGGAAAGAGAAAAATTATTTAGTTTTTTTGGAGAAAGTTTACATGGTGTTTTAGCTTGATATTTGTTGGTTTAGTAAGTAGGATCTATCACGTTTATATTAGGTTGTGTTTAGATCATGACTTTGAGTATAAATTTGAAAAGAGAAAATAAAAAAGGTGGATGAAATGTAAATTAAATTCTATTATATTTCATCTTCTTTTTTTCTTTTTCTTTTTTCTTTCCCTTTCTAAACCCATGATGCGAACACAACTTATATTTTGAGAGGCAACATTACATATGTCGATTGATAATTTGTATCGAACATTAGTCCAAAAGCACGTAATAATTTTCTAAAAAATTCGCGTCATGAAAACTGAATTTATCATGAATAGTAGTGATACACACGGGATGTTTTGTTTCCAAAATCTCTATCTCGTATCCTTACTATACACTTTTTATTTGCACGATGTAATAAGAATATTAGAACACAAGAATCACAAAAGACAATAATATGACTAGAAATGCATTGAGTAAAAATGGACATAAATTTTGCAAACTAAAGATACCAAGACATAATAAAACACCAAAACTTTGAATACCATCTTGTGTATTGGATTCAATGGATTTCATGCAAATCCCTCTTATATTGGATCAATGACATATCAATTGATATTTTTGTAAGATTCAAAATATAATTTAAATACAGTACTACAAATTCAATCATAATAATATTATTGATATATTTTTTTTTAATTTGGACAACGCTTGGCTTTAATTTTGGCTGACTTGTTCGCAGAATTATTGTTTAAAATTTTGTTATTATTTATCAAATCAATTCGTTAAAAAAAAGAAAAAGCAAGAGAGAGTTTATGTTAGGATTTCGACGTCCAGAGACATAAACCAGCCAAACTTGCACGAAAGAATCAATATGTGGGTCATGCACCACACCACGCTTTACTTGAGCTTCTTCCCAAGTTCATCATCATCATCATCGTCCCTGCTTTACGTACAAAAATCTAAAGTTAGCTATCACTTTAGTGGATCTTCTACTATTGACGACATTGAAAATTCAAAACAATTAGGATTTGACATCACTAAAATTTGGAACGTAACAAGATATATACTCCATATTGATAAGATTTTTTAAATGTCGGTTTTATTAATAAATTTTATAAAATTTTGACTATTTTATTTCTGGTTTTGTGACTGTGGGATGGACGCCTATTACTGGAAAGGAAGCAGCCAATTCTCCCATTAATATAATATTGTTCATTTTGGGTGTACTCTCATGATTTTGGTACAATTTCGCCTACTTGGGGCGTACTGTCACGGCTTTGTTCTGCTTTGGGTGTACTCTCACGATTTGTGGTGTACTCTGATGATTTTGGTGCAATATCGTCTGCTTTGGACGTACTTTCATGGCTTTGTTCTGCTTTGGGCATACCCTTACGATTTATTCTTCCCTTAGAAAAAAGCCTTGTGCTAATTTGAAGGAATTAGTTAATGTTGGAACAATCTTCTGCGTAAAAAAAAAAAAATTGAAACTAAATCAAACAAAATAAAATGAAAACTTACAGAATTTATTTTGTCGAATCAAATAAAAAAAAAAGACCAAGTGGAGTGTGTGACATTCTGTCCTAAAAACAGATTCGTCCCGCTACAGTGCTTACGGTTGAATGGTGTCTATCTCCCAAGATACAATGATCTTCACAAATTTGGAGTGTTGCACTCCAAACAAATTTGTCCGGTGAACCAAACCTATGTACTATACTCTATTTATTTTATTCCTAAAATTATATGAAGAAAAATGCAACTAAAGAGCAAACTTGGACAGCAAAAATAAATGTTTGCAGACTGTTTTTCGGATCCCTAAAACTGTTGGACAGTGTTGGATTAAATAGAGCCGAACAGGTGCAGATATTTGAACTGAACAGATATGGTTTCAAAATGAACAGGTGCATACTAGAACTGAACAGATAACTGCTGGAAATGTAGATCTGTTTGAACTGTTTGAATCTGTCAAACAGTGCAGTTTCGGACTATAACTGCTAGGCAGTTATGAGTAGTTTTATGCAGTTAATCTGTTACATAATTCAGACTGAAGGAGGCTCAAGTGTTGGACAAAAATTAGAATTCAAATTTGAATTAAATTCCCACAATAATTTTTGAAAAATTCAAATGAATTTTGTCCAAAAAATTAATATTAGAACCGACCCGACCCACAACCCACAAAATTAATATTCAGTGGATTTACAAAATAATATTATGGTTGGAAAAATAAATAGTGATTATATGCTATTTGACAGATAGTAGTAATATACTGTCTATTTTCTTTGACAATTAGTAATAATATACTGGTGTCATTAACAATTCAGAATATTTATTTGTGGAATTTTTCCAGAAATTAATTTTGATTTTTCAAAAATTATTTTCTGAGTGTTCATTAATTAAAATTCTGTTTCAGTTTTTTAATTATTGAAGTATTACAGAAATTTAATTTTCTGTGTGGAATTAATTTGGTTAAATAAAATTTTATTTTATTTCGAACTTAATTGAAAAATAAAAGTTACATTTTTGTTTCTTTTATTTTTATAGAATTTAATTATGTGAATTTGGATTAATTTTCTATGTAGTATAAATTTTAATTATAATTTTGTTTTATAATTTAGAATTAATGGCTACTGAAACAAATGCGCAAACACGTACTACTGTGGTGGCTACAATTGCACCAACCCCCTCTCCTGTGGTGATAGTATCGGTAAATCATGGTGAAAAGTCAAAAAAGTTCTCAGGAATTGATTTTAAGATGGCAACAGAAAATATTGTTCTATTTTACAACTCTGAACCTGGCTCGTTTTCTCCGTGAGGACACTCCTATTTTGAAAGAGGATGAAACCGACCGACAAGTGGTTGCTGCGGTTGACGCTTGGAAACATACCGATTTCCTTTGCCGGAATTACATCTTGAACGGACTTGACAACACATTATACAACGTCTATAGTCCTATCAAGACAGCAAAGGAACTTTGGGAGTCTTTGAAGAAAAAGTACAAAATGGAAGATGTCAGCTCAAAAAAATTTATGGTTGGCAAATTTGTGGACTTTATGATGGTTGATTCTAAGACTGTGATCAGTCAAGTTCAAGATCTCCAACTCATTCTGCATGACATTTACACAGAAGGTATGTCTCTCAGTGAATCCTTCCAAGTTGCATCCTTAATTGAGAAATTACCACAAGGTTGGAAAGAATTCAAGAACTACCTCAAACACAAGCGCAAAGAAATGTCTTTAGAAGAATTAATTGTGCGTTTGAGGATTGAGGAGGATAACCACAATTCTGAAAAGCGAGCTGGTAAGCATCTTATAGAGTCTAAGGCAAATGTGGTGGAACATGCTTCAAAAACCAAGAAACGAAAGTCTTTTGAAGAAAGTTCATCACAAGGCTCTATAGGGGGGGAAATAAAAAAGCACAAATTTAATGGCAAATGTTACATCTGTGACAAAGAAGGACATCGGACCAAAGATTGCCGTAGCAAAGGAAAAACAAAAGAAGAACAAGCAAGAAGCCTGCTCAAGCTCATATGACCGAAGTGGACAATATTTCCAATGGTGTAGATGCCATCAATCTTTCTGCAGTTATTTCTGAGGCAAATCTTGTCAGAAATCCTAAAAAATGGTAGGTGGACACGGGTGCTACTCGCCACATTTGTGCTGACAAAAAGATGTTCACATCTTATTTTACAGTGGACAACGGCGAATAATTTTTTATGGGCAACTTCTCAACTTCCAAAGTTGAAGAACAAGGGAAGATTGTTCTGAAGATAACATCTGGAAAGGAACTCACTCTCAACAATGTGCTGCATGTACTGGACATTCGCAAGAATCTTGTTTCCGGATCTTTGTTGAGTAAGAATGGGTTTAGGCTAGTATTTGAGAGTGATAAATTTGTATTTACTAAGAATGAGATGTATGTAGGAAAATGTTACATGTCTGATGGCCTTTTCAAGATAAATGTAATGATCATTGTACCCTCAATTATTAATAAAAATACATCTTCTTCTTACTTGCTTGAGTCTTCAAATTTATGGCATGATAGACTAGGACATGTTAATTGTGGATCTTTACGTAGATTAATTAATATGGAATGTTTACCTAAATTTGACATTGATTCAAATCATAAATGTAAAATTTGCGTTGAGGCAAAATTATCTAAAACTCCTTTTTATTCAATTGAAAGAAGTACGGAACCACTTGAATTAATTCAAAGTGACATTTGTGATTTTAAATCAATTCAAACCAGAGGTGGAAAAAAAATATTTTATCACTTTTATAGATGACTATACTAGATATAGTTATGTTTATTTAATTCGAACCAAGGATGAAATTTTGGAAACTTTCATTCAATATAAGAAAGAAGTTGAAAATCAACTTGATAAGAAAATAAAAAAACTAAGAAGTGATAGAGGTGGTGAATATGAATCACCTTTTGGTGAATTTTGTAAAGAACATGGAATAATTCATCAAACCACCGCTCCTTACTTACTTCAACAAAATGGAATTGCTGAAAGAAAAAATAGAACTTTAAAAGAAATGATGAATGCCATGTTAATAAGTTCTGAATTACCTCAGAACTTGTGGGGGGGAAACAATATTTTCTGCTAATTATACACTTAATAAAGTACCCTGAAAGAAAGTGAATCTAACACCTTATGAAATGTAGCATGGTAGAGTACCATCTTACAAATACTTAAAAGTGTGGGGGTATTTGGCTAAAGTGGCTATTCCTAATCCTAAAAAGACTAAGATAGGTCCTAAGACCATTGATTGCATTTTCATTGGTTATGCTAAGAATATTAGTGCATATCGGTTTTTGATTCATAAATCAGAATATACTGAAATGCATGTAATACTATTATTGAGTCTCGGAATGCATCATTCTTTGAACATGTATTTCCAAATAAGACTAGACAAGAGACTAATAGTAATAAAAGATCTCATGATGCTATTATTAGTCAGGATCAAGAACATGAACATGATCAAGAGCAAGAGCTAGATCAAAATGAAGAAGAGGAACTTAGGCGTAGTAAACGTGCTAGAACCTTAAAATCTTTTGGTCGAACTTAGGTGTAGTAAACGTGCTAAAACCTTAAAATCTTTTAGTCCAGATTTTCTAACATATTTGTTAGAAAATGAGCCTTTAACTTTTAAAGAGGCTATGTCTAATTCTGAAGCTCCTTTATGGAAAGAAGTTGTCAATAGTGAAGTTGAATCCATCTTGCAAAATCACACTTGGGAATTGCTGGATTTGCCACTAGGTTGTAAACCTCTTAGGTACAAGTAGATTTTCAAAAGAAGATTGTTCCAAGAGTTAACTTACTCCAAATGAGCTAATTTGAAAGAGTTAGTTAACTTACACCAAATGAAGCAGCCAAATCCCCCATTAGCATAATATTATCTACTTTGGGCGTACCCTCACGACTTTATTCTTTCCTTGGGAAAAACTTTGTGTTAATTTGAAGGAGTTAGTAAACTTATGTAGTGGAGTGTAATTTCTTTACGGAGCAATGTGGGATGGACACCTATTGGGCTCCCACAATGACAATTAAAAAACACAAAAAATACAAAAAACAAAAAACAAATAAGAGTATAGAATTGGTGGAAGCTAGCTAGAAGTGAACACATGGAAACTAACAGAAGAACATTAAAGGTAGCGTTTGGTTTAGTTTTAAAATCATGATTTGAAAAGAGAAAATTAGTTTGGTTATAAGTTTTGAAAAGAATTTGAAATTTTTGAAATGAGTTTTAAAATGAGAAAAGTTATTTGGTTATATTCAAAAACTTATAACTCATAACCAAACATACAATTCAAAACTCTATTGAAAATTTTATTTAAAGTTCATAACCAAACTCTTTTTAAAATTTAATTCAAAAAAAAATTATTTTAAAAATTAAAAAAATTCTGAAATTATTTTTTATTTAAAATATTAAAAAAATATATTATTTTTTGTCAAAAATAATATTCAGCTAGTGCTTTAAATTACTTTTGATTGTATATTTGGTTGGAATTTTTTTTTTAATTGTTTTGTTTAAAAACGGTCTAAAAAAATAATTTCTATATTTAAAAAGAATAAAAATTTGTGTCTCGAATTTTTCGTGCCCCGAATGCCCCTAATGCCCAAAACGAAATCGTTTTGGGCATTAGGCTATTTTTTTTTATTTTTCTTTTTTTTTTTCCAGCCATTTTCGACCTCTATTGTCGACCTCTGAGTTGCAGAGGAGGGAGAGGGAGAGAAAGAGAAGAGAGGGAAGAGGAGCTCGTCGCCTCCGCCGCCTCCGCCCGCCGTCACTGCTCGTCGCCTCCGCCGCTGTCAAGCCTCGCAGATCGCCGCCTTGCCTCGTGCCTCGATCAGGCCTCCGCCTCCGCCTCCAGCCCTAATAATTGGGCCCCTTCCCCTCCCCTCCTTCCTCCTCCTCCTCCTCTGATTTTCTTCCTCCTCTCTTCTGAAAAAAAAAAAAAAAAAAAAAAAAAAAAAAAAAAAAAAAAATGACAAAAACGATGTCATTTTCGTTTCGGGACAGATTCGGGGCAGCTCATTCGAGCTCCGAATCACAATTGATTTAAAAAATATCAAAAAAAATATAAATTTTTTGTTTTCAAATAGCAGGTTGCAATTGAAATTTATTTTTTTTTGTTTCGGTCAACCGAATGACCAGCTGAACGTTCGGGGATATTTGGACGGACTACTAGGTAGACCCAATCCGCAAATTTAAAACTTAAAAATTCTACTCTACTCTACCAAATATGTATTAGAATGTGTATTTAAATATGACATTAGAATCAAATTTTAAAAACTTAAATCAAAGACAACATTTAAATATAAGAATAGAATTATGATTTAAAACTTAAAACAAGCATAGCCAAAAAGCCTTTGATTTTTCTTCTCTACGTTGTACACGGGAACGCCTGTCTTGATCATGTGGGATTTGTCCGGACAGTTGCTCAAATGGTTATAGAGATAACATTTAGGTGTAATAAGATGGGTGAAATTTAAAATTTAGGAAAAATTATTTATAAGTTTTATTGGGGAAACTTATACTACATATGGTCCTACTAAAAAATTTATGTTGCCATAAGTCCTGTGAAAAGTTTGTTAACACATTTACCCTCAATATTAGTTGTTAATATCATAAATAATAGTAAAATCATATATAGGAAATTGATATAAACGTAACGTAACGTGACACCTATATAAACGTAACGTGACACCTATACGTAACGTGACATATCTACATAAACGTAACGTAACGTGACACCTACATAAACGTAACGTGACACCTATATAAACGTAACGTGACAAATCTACATAAACGTAACGTAACACCTATGATTTATGGTACCATTTAATTTTTTTATTAAGTTTGATTATAATATCTTATACGAATCAAATAAACCAAAAACTCTTTTGTCAAACCATTAAAATAAAATTTAAAAAATCTTCAACATTTCCTATAAGATTCTAATATTTTGTAATTTTCGATAGTCCAATTTATTATCATTATAAATAATAATAATAATAATAATTTTTTTAAAGTATGAAAGTAGATGCCAGGAGACGAGAACTGTTCCAAAAAAAAAAGTCTTACGAGAAACTTCCAACCCAGAAACCAGTCCCCCCAACCAACATCTTTTTACCCCCTATTTTCACACCTTCCCTCTCTCGCTCTCTCTCTCTTCTGTTGGTCTTCATCCTCCTCTGCTTCGCCTTTCTCTTCCTCCCTTCTACTTTATTATTAAATATTATCGCACACCAATATTCTTCACATATATTATTGATAATTTTTTAAATTTTACAATTAATAATACAAAATAAAAATATATTAAGATTATATATCTATTTCAAAACAAACGGATTAAAAAAATAAAAACTTATTAAGTTTACGAAACGTAATGTGACACATTACGTTACGTTTATGTAAATGTCACGTTATGTGTATATAGGTGTCACGTTACGTTACGTTTATGTAAGTGTCACGTTACGTTTATATTGGTGTCAATGCCACGCCACGTATATATAGGTGTCACGTCATGTTACGTTTATGTAGGATCTTGTGGAATACATTTTTATGAAAATAAGACTTGAGACTCTATAAGAAATTACACAGGACTTAGTCTAGCATAAGTGTCTGAAAAAGGACTTATAAATAAGTCTCTCAAAAATTTAAAATTTAAAATTTAAATTTATGAAAAAATATTGATTCGTTGTAGTGTGTCTGTTTGGTACAACTTAAAAACTATTTATTTCAGCTTTTAGCTTAATTTAAGTTATTTTGATGTGTTTAGTTTATTTTATAATTTAAAGCTTATAGTTTTTAGAAATTAGAAATCAGCTTATTCTTTAAATGGGACAAAAAATACTTAATTTATAAATAAAAAATTAACTTATATTTATAATTATAAACTATAAATTATTTAGACATAAATTATAAATATTTTCTGACATCTCTACTAAACAAGATCAGTACATTATTAACTCTCCACTATTTTGAGGGTAAAAAAAAAAGTGTGCGGGATTTCAGATTAGTACATGAATCAGCCCCCTGTTGTCAGTGTGAAAGCATTCACAAGTCAAAATGAAGTGGGACCAATTCCCATGTTGTCTAGTGGAGGCTGAGTTAAGATTTTTTTAAAGTGATTTTAGTATGATTTGTTTTGTAAGATTGAATTCTTTTTTAGAATACAAACTTTCAATATTATTGTACTTATAATTTTTATATAATTAAATTTCAACTATACAAAAAATTATTCTAGAAGATCCGAATTCGTGGAAGCTTGCCTTTGGTATTTTTTTCCCTTTTTTATTTTATTATATCCTTTTACTTTTTTTCCTTTTTTGCATTATATTTTTTCTTTTCCATGCAATTATATGTTAGGAAAAGAGGGACAAGAATATATATATACTAATGCCCTTTAAAGGGCGTTAAAATGGGAGAGACTATTTGGTTATTTTGAAATAATATTTTTTACATCATTTATTATGTCACATTTATATTATTGTTTTCTAAAAAAATAATATAAGAGTATTAGTAGTTTGATTATTTTAATCAATATTAAATTGAGATACCATATGTATTTGTTCCAGGATCACTATATGATTTTTCATAAAGTCAGGTTTTGTTAAAGGGTGGTCTTGAGCATTGATTTGCTCTTATCTTTTCTTGGTTTGGAATTTGAGTAATTATCCATCAATTTAGAAACACTACATGTAACAACTCTGATCTCTGATTAACATGGAATCCATGAATAAGAATGCTTAATGAGTAACTAAAGTGAATTTCTGCATTCATCACATGTGTTATGTGCTATATGAGTTTCTATCAGTTCTCTATAGAAATATCTGTCTCTAATTTTGTTCTATTCTGTAAATTGAAGGCCTTATCAGCATCCGATCACGAAATTGGCTTGATTTCTGTGTTGGTTAGAATTTTTAAAATTTTATGATAGGTTTAATTAAAATTCGGTTCGGAACGATTAAATTAGATGAATTAGTGTTCAATGAAGCCTACTTAATGAATTTTTTAATCAAGCTTATATAAGATCACCTCAATACCTCTTATACACTTTTGGACTCCCATTTCCTCTTGCTTGAACAACAAAACGTGAGAGAGAGACAGAGAGAAAGAGAGAGAGAGAGGGGAGAAGTTTGAGCTCAAATTAAGAGGATTGCTAGAGAACTTGAGAATTTGGCTTAGAACCTCTATCTATTGATCATCCAGAGCATCATTGACAAGCCTAGGTAAGAATTCAACCCTTAGATTGTACAATTGCAATGTGTAGGACATGAACTCTAAAGAATTACGTAAGATGATACAAGAATTGAGCTAGAATTGAAGAGAATTGAACCATATCATGCATGTATGCTCATTTCATAACAATTTGAAGATGTTTTCAAAGAATTTCCTCTTGCATGTCCTCATTTTGGCCTTGATCAAAGAATTCAATATGTTCTTGAGTTAGACACTTCATTGGATCGCATTTTGAAAGCCTTGAACTTGTACCTTTACATGCATGATATGCAATGATATGTTTTCACAATATCAAGATTGAGTTTTGAAAAATTGATAAAGCTTTTGGACTTAATTTTATGACATGATTTTGAATTCACCATGTTTTATCAGTTTACTAGTGTTTTCTTAAGTTTTGGGAGCCAAAAGTTGTATTTTGAGACTTTCAATTTGAGGTTTGCAGTTTAGAAGTGAATCTGGAAATTCTAGAATTCGACCTCTGCGCTCGAGCA
Source organism: Camellia lanceoleosa (assembly GCA_025200525.1). Lineage (NCBI taxonomy): Eukaryota > Viridiplantae > Streptophyta > Magnoliopsida > Ericales > Theaceae > Camellia > Camellia lanceoleosa. Next base: position 190,057,026 of record CM045758.1, on the reverse strand, counting down.
ACCACCTTTGTTTTTGCATCTCTGTTCGAGCTACCAAAAGTCCGCTCGAGTATGAAATGCAAGCTCCCAGAAGTTTCATATTTTTACAAAACGCTTGAGCGACAATAGTTGCGCTCGAGCGGGGACATGAGTCTCACGCTCAAGCGACTGTCGAGCGCCTGTCGAGCGTGAAAATCACACAACCAGTACTTTTTCAAAATTTACAGACCACTCGAGCGAGGGAAGTTGCGCTCAAGTGTCATATCACATGTTTGCATGTCCGCTCAAGCGAGTAAGTTATGCTCGAGCGTGACCCCGTTTTCAATAAGTTTCGTTAAGAGTTCCGAAGTGCATTTTTGGCATTCACATTGTGTCACGCCCCAAAATTTGGACAATTAAATATGAAATTAGGACTAAACCCCAATCAATATTTCATCATTCAAATTGTAGGGCGTGAAACAAAATCTAAACATTCTCGTCTCCAAAGGGTTTAAGTAAATTCTCATGCTTAAAAGATAACAAGAGATTTAAAAAAAAAACTAACAAAACGTCAACCAAACCATCCACCATAATTTCATAACTATCAAATACCTCCAACATTTAAGTAGCAACAACTAGTCAAAACAACATAAATAATGTGACGTTGAAAAACAATCCACAATGCCAAATTATCAAAAATACTAAGGTCATAAAAAAAAATACATAAACTAATATCAACCCTAAGTTCAAGAAAATCAGAAGAAGTCCAAAAGACATTTCCTACGATCATAGCTATTTCTTGTCACCACCATAATCTCAACTAATCCTGTAAAGAAAGCTCGACTACTCTCAAACAGAACGCACTCGAGTTGCCAAGAGATAAAACAGGTCAGTATACAGGTATACAAGTATGAGTACAAGATTTAACACCCACGTATCCATCAGACGCAAATAAAAATACATTTAATTCTTGTTACAAGACAGGACAGGACAAGACAAGCAGTTTCATCCGCACCGAGATAAATGGGTAATTTCCCGAGATACGGTGGCATTTAGTTCTTTGAACGTACACAACGAAATATAAATTGAGTATAAAATAAACAAAATAGAAATAAAAATATAGTGAGTCAGCCCTGCATAAAAAAAATTAATAAGACCCACCATCCTGCAAAAAATAAAGTTAATATAATTTAATAATAAGTAACTTGCTAAAGAAGTATCAAAATGTACCGTTTCATACTTAAATAATTTGAATTGACCAAAACTCAAAGAATAAAAGTTGTACAAAATCAAATTTTTTAAAAGGAAACGTGAATGAATTTAGTAGAAACTGAACAGGTTGAGAGAAAAACTTGATAGAAGAACCTAAACGGAATTCAATCGAAAAATCTGAAGCTCAAAACGAACAGAAACTTCCATAAGATGATTTTTTTTTCAGAAAAGTTCAAAACACGAAAAGTGTGCAGAATAATTTTTTACTTCAATTTACATGAAACCAATAAAAATAAGCTCATTTTGTAGGTTAAAATAGCCTCTAAAATCTACATTGCTAAAATGAATCAAGACTACTATAACCAAGATCATCCGATTATAAGTTATAATCGATCTTTTAAATAAAAAGTTAAAACACAAAAGTTATCTAGAATTACGTATGCATGCCTTTTCTCAAATTTCATAATTTATCAAGATTGTTTACTATTTTTCAAAATGTACAAATCAATACAATTCACACTATACCAATAAACTCATAATTAAATTTTGTGTATCTTAACTCCACCACTTTGGCCTCCACTTCCGCCCTACACATATATCCCATGTGCCTCCAGTATACCTAACACCGCTCTGAAACCAAACTTGCACAAGAATATCGTCCCGAGTTTGACCCACACTTCCCGGATGGATATCATATACGTACGCGCGTAAATTAAAGTACTCGTCTACTCATGAGAACGAGGCAACAATATACATATACAAAACATCTCACTTATGAGAACAAACGTAACAATGCCAAGTCTAAGGCATTCAAATAAATCTCATAATTCTCACTTTTTTTATACAGTGTTTCTCACCAACACTCAAATAAAAAAATAATCCATGGAGTCATGGTGGAGTATAAAGAATTTATTTATAGATTCCTAATTTATTTTAATTTTATATAACCATGAGTGTGATTACAATCATAAAATAAATACATATAAAAACTCTAAACTTGACATACACAACTAATCAAAATAATTAAAATCAATCTATCATCTTTATGTAAATAAAAAATCAAACTAATATCAAATAAATAAATAAAAACAAAGAATTAAACATAAATCAAGGGAAGTGGGTTTTGTACTCACAATATTTTTTGAAGATCAAAGAATTATTTGAAGAACTAGTGGAGCCACCAAAACAAAACCCTAATTTTTTTTTCTTCTCTTTTCACTCCCGCAATCTCTACCTCTTCTCTTTTTCTTTTCTTCACGTGGCTGTTATTGCTTCAAAACTCAAATCACTAAGTCTCTCTCTTTCTCTCTCTCTCTCGGCTGCACACAACCCTTTTTTCTTTTTTTTCTTTTTTTTCTTTGTTTTCTCCTTAACTTCTAAAGCTAATTGACTTTTTATATTATACTATATTATAAACCTAAGTCTAAATATATAATAACTTAATTTCTTATTAGATTATATTATACAAATAAATCACAAATATAACATATATAAATATAAATATTTTATATAAAATCTATATCAATAATTTCTTATATATATATATATATAAATATAAATATTTAGATTAATTATATGTAATTAACTAACACATTAAATTAATTAAATACCACATTAAATTCTTATATAACAATGCAATTAATAAAGCCAAAAATAAAATCAAGTAATAATAAATAAATAAAGACTTACGAAAAATCAAGGTCGCTACACATTGCATCATAGGCATTCCTATGCCATGCTTAAGACCCAATAAGAGGCTAAGACTTAGAAACACACTAAGAATGAAACGAAAGAAGTTAAATATCAACCGAGTGTGTATTTCATTACGTGTTTCTGCTATGTGTGTGTAGGTCACGCGCCACAAGTTATTTGATTTATCTGTTCTGCAAGTGGAGCCATTTGTGAGTAATAACTCTGTAAAGTTATGTTTAACGTTAATTATTTTCTGATGCTATAAAATAATCAATTTCCTAAAATGCGATATTTTGTATGAATGAATGATTGTCCAATTTCTTAAATGTATTCGTGGCATCCTTAGCACAAGGCCCTTACCCGGGGGTAACAATACCGTGGTTTCAAGGCCCTTGCCCGGGGGTAATAATACCGTGGTTCAAGCAAGTACAAGTTCCCGATACCGGAGGTTCCTGTTAAAGAACTAACAAGCATGTTAATGCTAACGGATGTATCATATATGATTAAGCATGAACTATGATTTCTGCATGAAGTTTGAATAAGAACATGATTATAAATCTATATCTGATATGAACTTTGATTTCTGAATCTAATATGGACATCATTCATTTAAACCCTTTACTTTGTTATTATTAACTAGGCTCTCGCTCACTATTTATTTTATGTATGTAGGTGACCAAGTGCGTGACCAGGCTTAAGCTGCTGCTTGGAGTGTTTGAGACAACCAACCACTGTGCCTCTCAAAGAGGTTCCTTTTGAAGAAATCAAGTTTTGTAAATCTAATAAGGATGTTTTGTTGTTCGTTTTTGCTTATCTGTATATAGGGACAAGTTTCCCTTTTTGGTTACATCTGTGCATATAGGTGACGTAAAAATAATGTATTATGATGTCACATATATATATTTGAAAATTTCTATCTCATATACGTTATTACAGCTCTATGGATGATGTATGTTTCTATAATTGCTTTCACAGCCCCTTACTATATGTTATTCTATTAAGAAGCCTTTGGTAATCCAATGATTATCGGTCGGTTACGATACTAAACCTATAGGAGCGAGTTTGGGTCGTGACAGAGTGGTATCAGAGCACATGTAATACCACACACGAGTCTATACAAGCTATAGGATGTCCTAGAGAAGAATTAAGGACATTTCATCTACATGTGTGCGTAGGTGCAAATCTTTATAGATGTGAAAACTAAATTTGAACCTAAACAAATGAAATGTAAAGAAATGAACAAGATTATTCCTATATTTATTATTATCTTGTCTCTTTATAGCAACATGAAAAATGCAAGGGGAAATGATACAAGTGAATCTTCTGAGGCCCGAATAAATGGAATGGAACAGATGCTTATAGCCCTGACTGAGGCAATGACGCAACAATTAAGGCAACAACCTTTATCTCCTCCGCCTCCACTGGTGCAAGTTGAACCAGACAACAATGATATAATTAACCTCACTCAGAAATTCTTGAAGATGAAACAACCAACTTTCCTTGGTGGTATTGAACCATTAAAGGCTGAAACATCGTTGTTGGAAATGGAGAAATTATTCGAAATGTTTCCTTGTTCAGAGATCCAAAAAGTCCTTTTGGCCACCTACACCCTGAAAGACGAAGCCCGGAGATGGTGGTTATTGATCCGAAATAGCAATGGGAATATGACATGGGCTCAATTTAATGCGATCTTCTATGACAAGTATTTTCCTCAGTATTTTCGGGATTAGAATGTTTTTGAATTCCAAGAATTAAAGCAAGGCAAGATGTCCGTAGCCGAGTATGAGGCTAAGTTCACTGAGTTGGCCAGGTTTGCTCCTCATATAGTCGACACAGATTATGGGAAGGCCCAAAAATTTGAAGGGAGCTTGGACCTGGAAGTGTATAATCAAGTAGGCGTATTGAAATTGCCTACCTATATAGAGGTACTTAATAGGGCATTGATGGCAGAGACCATACCAGTAGCAAAGAAACAGACTAATGCTCCAATAACTTGTAACATGCCCAAGTGGTACCTGCGCGCGTTAAACAGTTCGGACTCCCGAGATCTCTTTGATCTAGTCTCACGAGTGCAATGTGAAACGTAGATGAGAGTCCAGATTTGGAAACTTTTAGTGAAAATCCATTTTATTGCAAGTTTGTCAAAAAATGGATTGCGTCATCAGATCTCAGAGTTGCCACCTAATATTTTGGGAAATTAGGAAACCCATGACTCAATACCAAGGCCACTGTTCGTCGTAACCAAGGATGCTTGGCTCGAAACCTTAAGTATGAGAGGGGAAGGTCAATAATGAGCACCCCCGCTCACCCGATCAAAAGATCGGCCTCTACTAAACCATGATATGACTTTTATTTTCTTTATATGTTTATGTTCTGATTAGTTAATAAATCCTAAAATTTACTATGTGAAGCATACAAGTATAGACTATGCCATTCATTTTGGAACAATTTGATATCATGCATTTTGAAAGAGTTTTAACGATGTACAACCCAAATAAATTGAGTTTACAAGCACAAAAAATCAACATTATTCCAAATTAAGCGACACAACCTCCATCCACTGGCATTCATAGAATTATATCACATAAGCAAATAGCCTCATGGTAGAATGCTAGACATAGTAAGAAAAACACACACAAACGGGATGCTAAAGCATAAAAACTTACATGTTTGACATCCCACGAACAAGCTACAAAACAAAGTTAATAAAATATGCATGATCTTATATACAAAATCCTAATGCAATTCACTCATGAGATGCAATTAAAGATTCGGCTTCTAAAATATGATATGTGAATCATCTCAAGAACATGAGGTAGCGCACATAATCACATAGGAATTGATTAAATCCACAAATGCAAACTTAGTCGAATCAAGATGCATGAAACATGGATGCAAAGCATAACTATGATGAAAAATAAATATGATGTTTATGTACAAATAAAGAAAGCAAGTAAAAGAACGGGATAGAAAGAAGCGGGGCGGGGAATAATTACAACATTTTAAAGAATAATTACAAATCAAATTAGAGAAAGATGAGGAGAATATTACAACAAAATAAAACCTCACAATACACTCAAAATAAAAAATAAATAAAATAAAAGTTTCATGTTCTTTAGAACCGCCGGCGGAAATTGGTCAATATTGGGAGATTACGCCATCTTGTTCGGAAGAAGCTAACCGGTCGGCCAACTAGGCCAAGCAAAACCTGTCTTGTTGCGAAATCAAGAAAATGAACAAACAAAAAATATGTAGGTGGCTCAACTAACCACTACCGGTTAAATTAAAAAAAAAAAGAAAACAAATATAAAATAAAATAAAAAGTGCAAACTCATAACATAAACCTAAAACAATAAAACAAATATATAGAACATGCAAGATTACAATAGAACTAATATGAGACTAATACACGAAAAAAAAATATGAGGTAGAACATGCAAGATTACAACAAAACTAATATGAAATTAAAGCATGCGAATAAAAATAAATAAATAAATAAATAATTATGAGCTAAACAAACCACTAGGATTATAACAACACACTATGAAATATAAAGTAAGAAAACAAATATGAGATAAACAAACCACTTAGATTATAACAAAACACAATGAAATAAGAAGCATGAAAATAAATATAAGACATAAAATATAAGAAAATGAAAGACTAACAACTCACCTTCCAAAGAAAGATTGAACTTCTTGATTTTCAAATTTCCTCTTGATCACCCTCAAGTGTAGGAAGTGTGTTCTCAAATCCTCAATTTGAAATTATGGAGTTTATGGAGTTTGTGGTATAGAAAGTGGCTAACTCTCTAGTTTTTTTCACTTTCAATCACTAAACACTCTTCCTTAGGATCAAGTCAATTGATCTTTGGCTATATCAGAATTTTTGGAGTAGTTTTGGTGTATGGAAATGAGGAATTTCAGTAGCTATGGAAGGTATGGGGTGTATATGGAAGATAGAAATATTTTTTGCTCAAAAACTCAATTTTTCTCTCTTTTTTCACTATTTTCTCACTCCTTTTTCTTCAATTTCGTGGTCTCTTTTTCTCTCTTACAATATGATCATTCTATATATGCAATGAGGGAGAGTAAAGGTCAAAAAGAAGGTGGGAGACAAGAATGTGATAGGAGGGCAAATTTTCAAGGTGGTTACATGGGATACTCTTTTATGAATGCAAACAAAACCTCTTTTTGACAATGGGGGATGATTAGGTATAATGGAGGATGAGTGGATGCACTTGAATGGCTTAGAAAATAGGTAAATGGGTTGTCCCAACCGAACCAAAACCAAAAAAAATGGGCTATTGTTGTTTTGGGCCGAGTCAACAAAATCTGCTTTTAAGCCTAACTTCAAATGGGCATATCTCCCCCATATGGACTTGGTTTTAGGCGGTTCTTGGGTCCAAATTGAAGCCCCAGAAGTCTACTTTCCAATGATGGTGGCCTCAAATTTAAATTCCAAGTGTACAAAGAGATATGCCTAATTTAGTAAAGGCTATCTCGAGTTGGGTCAACAAAATCTGCTCCGAAGCCCAACTTCAAATGGGTATATCTCCCTTATTTGGACTTGGTTTAAGGTGGTTCTTGTGTCTAAATTGAAGCCCCAGAAGTCTATTTTCCAATGGTGGTGGCCTCATATTTAAATTCCAAGTGTATAAAGAGAAATTCCTAATTTAGTTAAGGCTGCTCATTTCCTTCTTAATGATTTGATACTCATTCTTTTCCTAAACAAGTTTTCTTTCATCCCCTCCTATTTCCTTCAACTCCAAACCTATAAAGAAGATGTTTTTAAATATTTTTCAAAAAATTTCACCTCTCTTCCATTTATTTCCACTTTATCCTTACTCGGTTTACTGAAAAGTGCAATATTTTAATCGAAATGGGAGCCTCGGGACATTATAGAAACATTTAAAAAAAAACATATTTTGAAAAGAGGGTTTTAAGGTCTAAAATAGTTTGGCCAAAAAATGGGTGAAGGTTGGGATTAAAACTTAAATTCCATCTTTCTTATTGAGAATTTTTTGAGAAACACATTCTAATTGTCATCATCAGGTAATCAAAAGAAAGCGCCCATGTCTTAGGGCCGGTCAAAATGGGGTGTCTACACAACTGAATGAAGAGGCAAAAGATCTGGCTCCAATTTTTGGAAGGGCCGCCCATCCTTTGCAAGCAAAAGACAAAATACTGGGTCTTCAAGTAGTTCAAGCCAAAGTAGTGGGTCTATGTCAGTTTGTACAGAATGTGGAAGAAAGCATAACGACACATGTCACTATGCATCTGGCGCTTGTTTTCAATGCGGTAAGATAGGTCATATGATTAGAGATTGTTCAATGAGACTCGATACGACTAATCGTCATGCAGCAAGTTCAGCCGGATTTGCTCCTGCACTAAGAACGAATGTGAGAGTCAATACTGGGAGAGAAACTTTGAGGCAAGGTCGGGTTTTTGCATTAGTACCTGGGGATGTACAGAATACTGAGTCAGTGATGTCAGGTATAATCTCTATCTGTGCTCAGTTTGCTTATGTGCTGATTGATTCTGGTTCCACGCATTCATTTGTATTGCATGCTTTTTCTCGAAAATTAACTAGACCACTAGAACCTATAAACTGTTTACTATCTATGTCTACACCATCTGGGGATTCTATGATATGTACTTATGTCTATCCGGCATGTGATATTATGATCGGTAATATGACATTGTATGCTGATTTGTTGCCCCTGAGCATTAATCATTTTGATTGTATTATGGATATAGATTAGTTGACTAAATACTGTGCCACCATTAACTGTGTGAACAAATCTGTTGTATTTAAACCACCTGGTATGCCTGAGTTTGTTTTTACTGAAAATGGGGTAGTTTTTCTGCCATATTTGATCTCATTTATGAAAGTTAGGAAATTGTTAAGGAAAGGTTGTCAGGGCTACTTGTGTTATGTGTTGACTGAATCTTTGGATAGTACTAATGTGGAAACGATACCTATAGTGCGTGAATTTCCTGATGTGTTTCCTACTGACCTACTTGGAGAATTAATTGATAGAGAAATTGAGTTCACCACTGATGTAGTGCCTGGGACATAACCAATTTTTAAAACCCCATATAGAATGTCCACTTTTGAATTGAAGGAATTAAAAGTTCAACTCCAGGAACTATTAGACAAGAAGTTTATCTACCCGAGCACTTCACCTTGGGGTGCTCCAGTGTTATTTGTCAAAAAGAAAGACAGGTCTTTGAGACTATAGCCCCGTTTGGTAGAGCTGTGGGAAACAGCTTATAGCTTATGCCTAAACAGCTTATAGCTTATAACTTTCAACTTAAGCTGATTTCCAGCTTATTCTTAAAGCATCTCCTGCCCCACTCAAAGAATAAGCTGATTTCTGACTTCCAAAAAGCTATAAGCTATAAGCTATAAGCTAAACCAAACACATCAAAATAGCTTAAATTAAGCTGAAAGCTGGAATAAGCTGATTATAAGCTGTGCCAAACAGGGCCTATGTATTGACTACCGTGAGTTGAACAAAGTAACTGTCAAGAACAAGTACCCACTACCCCGAATGGATGATCTATTTGATCAACTTCAAGGAGCACAATTGTTCTCCAAGATAGACCTTAGGTTCGGGTATCACCAGTTAAAGGTTAAAGCAGAAGACATTGAGAAAACCGTTTTCCGAACTAGATACGGACATTATGAATTCTTAGTCATGCCATTTGGGGTAACTAATGCACTTGCGACATTCTTGGACTTAATGAATAGAGTGTTCAAACAATTCCTTGATGAGTTTATTGTTGTGTTCATCGATGATATATTGATTTATTTTAAAAACAGGGGAGAACATGAAAACCATCTGAAAATTGCTTTGCAAACTCTAAGGGAAAAGAAGTTATATGCAAAATTTTCCAAATGTGAATTTTGGTTTGACAGTGTGGCATTTTTAGGGCATGTAATCGATAAGGATGGTATCTCCATTGATCCACAGAAAATTAAAGCTATTGTAGACTGGTCTAGACTGACCAATGTATCGGAAGTTTGAAGTTTTCTGGGACTTGCAGGCTATTATTGCAGATTTGTAAAAGATTTTTCCAAACTTGCTTTGCCACTCACTCAATTGGCACAGAAAACTATGCCATTTGATTGGACTGATCAAAGAGAGACTGCTTTCCAAGAGTTAAAGACCAGGTTAGTAACTGCACCAATTTTAACTTTGCCTAATGGTATTGATGGATTTCAAATTTACAGTGATGCTTCTTATAAGGGTTTGGGGTGTGTGTTGACGCAAAATGGAACAGTGATTGCTTATGCTTCTCGATAACTTCGCCTTCATGAAAATAACTATTCAATCCATGACCTTGAATTAGCAGCTGTGGTATTTGCTTTGAAAATCTAGTGACATTATCTATACGGTGTGACTTGTGAGGTGTACATTGATCATAAAAGCCTCAAATATTTTTTCACCCAAAAGGAACTGAACATGAGATAGAGGAGATGGTTAGAATTGATCAAGGACTATGACTTGCAAATCTTGTATCATCCGAAAAAAGCAAATACCGTTGTAGATGCCTTGAGCCAGAAATCTATGGGTAATTTGTCATGCTTACTTACTGGTCAAAAGGAGTTGATATATGAATGAAATTAAAATTGTGCTGCATGAATAGGGCGGGATCTTAGTCGCCATTTCTACTCAACCTGTAATCATTGAAGAGATTAAAGAAAAACAACATGAAGATGAGTTCTTAAAGAAAATTTTCGTTGAAATTGACTCAAAATTGAGGCCCGAGTTCATGATTGATAATGATGTGTTAAAGTTTCTAAGTAGACTTTGTATACCGGATTATTTTGAATTGAGGAAAAGTGTTATAACCAAGACTCACAATTCAAAATTTGCCATGCATCCGGGGAATACAAAGATGTACCATGACATGAAACAAAATTTCTAGTGACCTGGAATGAAAAAGAGCATTGCTAATTTTGTGGCTTGATGCTTGCATTGTCAACAAGTTAAAGCTGAATATCAACAACCTATTGGATTGCTACAGCCGCTTCCAATACCAGAATGGAAACGGGAACATGTCACGATGAACTTCATTGTGGGATTACCTTGCTCTCCTTGAGGTATGGACTCTATCTAGGTCATTGTTGATCGTTTAACTAAATCTGTTCACTTTTTACCTGTCAAATCTTTGTATAATGCAGATAAGTTGGCTAATTTGTATGTTAATGAGATTGTGAAATTTCATGGAGTTCTAGTGTCCATAGTATCTGACAGAGATCCTAAGTTTACTTTGAGATTCTGGCAAAGTTTGCAATAAGCTTTAGGGACTGAGCTGAGATTAAGCAATGCTTATCACCCACAGACAGATGGCCAATCCGAACGAACCATTCAGACGTTGGAAGACTTATTGTGGATGTGTGCCCTAGACTTTCAGGGCACCTAGGAAACCTATTTACCATTGGTCGAATTTGTGTACAACAATAGCTACCATTCGAGTATCGGCATAGCTCCTTATGAAGCTTTGTATGATAGAAACTGTCGATCTTCAATTTGTTGCGCTGAGGTAGGTGATAGACCATTGTTGGGGCCAGAACTTGTGCAAGAAACGACTGAAAAAGTGAAATTGATTCATCAACGTCTGAAAACTACACAAAGTCGTCAAAAGAGTTATGCCAACGTCCGAAGGCGTGAAAGAGAATATGAAGTCCGAAATCATGTGTTTATCAAAGTGACTCCAATGAAAGGTCAGACATGGTTTGGAGTGAAGGGTAAGTTAGCACCAAGATATGTTGGGCCTTATGAAATCCTAGAGAAAATTAACCCAGTGACGTATCGGGTAGCCTTGCCGCCAATCATGGGAAATATACATAATGTCTTTTATGTTTCAATGCTTGGGGACTACTTAAGGGATCCATTTCATGTTACTGAGCAGACACATGTACTTTTAAATGATGATTATACATATGAAGAACGACTAATTCAAATCGTTAACCGAAGAATTAAGAGATTAAGGAACAAGGACATTCTATTGGTGAAGGTTGATTGGTAAAATCATGAGGGAACCTATGCTAAATAGGAAATAGAAGAAAATATGATGAACAAATATCTAGATTTGTTTCCGTTGAACCCAACGTTCTTCCAAAATGAAGGTACTTCAAGTTTGGAGGACCAAACTCTTTAAGGGGGGAGACTGTAACAACCCTGACCTCTGATTAATATGCAATCCATGAGTAAATTGCTTAATGAGTAATTAAATTGAAATTTTGCATTCATCACCTGTGTTATGTGCTATATGAGTTTCTATCTATTCTATGTAAAAGTATCTGTCTCTAATTTTGTTCTATTCTGCAAATTAAAGGCCTTATTAGTATTCGATCACGAAATTGGCTTGATTTCTGTGTTAGTTAGAATTTCTAGAATTTTATGATAGGTTTAATTAAAATTCGGTTCAGAACGATTAAATTAGATGAATTAGAGTTCAATTAAGCCTAATTAATGAATTTCTTAATCAAGCTTATATAAGGCCACCTCAATACCTCTTATACACTTTTGCACTCCCATTTCCTCTTGCTTGAACACCAAAATGTGTGTGAGAGAGAGAGAGAGAGAGAGAGAGAGAGAGAGAGAGAGACAGGGAGAGGAGAAGTTTGAGCTCAAATTGAGAGGATTGCTAGAGAACTTGAGAATTTGGCTTAAAACCTCTATCTATTGATCATCTAAAGCATCATTGACAAGCCTAGGTAAGAATTCAACCCTTAGATTGTACAATTGCAATGTGTAGGACATGAACTCTAAAGAATTAAGTAAGATGATGCAAGAATTGAGCTAGAATTGAAGAGAATTAAACCATATCATGCATGCATGCTCATTTCATAACAATTTGAAGATGTTTTCAAAGAATTTCCTCTTGCATGTCCTCATTTTGGCCTTGATCAAAGAATTCAATATGTTCTTGAGTTAGACACTTCATTGGATCGCATTTTGAAAGCCTTGAACTTGTACCTTTACATGCATGATATGTCTTCACAATATCAAGATTGAGTTTTGAACAATTGATAAAGCTTTTGGACTTAATTTTATGACATGATTTTGAATTCACCATGTTTTATCAGTTTACTAGTGTTTTCTCAAGTTTTGGAAGCCAAAAGTTACATTTTGTGACTTTGAATTTGAGGTTTGCAGTTTGGAGGTGAATCTGGAAATTCTAGAATTCGACCTCTCCGTTCGAGCGATAGATTCTGTGCTCGAACGGCCACCTTTGTTTTTGCATTTCTGCTAAAGCAACTAGAAGTCTGCTCGAGCATGAAATCCAAGCTCCCAGAAGTTTCATGTTTTTACAGAACACTCGAGCGACAATAGTTGCACTCGAGCGGGACATGAGTCTCACGCTCGAGCGACCATTGAGCATCCGTCGAGCGTGAAAATCACACACTAGTATTTTTTCAAAGTTTACAGACCGCTCAAGCAAGGGAAGTTGCGCTCGAGCATCATATCACATGTTTGCATGTCCGTTCGAGCAAGGTAAGTTGCGCTCGAGTGTGACCCCTGTTTTCGGCAAGTTTCGTTAAGAGTTCCAAAGTGCATTTTTGGCATTTACATTGCATCCTAAGCATTCCTAGGCCATGTTTAAGACCCAATAAGAGGCTAAGACATAGAAACACACTAAGAATGAAACGAAATAAGTTAAGTATCAACCGAGTGTGTGTTCTGCTATCTGTGTGTAGGTCACGCGCCACAAGTTATCGGATTTATCTGTTCTGCAAGTGGAGCCATCTATAAGTAATAATTCTGTAAAGTTATGTTTAACATTAATTATTTTCTGATGCTATGAAATAATCAGTTTCCTGAAATGCGATATTTTGTATAAATGAATGATTGTCCAATTTCTAAAATATATTCGTGGCATCCTTAGCACAAGGCTCTTGCCCGGGAGTAATAATATTGTGGTCTATAAGTACAAAGCCCTTGCCTGGGGGTAACAATACCGTGGTTTCAAAGCCTTGCCCGGGGTTAATAATACCGTGGTTCAAGCAAGTACAAGTTCCCGCTATCGAAGGTTCCTTTTAAGGAACTAACAAGCATATTAACGCTGATGGATATACTATGTATTATTAAGCTTGAACTATGATTTCTGTATGAAGTTTGAACAAGAACATGATTATAAATCTATGTCTGATATGAACTTTGATTTTTGAATCTGATACGGACATTGTACATTTAAACTCTTTACTTTGTTATTATTCACTGAGCTCCCGCTCACTATTTATTTTATGTATGTAGGTGAGCAAGCATGTGACCAGGCTTAAGCTGCTGCCTGGAGTGTTTGAGTCAGCCACCCATTGTGCCTCCTGGAGGGGTTCCTTTTGAAGAAGTCAAGTTTCGTAAATCTAATAAGGATGTTTTGTTGTTCGTTTTTGCTTGTCTATATATAGGGACAAGTTTCCCCTTTTGGTTACATCTGTGCATATGGGTAATGTAAGACTAATATATTATGACGTCACATATATATTTGAAAATTTCTGTCTCATATACGTTATCACAGCTCTATGGACGATGTATGTTTCTATAATTGCTTCCGCAGCCCCTTATTATATGTTATTCGGTTAAGAGGCCTTTGGTAATCTAAGGATAACTGGCCGGTTACGATACTAAACCTATAAGGGTGGGTTTGGGTCATGACCTTACACGTTAAGAATAGAGTACATGTAATTATTTTTGAAGAAAAATAAAAACAACTTGAATAAATGAAATAGTTGATCCACCTGATAATTTTTTGAAATTTGCTCTACCAACAATTTTGTGAACTTGTTTGTAAAATTTATATTAAAAGCTAGAATAAATTGGTGCAAATCTTGACATTGTTCTTTGTAATGTCACTGACTTGTAAAGTGGTTCTTATTTTATGTAATATCAATTTTTGGGTGAATGTTTTATGTAATATTATTGATCGTAAAAAGTTTGTTAGGAAAAATAGATGATTTTTCACAAGTAAATCAATCGATAAAAATAAAAAATTAATGCAGAAAAATTAATTCAATAACGACACAAGAATTTTTACCCGGTTCTCTCAATATGAGATTCGTCCATAGGACTAAATCTGATTTCACTATCAACCAAAAGTTTTCAAACAGTTACAAACAAGATATGAATAGTCTCACAAACTAATGGATTTCAAATAATCACAAATAATCATGTGGAAAGATCTCACTAAATAGATAAATAAATTATCTTCGAAACAAAGCCGAAACACAATCAAAAGCTTGAAAAAACAAGCAGCAACCAAAGTACAAAGTCTTGAACTTGACCAAGTCAAATACACAGCAGCAATCCTCCCAAATTGAAACTTTTACATCAAGTACTATGCTGCCACACGATGCCAAACCCACCGAATTGATCACCAAGCATATATCATCGAAAGATGTATCAGCCGCTACCTCCTATGGAAATACAAAAATAATATCAATATATATTATTGACTCTTGGACTTTTTATCAAAATCCTAACTGTTACCAAACAGATTATTAAATATCCATTTGACCTCCACAAGGCAAATATAATATATAAAAATATATATTGTAACTAACACCAAACTAAATTAAATATTTTTAATAAACTAATTAGGTCCCATACTTCACTACGGAGGTATACTCAATAATTCTCCACCCACCAACTTAGATGTAGACATCAATTATACTCGCCAAAGTTCGATACTTCAAATATCACTATAGGAAATTACATTTTTGACAACCAAATTTGACGACTGAAAAAATTAGTCACCAAAAGTTATAGAATTGGCGACCAAAAATTATATTAGTTGGCAAAAGTACTAGATTTAGCTACTAATTTTTTTTAGTCATGGTATATTGATTATTGGTGACTAAAAAAAATTTAGTCGCTAAAAATGTCACAATTGGCGACTAAAAAAAATTTTAGTCTCTAAAAATGCCACAATAGGAGACTAAAATAATTTTTAGTTGCTAAAAATGCCACAATTGGTGACTAAAAAATATGTTAGTCACTATATAGTTAGTTTTGACTACTAAAATTATTTAATCGCCGAATAAAAAATAAAAATTTACTTTTTATCTTTGGCGACCAAAAGTTTGGTCCGAAAAAATTTAATTTCAGTGACACAATAAATATTTTAGTCGTTGTATAGTTACTTTTAGCTACTAAATTTATTTATTCGCCGAATGAAAAAAAAAAATTACTTTTTATTTTTGGCTACCAAAAGTTTGGTCACCAAAAATTTATTTTCAACAACTAAATAAATTTGAGTTGTCATATACTAACTTTTGCCGACTAAAAGAAACTTAGTCGCCAAATATCTAGTATAATTTTATTTTTAATCTTTGGTGACTACCTTATTTGGTCGGTGTCACAACCCAAACCCGCCCCTATAGGTTTAACGTCGTGATCAGCCAGTAACCCTTGGATTACTGATGGCCTCTTAACGGAATAACATATAATTATGGGCTACAGAAGCAATAAATAGAAATATACATAGTCCATTAAGCTATGAAGACATACATGAGACAGATATTCTTAAATTTTAATAAAGATACGTGTGATGTCAAAAAATACAGTTGATACCCGTCACTCCAAGTGCTGTACATATAAACATAAATTTGTCCCAAGGTAAAACAAAAGAACCAAAGTCTTAAATACCAAAAAAAAAAAAAACATAGCCATTGGATTGACATGATCTGGAACCTCCTCGGGAGGCACAAAGGGTGGCTGACGAATACAAAACTTTTTAGGCATCATTTTAAGCCTGGTCGCGCGCCTAGTCACCTACATATAAAATATAAATAGTAAGCGGGAGCCCAGTGAATAATAACAAGATAAAGGAGTTTAATGAATGATGTCCATCATAAAGTTAAAATCAGAGTCTTATGCATATTCAAATTTCAAATCATAAACAAATTCATATACTTGATCATTTCCATTCTCAAAATTCATGCATTTCACATCATAGTACATGGCACATCCATTAGCGTTAACAAATCCAATGACCCATAAAAGGGATGACCGCGAAGGCATTTTGATAACCCATAAAGAGATAGCCATAAGGCATTCCGATGACTCATGTGCATAGAGACGTTTTCGATGACCCATAAGCAACGGCCATAAAGGCATTCCGATGACCCATAAAGGGACCCGATAACCCATAAAGGGACGCAAAATATCACATGATGTTATGGATGCCACAAATATATTTCAGAAACTTGGATGATCATTCACTCGCACAAAACATGGTATTTCAGAAAACTAATCATGTCGTATAATCAGAAAATAATCAAAATCTAGCATAACTTTATAGAGTTGTTACTCACAAATAACAAATGGCTCCAAACAGACAAATAGGGTAAGCAATTTAGATATCTTGCGGCACGTGACCTACACAGGTACAAAATGAATATATATTTAAGGGGTACTTACGTGTAGGTCCTATTAACTAGACTTATTTACCTACAGGTCCTAACTAATAAATTTAACACTATAAAAATAAGAGATTGATAAATTTATCACTATAAATTTATTCATAAAAATAAAGAGATTGATAAATTTATCACTATAAATTTATTCATAAAAATAAAAGACTGATAAATTTATCTTTATCACTTAATAAATTTATCAATAGGACTTAATGGGTAATAAGTCTCCAAAGTAGGACCTATTGGTAGTTTACCCTATATTTAATTACACATCCAGAAACATTCACCTTGTTCTTTCTTATCTTGGTGTGTGTTTACTTTTATCCTCATTATTGTGCCTTAATCATGGCCTAGGCATGCCTAGGATGGAATGAGGATGTAAAAATGTACTTGAAAACACTTAACCAAATTTGCTGAAAACAGGGTCTTCGCTCGAGCGTAACTTCCTACGCTCAAGTGGATATGCGAAATGTGAGTGGTCGCTCAAGCGCAAGATCTGTCGCTCGAGCGGTCTGTAAACTTTTGCAAAAGTGCTGGTTTCTTGATTTTTTCACTTGACGCTCGCTCGAGCGTAACAGACATGCCTTTGCTCGAGTGCAACTTTTGTTACTGGAGCGGACTGCAAAACATAAGAACTTCTGGGAGCTTGCATTTCACACTCAAGCGGACTTTTGGTCGCTTGAACGGAAGTGCATGCACTCGGAGTGGTTGCTCGAGCGTGGATTCCTTCGCTTGAGTGTAGGAGCAAAATTCTAGAATTTTCAGAATTGCTTCCAAGCTTCAAATTCAACCCCAAAGCTATAATTCACATCCTTTTGGGTCCAAAACTTGAGAAAACACATGTAAACTTGAAAGACACGAAGAATTCAAAACCATTTCGCAAAATGAAGGCCCAAAAGCTTGCCAATTGCACAAATTCAAACTCAAACTTTAACAATATGATATGAACATGACATATATGACTTGTTATGAACTTGAACTTTCCAAAATATGATCAATTAAGGTCTAATGGTAATAAATGTGATGAATTCTCAAAACAAAGTCAAGATAGACACATGTGTTAATCATATTGTTTAATTTTGATGATGTCTAAAATATTATTTGCCAAAATTTGGATTTTTTAATATACATATTATTTGACACAAAATAATATCTGTTTAAAATATATATTGTATGGTACATTTGTTAAATATTATTTAAATGAAAATATTTTGAACACTTTACTATTCACTTTTTGAAAAAAAAAAAATAGGCTGATCACTATTCATCTTTTGACAAATTGATTGGTTGTATTATTTTGACAAATTTGATATTGATGGGTTGTCTTCTTTTTACAAAATTGATATGGAGTGGAAGGTTATATTTAATTTAAAATCTCTACAACATATACAGAACTTTAAAAAGGGTATATATGTTCAGATCTATCATGAATATTACTTAAATAGATTTTTTACTATGCATGCAAATATTTGTTTAGCATATTATATATAATACATATAATATAAATAGAACACATCCCGTGAGCAGTTAGATTTTTTACACAATTGATTATATCATGTCATATATATATAAATTATTATGGAGCAAATAATTTCAGATCTTGTTTAAATTCAAAGTTTTAAATATTATATATGTAGTCAAAGTCTTGAAAGTAATCTAATATAATGTAATAATTACAGGAGAAGACTTATGTAATTTTTCATTGTAAATCTTTGAACATGTTGCCTACAGAATGAAAAAGGAAAAAAGTTACAAAATGCTTTGAATTTGCTTACAAAAAGAGAGAAAAAAAAAAAAAAAGTGAACAAAGAAAATTTATAGTTTGACAAAAGAAAAGGTGTCCATGTCATTCATGACATCAGCAAGGAGCGTCATACCTCTAAGGGGTATATTTTTGTGTATAAATAGAAGTGTTGTGTGTGGAGAAAAATAAAGAACTTGAAAAGAAAAATTACTGTGTGCTCCAAAATTCTGAATATATTGTATTCTACTCTTTCACTTTCAAATTTAAGTATAGCCTTTGTTCTTACACTTTCATATCTACTCTTTGTGAGAGAATTATTGTAAAATAGGGTTTAAGTACTGTTGGTTTTTTGGCTTTTCGAAGGGTATTTTTGTAAATGCGAGCGTGCCAGCAAGGATCAATCAGTCCTTACAGAAATTATAATTGCCAACCAATTATCAGACGATTGTGTTTTAGTTCTTTCAGCCTCAATGAAGAGGACTTTTACTGGTGGCTTGACTTAGGAGAAATTAAGAGAAATAACAGTTAATATGAAGAACAATGGAAATATTTCATTAAAATGAACACTTACAATGATCCAAACTCAGCCTCGAAGAGGTTTACAGTGACGATCTACTTGAAACTACTCCTATGAATCGAAGTGCGTAATGTATTTAAAGTGCAAGAAAAGTAAAGACTGGAAATGTAAAACTGAAAAGAAAATATGTAAAGTAAGACCGGGTTTGTATAATCTGAGTCTGGGATTTTTTCTGGGACCTCCTTGCTATTTATACTCAAGGATGACCATCGAATCGCACTTCAAACCGTCGAACGCTTCTCCATGATTGCCGATCATGCTGCCTTAGAAGTAGTTCCACTACGCCATCACTTACAGTTGGGCTTCCCTCCTGTATTTGAATTTGAATATGAGTAACCGTTGAAGCCACGTCATCCTGTATCTCTTTACTGATCCAGTGCTAGTCAAATCACGTGAGAACCAATTTTCACTGCCACGTGTACGATCAGGATCGAAGACTTGAGTAATCTTCCTATATTACCCTTACTCTACTACGTGTCGAACTATGATTGGCTTTTACAAAATATGTAGCCAACATTACCCCCCGCACTAATATACCCAACACTTGGTGATATTAGTGGATCACAGTTTTCTTCCCACGCTTTCAGAACGTGCATGGAGTCCATTTTTTGGAAACACAACCGTCATATATTTTGTGATCATTTACATTAATTCTCTTTCAATTTGTTGAACATCCCAATACCTCAGCATTCGAACAGACTATGGCTAAATCAACTTCTCTTTCTATTGATCAAGTATATGAAGAGCCATTGAGTAGTGCTGCTTCCCCTCGAAAGAATCTCCACGCATTCATTAGCCACCTCTACCTGCATTCTTATATTTAGGTTATGGGAGTCTTTGCAAATTACCAACCTTCGGACTACGAACACATTGCTCTTAATCCTTCGATTCAACAAGTTGCAGACACAAATACATGAAGTTCTTCCTCTAACTCCCCTTTGTACCTCAAACCAACTACTCTTAAACCTTTGATTTGGCAAGTTGCAAATATGGACTTGGGAAACTCTTCTTCACAAACCTCTGCATGGGATGAAGCTACAACTTCTTCATCTTCTGGGGTTTCCGGCTGGACAAGCTGGTCAACACCTGAGACTTATGATCTGAGGGAACGAATCAACCATCATTTTGTTGAGTTCACTGACCCTTTGGAGTTTCCTTCCTATGCTCGAAGTTCAGTTGTCTACCCTTACGTGCCCATTGACCTTCGACGTAGTTTGGAGGAGATCTGCTTGTGGCCTGGTACACATCCTCCATGCCCACAACGACAGTGCTTGTTGCCTAACGCCCAGAAGAGGCACAAGGGTACAACCTATCATTCTTAGCCAAGAAGGCGAAGATTTGGTCTTCTGACTGGCTTGATTACATTAATGCCTTTGTTCCTTCTGCTCCCGTGCCATCTCCCATAATAGAAGCATCCACACCTTCTTCTCCATCTTCTGAAACAGAAGCATCTGTTTCATCTTCAAGGTAACCATCTACCCCTTCTCCTCCACCAACTCTTTCTTGGACAGAGAAACTGAGGCTTGCCCTTCCCATGGATAAGGTCTTCCCACCTTACAAATCTCCATCTTCCCCTACTCCAGCTGAGCGGAAACAAGCTCAACTTCTGCTTGTAGCTTTCTCTCACTTGCCCTTCAATGTTCTTGAGGACGATGTCCCTCTCAAGAACCTTCGATGGGCTTGTGATATTCTCACTAGGGGCCATGTTCTTAATCCCCTTGCCCAAGCAGAACTTCATATGTTCCTGGACCAACTTCCGGTGCTCTTCTACTGGCATCGAAATTCTATGGTCACTACACAATCTTTGGATCAACTTTCGTCTCTCCGAATTCATGCCCAGTACAAAGCAGAGAACTTCATCGAAGAATTCGATGATTTCAAGAATAAAGATTCTGCGTATTGGGATGATTTGGTCATAGATGAATTGGAACAAAGATTGAGGGATGAGGCTTTTGAAATAAAGGCTGAAGAGCTCTACTATGAAGTGAGAGCACACCAACTTATGCAGCCAACATTAGAAGAAATAGAAGATATAATAAAGAAAGAACAAAAATTCATTGATCACTGTTGGACCAAATTTCATGATCTTGTTATTTATTCTATTCCTTATTTTTATGAGCTTGAGTTTGTACCCAGATAGGGTTACTTGATGTAATTGCCTTGGCTTGAATACAAACAAAGTTCTTCTGTATTTGACATTGTTTGACTCTGTTTCCTTTTGCCTTTCAAAGCCAATTCAGAGCCTCGAATTGAACAATCTCATCCTTCGAATCTGAACTCAATCGTCTTTAATGAAAACACTAAAATGAAACAACATGTTCTTTTCCAATTTATGGAGTAAAGTTGACAATTTTAGCTGATATCATCTAGAATTAGTGCTTCGAATTTAACAACCTTACCCTTCAAGACTGACTATAACCAATATATGGTCATGGTTAATATAGCCAATCAATTTTAAATTGACCACTTTTGCTTCGAAGAGCAGTCTATGCTGTTTTAATTCAATAAACAATCTCCTTTTATAAAAACCAACGATTGGTTTTGATGTTTCGAATAGTAATTCTCATCCTTAAAGAATCCTAAATTTTGCTCCAAAGGTCGTTACTTTCATTAATAACCCTCAAACAGGTCTCTAAACCCTTTGAAGTAGACCAATACTCGAGCATTCTAGCATCTTTAAGCATGTAGCATGCTTGGCCTCTGCTTCGCCGTTGTCCTTTGGTTTTTGGCGCCAAAATTTGGCTTCGAAGCCAAATATTTTACTTCGAAGTTGACTTCAGTATTTGGGCTATGTTTTTTTTCACTCCAAAAGTATCAATATTGAAGGAAACTCTTCGTATCCGTACTTTTAGTACTTAACGACTTACGCAATATATTTTTCAGGCACAAAGCTTTTAAAAACCCCCTTGTTTCGTGTTCTGAAATCACTTGCTCTTTCAACACACAAATCCTACCGATCTTCTGTTAACCCTCTCTTCCTTACTACTCGCTATTAATGGATCCTTCCTCACTGAAAGTGCCCACTGGCAATCGTCTCAGCCCTACCATGGCTTTGAAGAAATGTATTGATGAAGAAATCGCCAAGCTCACGACTGGTGGGCCAAGCGACATAGATGGGCGTCTCTTCATTCCTCCCCACAGCCGCCAACAAGAGTATGTCCTAGGACCTATCTTTCGGGAAGCTCTTGACCAACTTCTAGCTTTATACCCTCGTTTGGAGGATCACCTTCTTCTATACGAAGGTGGGCTTGACTGGAGCAACTGGAGAATGACTCGGCCTCATCGCTGCTGGCCGGCATTGAGAACCGAATGGGAGGAATGGTATGACAGGGTTGTACCTGCGAGAGAAGATGACTTACAAGAGCTCTACATCCTCGACGTTCTTCGCCTTTCCAGGTTCATCATTCCTGAGGACCCCTTTTTGATTCCAGCTGCTTTATGTTTTTGGAATATGGCTTTTAATTTTTTCCAATTTCGGTATGGCATGATGGCTCCCACCGTTCTCGATATTTGCCATCTATTAGGGCTTTCCCTCCATGGCTCTCCTTTTACTCCCAACTACCCGGACCTTCCTGTCAAATTTTCCCTTCCAGCCTTAAACTCTTCTTATAGTGACTTCGTAAAGGCTGAAAATAAAAAGGAAGGCCCTGTGAAGGACAGAGAACTCTTTTCCTTTATTTTATACTGGTTATGCAAATTTCTTTTTTGCACCTCGTCTCAGACGATTATGCCTGAGTTCGCTCCCCTCGCGAAGGCGTTTGTCTTGAAAAAACATATAGCTCTTGCTCCTTACCTGTTAGGCCATATATACAGAGCTTGCTCTCAATTTTGTGAAAGACCACTTGATGTTAACCAAGGAGGTCCCCTCTGGGTGCTCCAGCTCTGGCTCTTCGCCTATTTTACTGATCTTCATTCTAAATGCCTAAAATTTCTTGTCTAGGATCCTAGCACTTATGGAGAGAAGTATGCTAGGATTGCCCTTTATCCTGCTTCCTTTGTTTATTACTTTACCTTCTTTTACCAACTCCCTATTTCTCCATCTACCTCATTCTTTTGTCCCTTCGAAGCCAATAGAGGACCAACCTGGCTGCAAACTTTTCTGGCTGATAAAGAGTGCTCCATCTCACCTAATAAAGATATATGGGCCTCCATACTGCTACCAAGGGAATTGTTCATTGGCACTTTGAACCCTCGAGCCTATAAATGTATATCTGAGGTGTATTGCCCTTCCCAGTTCGCCAGACAATTTGGGCTCACTCAAGGGATTCCTGTTCCACTTTGCAGTCTCTCGAATGTCCACCTTACTGCTAGAGATTTGAGAATATCCAAATCCAAGCTAGAGACGACAATACTTAAACTGCTGAAGGAATTAAATGAGTTCCAATTTGTCCCCTTTCTTCCATCTGGCTTAGTTTTGAAAAGATTCCAGAACTGGTGGACAGCCAATATGGAAGTGCGCCTATCTGTGCACCCTCATGACTTGCTAATAGGGTTGGGAGTGCCTTCAAAGGCTAAGTTAGCAACAGTTGAGAACATTCCCCCGCTTCCTGAAGCTGTCACAACTACTCCTGCAGCTTCATCCCCTCCAGCTAGAGTTACTAGAGCTGCTTCGAAGAAGGGTAAATATTTTCAGATTTCCCTTTTTCTTTCTTTTGAATCTTTTATTCGTTTCCCTTACACTTATGTTCTTTGGTGCAGGGTCTCCGCAAGAAGAATCCCCCAAGAGAGCTGAAACTTTAGCTTTTCTCAAAAAGAAACAACAATAAAAACAGAAAAGGAAGCTAATCCTCCCTCCTGAGGAACCTGAATCTCTAGAAGAAGAAGAGGTTGAGCAAGAGCAAGAAGTGCCCTTGTAGAGAACAAAGAGACAAAAGGTGGTTGTCTCCCCTTCTGATACAATCGAACATCTTTCCCTCGAGACAATCACTACAATAATGGGGAAAAAACTGACCTCTGAAGAATCTGAACCCCAAATTGAAGAGAGGGAGATCGAAAAGGAACCAGTAGCATCACTGCCAAGAAGGAAGAGAAAGAAGGTGACTGTTCCTGCTACTAACTTGGTTGAAGACCCCATTCATGAAGCCGCTGCCAAGGCAGTAGAGCAGGAACATTCCAAGGCAATAATTGTCTTTGAGAGGGTCGAGAAGAGACGGCAGCAACAATTTTTTAGAGATGAAGCTGCTCCTGCTGATGCACTTCAAAGAGAAGTTGCAAGAAGGCAACAAACTGCCGAACATTACTCCCTTCGCAGCTCTCCCATCAGTGCTAATACCTCTGGAACAAGTAATTTCTTTCACACTTCCGCTATTTTTTCCTTTGTCAACTTTTGATACTGAATTTTGACAGTCCTTTGTATTTCTTCCTTTTGCAGCAACACCTACTGCGTTTCTCTTTCCAGTAAGGCCTCCCTTGGTTTCAGTTGAAGATGACCAGATGCAGGATGTGAGGACTACTCAAATTATCCTCCCACTTCCAAGGTCTACACTTCCTGCACTTTCCCTGAGGCGAAGCATTCCTGCATCTCTCCTTCTTGGCTTAGAGCCATACCTCCCTTTTCTGACTTTCGATCTACCTCAGTCCACTTCCTCTTCGAGCCTTGCTCTTCCTCCGTCCTTCACAGAAACTCCAACTGCTACTCCATCTCTGATGGTAGTTGATCCCCTTACAGAGGGTGCTGGTAGTCTTCCAACCCATAGTTCATCACCTTTGCCTACTTCCAACCTCTCTTCTCTTGATTCATTGGTGGCTAAGACCATAGAAGCTGCCAAAGATGCTTCCTTCATTTCTCCTGTCCCCATGCAGTCTTCTGTGCCTTTCACCATAACACTCTCTGCACCCCTCATGTCTATGGATGAGGTTGATGTTTTTGAGGCCAGATTAGCCAGTCTTTTTGACATACCTTCTACCTCTCCAACATCCAGTGTTGAAGCTGAGCCATTAGTTTTGGCTAACTCCTTGTTGAAAATTCTTGAGAGCTCTTCTTCTTCCAGCTGCATGCCTTCTGTGCCTTCAATAGACCTAGACACATGCCTGGAACTACTGATTTCCTTTTCGAGGATTCCCTTCGAGGCTCTACAGAAGCCTATAATCAGAAATGGGTTCCTCCAGTGCTGTAAATTTGCTGAACAGTCAGGCATGGATGTTTCAAGTCATTTGTCTCAGGCAGCAGCTACTGTCGATTTTTACATCAGCATTTGTCGAGCTGCCAAGGCTGAGGCTGAGAAATTGGCTGGCGACCAGAGTTTTGTTTCCCAAGTACATGCTGAAGTATCAAAGCTTAAGGAACAACACTCCTCGGCCTCCCACTTTCGAGTCCAGCTGTTGGAGAGGAAAGCTCAACTGGAAGAGGAGCTAGCTGCAGTAAACCAGGCCTTGGTTCGAACTGACACTAAATTGCAAATCACCAACCAAGAACTGGCCGATCGAAAGGGAGAGATGGCTGCAGCTATTCAATTATTTCCATCACTTAACAATAGGGAATCTACTGTACAAAAATAATTAAGACATTGTAATGATTTCTGGGCCAATTTGTGGCACAATGTACTTAATTCTTTATAAAAGAACAAATTTTGTCTATCATTTGAGCAGTCTTGTGTTTTTGTATTTAATATTTATTTTATTCCTTGTGTTTCCCAAGTGGTCGGAAAATAAGGCTTTAAATATCTGCCATTAATCTTTTTGGGATGTATATACCCATTCAAATTTCTTAAATGGTATACTCCAAAAGGCAGAACTCTATGAATTTGATATGGTCCTTCCCAGTTAGATGACCATTTGCCAAACTTATGGTTTTTAATTCTTATTGGAAGTATTGTTTTCCATACCAAATCACCTTCATCAAAGCCAATGTGTTTGACTTTCTTGCTATAATTCTTGGCTGCTTTCTTCTTTTGGAAAAGAATGCTATTTAATGCCAAAATTCTGGCTTCATCTATGCCTTCTAACTCTAAGCACATACTTTGATGGTATTGCTCAGGATCTAACTGATCTTGGCATCTTACCTTCAAAGATTTAACATTAATTTCCACAGGTAAAACTGCATCATGCCCATATAATAAGGCATAAGGAGTGACTCCTGTGCTTGATCTTGGGGAAGTTCTGTAAGCCCATAAAACATCCAATAAAAGGTTATGCCAATCCCTGAGGTTATCCTCCACAACCTTTTGTATTCCTTTTTTCAAGGACTTGTTGGATGATTCAGCTTGACCATTGGCTTGTGCATAATAAGGTGTGGAATTAACAAGACTAATTCCAAACTCTTCCACAAAAGACCTCACCATTTTCCCATCAAACACAGTCCCATTACCCACAGTTATGGTTTGTGGGATGCCAAATCTATGGATCAAATCTTTAATGAACCCAATGACCTCTGTTTGGTCTACAGCCTTGTATGGCTTGGCTTCGACCCACTTAGTGAAGTAATCAGTAGCCACTAGAATGAAACAATGATGCTTCGAAGAAGGTGGGTGTATTTTTCCCATCATATCCATGGCCCATCCTTTGAATGGCCAAGGCTTCACTACTGCATGTAGGTCAGTTATGGGCACATGCCTTATTGTGCCATGCTTTTGGCATGCCTGGCAACCCTTGGCATATTCTATGCAGTCTTTAAAGATAGTTGGCCAATAGTAGGAATGCCTTCGAAGTAACCATCTCATCTTTACACCAGGCTAACGAGCACCACAGATGCCTTCATGAACCTCAGCTATAGCTGTTAATGCTTCTTTTGGGCCTAAACATTCCAGCAATAAGCCATCTCCCCCCCTTTTGTAGAGAGCATTGCCATATATCATATATTGCATAGACTGTAATTTGATTTTCCTGTTGGCCTTCGAAGATGGACCAGCTAAGTATTGCATTATTTGATGCTTCCAATCTTGTTCTTGTAAGTCATTATGATTGACTTCCAAGACCATATTCCTTTTATTCATAGGTTGTATTAATCTTTGATATGTTGTTTGGCTTATGTCCCTTTGGGTATTATCCCTTCTCTTGAAGTTCGATGTTTTCTGAGCTACATCATTAGCTCTATTGTTCAAGAATCTTGGAACATGAGTTACATTTGCTATTTGAAACTGAGAAAGCAGATGTAATGCAACAACATAGTATGGCAAAATACTTATGCTTTGACACTTGAAAATCCCTTTTACTTGGTTAACTACCAATTGAGAGTCTCCAAATATGTCAACTGCATGTACTTGTAATCCAATAAGAATTTCTAGTCCCACTATTAAGGCTTCATATTCAGCCTGGTTATTGGAACAGGTGGCTTTATCCACTCTGAAACCATGTGTAGTTTCTATCTCTTGTGGAGATTTAATCACAACACCAATTCCAATTAAGCCATTGGCTTTCGATCCATCGAACCACATCTGCCATGGCTCAACACTAGTCATACCAAGTTCCATTATCTCTTGGCTCTCTATTTGAGATGGATGGTCTGCCAGAAAATTGGCTAAAACCTGCCCTTTTACTACCCTTTGGGGGACATACTCTAGATGAAATTCTGATAAGGCTAGTATCCACTTGCCAATTCTCCCCCTCAACATAGGTCTAGATAACATGTATTTAACCAAATCTGTGGTTGCAATTACCAAGACAGTTGTAGGTAAAAGATAATATCTTAATTTCATTGCAGCAAAATACAAAGCAAGACACAGCTTTTCAACAGCTGAATATTTACATTTACAAGAATTTAAAAACCTATTAAGGTAATAAATAGCTTGCTCCTTGCCTTCTTCATTGTCTTGGGCCAAAAAAGCTCCCAATGAATCTTCTGCTGCAGCTATGTACAACTTCAAGGACTTGTTCCTCTTTGGTGGCATCAGCACTGGAGGGTTGGCCAAGTAGGCTTTGATACATTCGAAAGCAATTTGATGCTCTGCTGTCCACACAAATTCCTCTTCATCTTTCAACCTTAACAAGGAAGAAAATACTTTAGTTTTCCCTGC